>CM034154.1:537282766-537727766 GCA_019776745.2 Taxus chinensis
TAACATGTACGTGTAGTAACACATGCATGTTATAATACATATGTGTTACTTTAAATATTGTATTACACATCCTTGAATGTCATTATTTTTTCTTTTGCAAGAATTATGTCCCCTCATTATCTTTGTATGCATCATTATCCATAGTTTTTCTCTACTTTTAAATTGTTTGAATTTCCCCCCCACCCTTAATAGCTATATTTGACACATAATGGGTGATGAAAATCATCCTACACGTAGAAAAAAAGATGAAGAATAAAATTTCAAAGAAATTAGAAGTGAAAATAATAAGAAAGGTGGATGAATTTGAAGACTTCATAAAGGGAAAGGAACATTTACTAACCCCCAATACACCAAATTTTGTATATAATAAAGAATTTTATAATAATATCAAAGTGATTAATTATCATGAAATAGATAATGAGGATGAGCCTGTTTGGTTTACCCTAGTGGTGGGTAATGTGTGTTAAACGTGGGAGGTCTCAGGGTCAAATCCTTGGGATGGAAACCTTTATAACTCATCGTTACTCGGCTAGGAAGTGTTGGGTGGGTCAGTTGCTTTCATGGTGGAGGTGGTGTTGGTCCCATTATTGAGTTTACATAATGTGCCTTGTTTTTCCATGACCGAATATGCTCACAAATGTTTCATTTTTTTATTTCATGCTCTGCAGTTCACATTTTCCAACTAAATACCTTCGTAACTACCCTCAATGTTGTTATTCTTCCCTAAATTGAAGTAAAATCCAAGTTCCCCCCCATTTGTGCCCTGATTTATTCATTTTCATGGGTTGTACCATTTTCTCCTTTGCCAAATCATGAAAGAGCTCGAAATTGATCAAATCTCAAATTTGTGCAAGTGTTTCCCCAATCCCAAGGTCACGAACGATGTCAAGAGATGATTCAATTGGTTTAAAATGAAGAAGTCTACCTTCCCTGTCAAAAAATTTGGTTTTTAGGGCATTCCCTGAATTTTTCATGTTTTGACGTGCTCTCGGGCCGTCAAATTTATCATTACAACCTTTATGCTAACGTGGCAGGCTACTATTGGTCAGGGATATGTGGGAAAACATTATTAACTTGTCATTTTTGAAATTTTGGTGAAGGAAAAAAAAATTCCCACGGCCCCGCAGTGCTACAAGGATTTGCTCACGTGGCACGATGTGATTGGTCAAGGAATGGCGGGTGGCAGGGGTCACTTAAAATTTTCTTCATTTTTGAAAAATTTCTCAATGTTAAAGTTTTCTCCGAAGGCCCACAGCAAATGGCATGATGACACGTGGCACAGGAGGGTCAGGCAGATGGCGAAGGACTTGGGAAAATTTTGATGTCTTTTGGCTCAGGGTGTCAGGGAAAAAATTTGGCCCATGCGCCCATGCCCAATGGGAAGGTGACTCGTGGCATGGGAGGATCAAGCGCACAGCAGTGGAGTTGAAAATGTTTCAATTTTTTTCTCAAAATGCCAAAGGAAAATTCTGACTTGGAGGCCCACACCCAATACGAAGTGGATGAGTGTCTAGGAGAGCTAGTATGGGGAGGCGAAGAGTTGAAATTTTTCAAATTTTTGGCTCAAAACCTCAAAGAGAAATTTGGACCCCAAGGCCCGCACCTAATGAGAAGGTGACATGTATGTGGGGACAAAATGGAGGGGCAGAAGTTCTAAAGAATTTGAAGTTTTAACTTCAAAATGCTAAAATTAAATTTTTTCCTGAAGGCCCGCAACAAATAAGGGATGGACATGTGTCCAGGAGGTAAAATGGAGGAAGGGGATGAAGGAGAAGTTTACAAATTTTTTCCTCTATGTTTAAAGAGTAAAAAATGAAGAATAGGCCCGTGTCCAATGAAAATAGGACACATGTCCTAAATTTGGTGGAGGTTTGCAGTGCGGAGAGAAAGTTGAAAATTTTACAAAATTTTAGCGAAAAATCTCAAGGTGAAAAATAAGCCCGCGAGAACATTTGGAGGTGTGCCCCCGAATCCAATCAGGGGCTAACACATGGCATGTTTCAAATGGAAAAGGAAGAAGCATGGGCCCACAAGGGATTTTGTGCTCGCGGAGGAGTAAAGGAAAAAAGGAGGGGTCGGTTCCATGGTGAATGGGAAACCGCCACGTGGCAGAAGCGGCAACGGTCATTCGGGGGCATGGAGCATTTTGAGAAAAATTTCCTTTTCTCAAAAAAGTGGAAAAATGCATCAAATTGGCCCGCGGTTTTGGTGAAGGCCCAAAAATGGACACATGGCGCATCTAGGGGCTCACGGGGAAATTTTTCAAAATTTTCCCAAGGGCAGAAAAGGTTCAAAATGCATTTTTTAAAGTTGGAGTCTCGGTCCAATGGTATTTGGACACATGTCCCACCCCATCTAAAGGAAAAGAGGAAGAATATTGAATATATCATCTGACACATGGAGGGTAGAATTTTAAAGTTGATTTTAATCAACGGCAGCTGTGCATTTTCATTTTTTGGGTGCCATTGGAGCTCCAAGAAGTGTGGAATCATCATTTTTACACCAAAACACATGAAATTTTTTATGAATCTACATCCCTTCGGCCTTCTAAACACAATGGCATCATTTATTTGAGCTGATTTAGTGCCCTATAGTGTTTTTCGTGAGATATTTTTCTCAGCCCGTGAAAAACACGTGAAAGGTAAAAAATAAAAAGTTGCAGAGTTAAAAATGATGAGAGAAAAAGATGAAAAATGATTGCAAGTGCATGATGGCATGGTGAAATGCCAAAAATGTGACCCTAGAATGGATAAGGATCTGAGTTCATGCAATATTTTAAAATTTTTGTGCATCTCTGGCATTTGGTGAGCTGTTTCACAGTTTTATATCATTTTCCATTAAATGGATAGGGTTTTGTAACAAATTTGATCCCTTTGGCATATTCTTTGCTTGGGATGCAAGGATCCAAGTTGGTAGAGGGTATATGATGTAGTTTGGAAGAATTTTTGAGGTCTGTTGAGAATTTTGGAGAAAGAGAGAAGAATTTTCACAGGGAAAAATGGAAGAAGTCCATTTCCTTTTTGGAGAGACTACCTGAGAGCATAAAATGTTCATCATGTTGAGTTGGTTTCAGCTGTAAAGCCATCAAAAAGCTTTGAGATTGTCTAAATAACATTCCCTTGCTGATATATTTGATCAAATTCTTGGATTAACTGGTTTTATCTCTTGGAAAAGCTTGCATGCACTTGTATTTCAGTATGTTTTCAATTTATGTTTCATGCTCATGTTACAATCTTGTGTTTGGGATCTTTATTGGTCATACATGGTCTCATTTCTTGTAGAGGGTTTGAAGGCATCTACAATCTTCCACTCAAAAGAGCATTCATTTGAGTGGAGATAAACATACTTAAATTCATCTTACCTTCCTTGTAAATTGAGGGTGTTTGTAAACCTTTGGGTGTACCTTAGAACATGATCTAACATAGGGTTCTGAATGCTTTATTGATATTTTTCTTCAAGCCTTTGTGGCAAGCTATCAAAGTTTGTATGGAATAGTGCAAATTTGGGCATCCATATGTGCACACATCCTAGTTGAAAGAGCACTTCAAATTCATTGAAATATCTCTGTTGTTTAGGTGTTGTAATTCTTTTACAAGGTTTCCCAAAGAAGGTGATGACTCCTAACTACTCTTGTCCCAACATCTCTCATCATAATTTCACTTTAAACTAACTCATCCTACCTACAATACCCCTGTATCTGCATTGTGTGTCCACAAAAGAATTCAATCCTTTCACAAAAATGCACAAAGTTGATTAGGGTTTTATCATGTCTTTAGCAGCTCTAGCTTTGTTTTAAAATCATTTCCATCATTTAGTAGTGACAACTCCTTTGATTTTGGATAATGGATACTTGATCATGTTTTCACAAGGCCTTTTCCATGTCATATGCAAAATACAAGGATATCTTCATCTCCTTTACCATATAAGGGCTGTAATATAGGTTCTCTTACCTTGGTTGATAGGCACAACCTAAAATAGTGAGCGTTATATGAAAACCCTTATGAAGGTGCTATCCACTCCCTCAATTCTTGAATGTAAACAAACAAATAGGTGTGATCCCCAACTACAAATGACATACAAAACATCTATCTATCCTTCAGTGTCTTGTGCAGATTCATGATGTTATTCAAGTTGTGAAGGAGACTAAATCTAGATACCAACAGGTGGCTCGCGGCATGGTGGCAAGTCGGCTTGGTGTGCAATGCGACGTAGGTCAGGGGTAGGCATGAAACCTATTTTCAATGTGACAAGCCATGTCTTGGCATTGCCATAAGAGGGAAACATACCACTTTTATCCAATGGGTAGTGGTGTAATGATTATTAGGTCTCCTTGTAAATGCGAGGTCCAAGGATCAAATCTTGGCTCCATGTTAAGGCATATTACTACTGGTGGTTTAGATACCTTATTGATGGAGCACCACAATAATTTATTTAATTTTTGGGCTCCCTGAGAGCTTAAACTACCATCGTTGGATGGTTCCATGGTCAGTGTGGGCTGGTGATGCCATAAGGGCTAAGGACCTCTCCCTAGGTAACTCAAGCAAAAAAAAAGATAATGAGGATGAATTTTATAATGAGTATTGATGATGAAATGAATAACGATGTTGAAATGGATGATGATGTTGATGTAAATAATGATAATGAATCTTTAGCTAAGAATTCATTTGTCTATTCTAAAAATCATATGGAAACACTAAATGATGAAAAGTAACAAGGAAGAAAACTATAATATGTGTACAATGGATGAATAAAATAGTGTTGAAGACAACAATAATTAAACAACAAAAAAGTAAAAATTACCACTAATAACACCTCCTAACATTTTATGTAGAAGACCCATGCACTAATTGAAATTGATGAAAACATTTTAAAACTAATTCCTAATAAAATATTATCAAAATTTGAGAAGAAAATATCTGAAAAATTAAAATAATTACTTTAATAAATTGAAAGATACTCAAATATGTTAATTTTTTGTTATGTTGATGAAATTTTGTAAGATGATACCTACAATGAAGACCATAGGACTAAGAACAACTAATATTTATGTTTAAAATGAGAAAAATAATGAAAATATACATAATTTGTACCATGTTGTGGATGTGAAAAAAATGCACCAAAGATAGTAATGTTACATGACATGTAATCACTAATTATATATTAATTGGTAAAACACAAAAAAATTGATTGTACAAATAAGCATGGCCTTGAAATTAAATTTAAAAAACTAATGAAAGAAATTGGGAAACATAAAAGTATTAAATTAGCTAATAACATTAAATACTACACATTCTCTAGTATACTCCCATGGAAATATAGGGCTACATCCAATTCTCTAAAATAGTACTTGTAAACTTTTGGAATGCGAGCACAAGGGTTTTTTTGAATACAATAGATACAATAAAAATAAAAGTTGGCACTTTTGATCATGAACCACATCCAAAACATTTCTTAGATATGAACCAAACACAATTATTTTCTAAGTTTAAGAAGAAAAATCAAGAAATCAAAGTAGTAAAATATTTTTTGAAATGGCCAAACCCTTTTATATAAAAATCAATCATGCACACACCACTTCTTGTTGTAGGTTTCATGTTTAATATTCAATTTATTATGATGTTTTTTGTTGGGCCTTGAAATATTGGCTAAATGTCAAAGGGATTGTGTGCATGTGTGACCTTTAAGAAGAAGGACACACGGGGAGAAGTGCATAGGATAGAGAATTTTAAGAAGGGTTTTAGAGAAACTAGGGCGTGTGTAGAAGGCAGGACATTAGCTTCAAAGTACTTAGCCATATTCGACATTCTTGAGGCACTTAAGGAAAAATGTGACCCGACTAGGCATGTTGAGTGGATAAGGTGCCAACCTGGAACCTTGGAGGTCAAGAAAATAAAAATCTATGCATGGAATATTCTTATAAGACATCATTACAGAAGGTGGATGGTTCACAAGGAGATAAGCATGCACCATTGGAGGACCACATTGACACTTGGCATGTAATCTATTCAAAAGAGGAGGCATGAAAATGGGTTTTAAAACTATATATAGAGATGCATAGAAGAAAGGAAAGGGGGCCCTAAAGAATATAGGAGATAGAAAAAATATGATACATCAAGAGTATGATACTACAGTCATGCTAGGGTTTAGAGAAATTAGTGATCGAGGTTTTAAAGGATGTAACAAGAACTTTCATAGCATTAGTGTCTACAATAAGGGATGAACTAAGAGGGTATAGCTAGAATACCATTCTAGAGAAGATATGTAAGGGATGAGTCCTAGTATTTTGATATGTATAATCTGTGATGACCTCTTTTGATTGTAATGTGGCTTCCAGGATCACTCTAAATGAATATATATAATGGTTTGTTATGTATATCATGCTTAAGGGTGTAAACCCTCTTGTTAAATGGCTATCATAGTTAAGATTTGTTTTAACATGCTTAGTACTCTTTCTCTATAATTCATTTAAGGCGTGGATCTGTTAGATGTTTCTTCTTCCTTATCTAAACTAAGTAAGTGTATTCTCATTATTTAAATCATCCTCCATCAATGGCAAGACCTTCTCACAATGCTCACATAAAGGAGGGGCTCAGCACCCATGTGTGCCTTAGGTGAGCACCTAGCACTCGCTGGGTGATAGTCCAGTGCATATGGGATTAGAAATTTTTATAAAGGGTACATGAAAAATGACTACATCTTGGTTCCGTTGTTGGGACCTCTTTTCAATTTTTTTGTGAGAATGATGTGTGATGATGGAGCACTTGACCTTGGACAGTTTCAAAGCATGGTTTAAGAGAATGGAGGATGATTTTTCTCAAAGATTTAGTATTGGAACTGAGTTTGATGCATGTAAATGGGTAGAAGAACACATGTATCATGAGTTGTATGATACCTTATTTTGTTTCTTTCCAGTAGATTTGTATGAATGGATTTTGGCATATGTATCTAGATCAAGTTGGTACTATAGATCTCACCTGTGGACCCAAGATGAATATCAGAGGCTGCAAGATGCTGATCTAACTTGGACACGTGTTGTTGATCATTGGTGGAGAAGATTGTTAACTATTTATACCCTAGAATATGTTATTTCTACATATTCTTGTCTAGAGGTTGCTAATTTTGAGTTGTTAATGGAACCTAGATGATCATTTTTGTGTGATATCCATTTAGCTTGAAGATCCTGATCATTACACTAAGTTTGGAAGCATTCCCTATGGTTAGCTAAGTTCCTTCTGAGCACTGGGTGAGGAAGCTAGGGTGGAGGAAGATGTCAGACCTTACAGCTGAAAAAGGAGAGGGAGGAGAGATGACTAAAGTATAGTGAATCTCGTGAAAGGGATTTGGCTAGATAAAATGAGAATGTAGGAGTGATGTATATATGGATGCAAACATTATTGGAAGGAATTTAGGTTCACACAAAGGATGTGGAGCCTGAGAAGTTTTTGCTACCCCATCTTGGAAAATGTGGGAGAGAGACTCCTTTAGCTTCTGATGAGAGTTCACCACTTGGAAAAATGAGATTCTTCGGTGCACATCTGAATCCACCTGGTGACCAACCCCTAGCACGTAGTTTTCCAAATGAAGAGATAAGTACTACTAATCTAGTTAGTATTTGTGGGAGTGACCGATCTACACCTAGGAGATATAATTTCTCATTTGGTGCATCTATGGCTACACAATCATTCCCTATGTTTGGAGGAATGTTATCTGGAACAAATTTAGGAAAAGTGTGAGTACACAAATTATGGATATCACATCTACAAGCAGTGTGGGACACACATCTAGTAGTGGTGCAATATCAAAAACTATTGGCGTGTAGTTCAGTGGGACATTGTGGAGACTAGGCATGACCACTTCAGGATTGTTACTAGCTATAGGAGGTGGACCTGGAGGAATAGGAGCTAGAGGCCCTGGTGGATCTGGAGGATCTAGTAGATCAAGAGGAACATGACCTAGTGGATCTATTGGATTTGGTGGTGGAGGCAACACCAGAGGAAATCAAGGTTCTGGATCAGGTGGATAAGGGGCTCCACCACCTCAACAAGTTTTTTTAAAAATTTATTTGCATCTACCATACTAAAAAGGTGTTGAGGATGTTATAGAGCATGTACAGAAGTGTGATTTGTTATGGTGTGCAAAGGGGATCACTACCCTAGTATGAAAGGCAAGCCAGTTTGCAATGACATTGCAAGGGCATGCTTATAGTTGGTACCAGAATAATGACCCCCATAAGATAGTGGTAGATGATAGTGGTAGATTACACTACGCTACGAAATGTGGACTTGGCTGAATTTCATATTCCTGAGTTTGAATAAAATAGCATTAGCATGTTAAAAGAGATTAAACATGGTATGGTAGAGAGTGTGTAGGAAAATGATGCATGTTTCAAGACCCTCTTATCAAAATTATCCTATGATGTTTACCCTTCTCAGCATGCTCAGTGGTTTTTTGGAGGATTGATAACATCGCTTAGGAGAACAATTTTACACAAGACCTTCACAAACCCACATGAGGCCTTGGAGGCTACCCTGCACACTAAGGATGTTAGAAGCATGGATACTGGTGTTACCCCTTTTCATGAGGCTCATATTGCTGCAATAGCCAAGCAGCTAGAAAAGCTATATGTGAACTCGGTGCATGAGACTCATAGTGGCCTATGGTGCATGAATTATGAGGTAGAGGGGCATAAAAAGGACAATTTTCCCTGGAGATCAGTACGTGCCATGATGTTGGACTGTGAAATTTTCCACAGAGATCATGATGCAAGTAGGTGTCCACTATTGAAGCACACAATCCATAAAAATGTGTATTTTTATTGCAATATATTCTCCTCTACTACTCATGACACTAAGGATTATAGGTTAATTGACTAGATACATGATGTAATTGATGTTGGTGTGTGGTAGACCAGCCTTGCAAACAATTCCAAGGATGATGGCCATCATTATGAAGGGTACACTGATGGAGGGGCATATGGAAGAGGTTTTCAAGGATAATTTCTTGGTCATGGTAACTGCAGAGGGAGAAGTGAGTTCCTATGTGGAACATGTTATAATTGTGGGTCTATGAAGCACTATAAGTGTGAATACCTTGATCTGTAACAATGCTCTTGGTGTTGAAAAAAATATAAGTATGAGGAGTGTCTAGAGCTATTTGAACATATGACCCAGAAGCACTGGAAAGACAAATGTGTCATAATGGTAAGTTTGCAGAAGGACGATTCATAATGAATGTCAAGAGTGGCACGTAATTTGGAACTAGAGCTTGTACTAGTTTTGACACGAGATGAGGCTATGCACACAAGGGATATACCAAGGTAGAAACCATTGGTTATAGAGAAGAGGTGATACATTGGAAGTATCTAGACCCTACTCATCAAAAATAAGTGTATTAAGAAACCATGAATGTGATTCGAAACCTACAAGGGGAAATCCAATGCCTGAAAGAGCATTCAAGGAAGCTAGAACAAAGGAAGAGTGTTGAGGCTCCATAGAAGGACCTAGATGAAGTTATGGAAGTATACAAAATTTTAAGGCAAGAAAATATCATTCCCTTGCTATGAGAATGGTTACAAGAGAAGGTACCACACACTGGAATAGAGCATGAGAGATAGTTTCTACATGCTAACCTTCCTCCCCACAGCCTTGACTATGATAAGGAGATTACCTTGAATGTTTTTGTGGATGGATGGCTTCTGAGCAATATTATGATTGAAATGGGTATGAAATTGAATGTCCTCACTCTAGACGCATGATATCAAATGGGAAGGGCCCCGTTACTACCATCTTCAAATGTGTTGTATATGGCTAACAAGACAAAGGCAATGCCCATTGGTGTCTTGAAGGATGTTTTTATCACTATCCAAGGGGAACTTTTCATTAGGGATTTCAAATTCTTGGTGTTAGATGAGGTGAAAAAAATTCCATCATTACATGGGCACCACTGGTGTTATAAGAAAAATGTTGACCTACAATTCAGTAAGGGGTACATGAGTTTTCAAAACAAGGAAGAATTGGTCATCATCCCCTTAACCAATGCAAAGTAAGCATCCTATATTTATCCCTTGGGACAAGAAGTTCTTTAAAGGATCTATGTGTGCTCTATTAGGGACCTTGAGGTGATTCACCCCATGAAAGGATTTATTCGGTTCAAAGATGCTTAATCTATGAGTGATACTACTAGTGTGGCATGTAACAATTGGGCACATGGGACATAATTGGGTGATAGTTAAGCGGCTTTGTGTCAAGTGCCTAGGAGGGAAGAAGTTACAAAGTTATTCTAGAGGATCCAACCCTGATGATTTCTTATGAGAAATGGAGGATCAGTGGAAAAATGAGATCGAAAGAAGATGGATGATCAGCTATAACTTTCTCAGGACTGCAACATGTTGGTGGGTGACATATCACGATAACCTTCTAGAGTGGCATGAGGTAAGAATCACATTCTCTATTAGGTTTTCCCAAAGCAATGCACCCATTTTCATACAAGACTACTATGGGAAGGAACCCACCTTGTTTCACATATAAGTATGTGAGAAAGCATATATGGAAGGCACGGAGGCCTTTCCAACTTATTTATGGGTGGATAAGTTTAAATATACCTTATAAGGATGTGCACATACATGGTACATTCACTCAGAGATGTGCCATTAGATAGGAAATTAACAGGAGTTGACGGCTGACCTCCTTCAAGATTTCAAAAATCATAGTACTAAACCAATAGTGGATAAGGCATTACAAGTTTTCAAGCACATTACGATGGGAGAGGATAGGATACTAGAATTATTGGGTGAACCTAGTTTGGAACTGCACTTTGATGAGGAAGAGTCGAAATAGGTACATCTTGAGTGTGCATGCATGAAGAAAGATAAGGGAAAGATGGTCTATGTGATATATGGTGAAGGGATGGAGAGTTTGGATGTCAACCATACTTAAGGTATGCAAAAAGTAAGGGATAGTGCTGATGAGAAAGCACACGCTTACCATGAACCCTTGAAAATAAAAAAGGTTAACATTGGTTTAGAGGTGGAACCTAAGGAAGCTATTATTGGGTACTATTTGTTGGAAAAGGATGTTTTTAAGATCATTGATCTATTACGTGAGTTTCAGGACTTATTTCCACATGGGTACCATGATCTTAAATGCATTCACCACTCCTTGGGGGAAATTAAAATCAAGTTAAAGGAAGACATGCACCTAATATGGAAAAGGCCTTACCGAATGAATTTAAATCTTCATATCAAGGTCAAGCAGGAAATAGACAATATGATATAATCAAGCATCATTGAGGTTGTTAAGGAATCAAAATGGATAATTCCAATGGTCATAAACATTAAGAAGGATGGAAGGATAAGGATCAGTGTTAATTACAGGGATTTGAATGTAGTATGTGTCATTGACCCTTTTCCATCCCCTTTTAATGAAGAAATCCTAAAAGGAGATAGCCGGGCATGAGATCTATTCCTTCACAGATGGATTCTTAGGGTATCACCAAGTTAGAATTGCAAAGGAAGACTAGGAAAAGACAACTTTTTCCACTGAATGGGGAAGCTTTACCTACATGGTCATGCCACTTGGACTGAAGAACGTGCATGCTGTATTTTTACGCATTGTGGTGCAGGAGTTTCAAGACTTCATCCATAATTTTCTTCAAGTCTACCTTGATGAATGGATGGTGTATGGACTAGTGAAAGACCATTATGACAATTTATGATTGATTTTTGAAATATGTCAGCAGTTACACATATCCCTCAACATTAAAAAATGTGGTTTTTACTACTCCATTTGGAACCCTACTGGGGCATATCATATGTAAGGAATGTTTGTTGGTGGATCCCACCAAAGTTGTCATTATTGTGGGATTGGGGGAGCCTACAATTCAAAGCACATTTTGTGGATTCCTTGGGCATACGTGATACTACCATAAGTTTATCAAGGGATATGCCAAAATTTCCACACCCTTAGAGGAGTTATTAAAACACAAGAGTGCATTTCACTAGGGAGAGGCGCAACAGAGGGCATTTGATACATTGAAGGATAATCTTGTCACTACACCCATATTATGCTTTCCTTCTTGGGATAAACCTTTCCATGTGCATATTGATCACCCCATTTTTTTTAGCACAAAGTGGTGAGGGGATTGTTGATCACCTCCTTTGTTTTGAAAGTAGGAATTTGACACCAATATAATATTACTATACTACTACCGAGTGTGAGGCACTATCAATGATCTACGCACTACACAAATTCAAGAAATTTTTGTTAGAAACACCCTTCATATTCTACACAAACCACATGGCATTGAAGTACATAATGAACAAGGTTATTTTTCAAGGGTGCATATGTATATGGGTTCTATTATTTTAGGAGTTTGACTTTATGGTTGTGAAACTAGGTAAGAGCAATTTTGGACCTGACCATTTATCAAGAATAGATTCAAGAGACGATGCGCAAAGCATTGAGGATATAATGCCAGATGCACAACTATTTAGACTATAACTCGTGCCCTCTGAATTGAAATATATTGTTGTGTTTCTCAAAATAGGTATGACATCAAAGGGAATGGAAACTTTAGAGAGGAAATAGTTCTCTATACATGCCATGACCTACATGCTACTTGGTGGAGACTTATACAAGTTATGTCATGATGAGGTTCTATGTCGATGTGTGTTAGAACATGAGCACATTACAATCATGGAGGAAGCACATGGTGGGATTGCAGGAGGGAACTATGTAGGGAATGCCACCACATGGAATATTCTACTCAGAGGACTTTGGTGGGAAAGTATCTCCCAGGATTGTATTGAATTTTGTAAGGCCTGTGATCATTTTCGGTGCCTTAGAAAGCTAGGAAAAAGATATGATATGCCCTTGAGACCTATATCCACCAAATAACCATTTTAAAAATAGGAAATTAATTTTATAGGAACAATTTCGCCTATCGCTGTGAAGGATTAGATCACTCTATATCATTAATTGCATTGATTACTTAACAAAGTGGGTAAAGGTAGCACCTATAAGGGATTGCATAGTGGCGAAAACTACTAGATTCTTATGGGAGAACATAATTTGCAGGTATTAATGTCCTTTAAGATTCACTAGTGACAGGGGGTACACATTTTTTTAAATGAAACACTCAAGATTTTGTTGGCAAAGTTCATGGTGGCCCCATCACAAGACCACCCCTTATCACCCTCAAGTGAATGGAACTACTAAGGAATTTAAGAAGATATCAAGCTAGACACTGACTAAAATTTGTGATGTGGGAAGAAAATATTGGGATGAAGAGGTATCAGTCATTTTATGGGAATACGGGACAACCTACGAGAGATTGAATATGGCCACATCATTTCAAATTGTGTTTGGCACGGAGGCTATTTTACCAGTTGAATTTATGCTACCATCACTGTGTATTACATGCACAAAAGGTTTAGTTGATGAACAATAAATTCAAGAGTGCATGGATAAGTGAAGTACAGCAAGATGAAAGCGTGATCACTTGTTAGATGGAGTTAGGAGACTGAAAAGCAAGACAAAAATCATGACATGATCATCATATAAAAGAACAATTTGAGGTTAGGAAGATGGTTTTGGTATATGATTCCAAGTTTTTGTGCCATCATGGGAAATTCAAATTCCATTAGACGGGCCCATATATTGTATCTTACATACTTGACTTGGGTACTTTCCAGTTACAAGCACTGGATGGAACATGGTTACCAAGTCATTTCAATGGGAGTAGGTTGAATCCCTACTATAAATAAGTCTTCATTGTGTTCATAAATAAGGTATTATTTCCATTTATCTTAGGATTCCCCTTAATTCATTTCTTTTCCTCATGTTTCCCTTTCTCATTGTGTGTTCCTTTATTTTTGTATTATTGTTTTGCGCACCTTATGTGTTGTTAGCCACTTATTACTTTGAATTTTTTTCTATGCGTAGAGGACCACATATCTTTTTTTGTGTGGGGGTAGAGTAGTGTGATATATAATGGAATCTGGTAGTGCAAGTTGTGTTTTGATGTCCCAGGAGTGAAGGATCAAAAGCACGTGAGCTTGTAAGAGTGTACGTAGAAAAGTTTGACATAAGGAAGTTGGTGTCACAATAACTTTTCAAAGACCACATACAAACGATGAGAAGTGTAGGAACAACATGGGGTAGGTGAGGGAAAAAAATTAGGTTAAGGATAGAAGAAGTTCCTTCAGTGTTGCAAGTACACATGTGAGGATCTTTAGTTAGTAAGGGATTTTTATGTGCCAAAAGGTTATAGAGATTTTTCACGCAAGATTGGGCACGGGGGTAAGAGTGCTTAAGGATGGATTTAGAAGAAAAAATTTCCTTTATTGCAAAATTACATTGGTTGGTGGCATCACATTTATTATGGAAAATAGAAGAAAAAGCTATAATTAGAAGATCAAGATGCATTTTTTTTCACCGTACATTTGTGATATTGAAGAGATCTTGAAAACTAAGGCATCCTTGAGAAGTTGCACAAAAGGAGATTGTGAAAAATTTAGTGCATGACTAGTGTGATTTGTGAACCACAGTGGAAGAAGTACATGGGCATAGGGAAGAAGGTTTTAGGAGATTACGTCATCATTTAGAAGGGTTGTCTAGGTTAGGGTTCTATAGATAGGGCATGGGAGTAAAGGGATTTTTCGTGAAGGTAAGCCACAGATTTGAGAAGAGCAAGGAAGAGTTTTTTTTAGTAACTCGACAAGAAGATAGAACCAAAGAAGGAAATTGTTTCACCAAAGAAGGGCAAGGTCAAAGGGAAACAAGTAGTTTCCACTAGTTTTAATGAGGGAGTGGTATGCGAAGATGCAATACCCATATGGTGTGTTGTTCGAAAAGGAGTGGGTATCTCATGTAAGGAAGATGGTGGTAAGCAATTACAACCATTGCAAAAATGCCACAGAGAAGGAGGATGGCATTGGATCTGGTAGACCCGACAGATAAAATGACACCAAAAGGAATGTCAATCTATGATGATGAAGTGAAGGTGAATATGGGTAAGGTCAGGTTGTTGCAACTCTATGAGTTACCCTATTTATGCAAGCCCAAGAAACTGTACCAATGGCTGATGTCATAGATACATGAGGATGATTTCTACTTCACAGGCTGGAGTATGTGAATAACTCCCCAACTGATCTCTAATGTTACCAGTCTTGTTTGTGAAGGGGAGATGTTTGGAAGATGACTTGGAGGACAAAGAAGCCATTAAGGAGATAGTCTAGGATTATAACTATAAAAAGGGCTCACGCTACTTCGATATCTCAAATATCTCTAACCCAGTGATGAGAATTCCCACATGCTTGGTATCCAAGTTGAATGGGAAAGAGAGGTGGACACAGATAAATAAGGATTGGTTCAACGTGTGCCCAAAAATTTCACAAGGAACCATCTATAACCTATCCATATTTTTTGTAGAAGAAATCATTAGTGCCACATGTGAATGAGAGAAGATCATGTTTGGAAATTTCCTCCTCACCATCATCTTCTCAGAGATTGGAGTGCCCGATGGGCCAAAAAAAATTGTATGTAACTACCTAGATGAAGACCCTTCCCCGGAAAAAATATTTAATAAGTACACTTGAGATACCATGACAGCAACCCACAAGACGTGCCTAGAAAAATAGTACAAGAGAATGTGCAATGAATTTGGGGCTGAGTGGAGGATACCCAAACAATTTCCAGCACTAGTGCAATGAAAAGTTGAGTTTGTTGTATACTAGCACTTTTGCATTGGCAGGTTCACTCTGTCAAAAGGGACCAAGAGCCCATGGTGTAAATTGTCATTCTCCTTCACTGCACAATATTTCCAAGACGGGGTCAATCGCTTTAATGAGGCCAAAATGCTAAGGGTCAACCTCACCAAGGTGGACCAAGACCACCGTGAGCAGCACAAAAAGCTAGTATAGCCCAAATAGTGCACTTATGTGGAGAAGTATGTCTCCCATGAGGTGCATATGATAAAACTTGTGATGTTTTCATTGTTTTAAGTACCGTAGTGAGGATATACCTATGTATTAGGCCTAAGTATGAGAAACGCACCTAGGTGGAGAATGATTTTTTCATCCCAAAAGACCCCACTATGAGGAAGAAGGTTGCGTTGAGGAACAAGGAGAGAGGGGAGGCACCAGAGAATATGGAACTGAGTGTACAAATAGTGTAATTTGTTGGTTTGTAGGATTTATGTGCAAATCCAAGCACATATGCTCAAAGGAAGAAGTCCCCCATTAAGGAAAAAGAAAAGACACCTAAGGAAGAGGTATCAGAGAAAGAAAAGCCCCTACAAAAGAAGATTCACCAAGGAAGGAGTTTCCTACTAAAGAAGATGAGAAGAAGAATCCCCTATACTAGATTCACTAGTTAGGAATAAGTGAAAGGTAGCGAAGGAGGTGGACTCAGAAGTAACGAAGAGCCTGGAAGCCTACAGAGGCAAAAAGGATGATGACAAGCATGAAGAGGCTCAGGTCCATGTTGTGTATGATTTACATGACTATGAGGAGGAAGGAAATGAAGAGAAGATTGAGAAGGAGGGAGATACTCATTATAAGGGGGGAAGTGAGGAGGTAAACACTAAGGATAAAAGGACCCCAAGCCTCACCAAGGAGTAGGTAGAAGATTCTGTGGAAAAGGAAACAATGGGTATAATAAAGGACTTGTTGAAGCAGGAGGTGGAGCTCAGCGTTGACAAAGTGCTAAATAGATAGAGGAGGAGATTATAGGGAAGGAGTATGGGAGCATGGGTGGAGATCCTAGCTTAGAGATAATATTTCCAAAGGTAGTGCACACATGAGAGAAGAGTGTGGTAGCAACGCAGGAGAAAGGAATGGGTTACATCAATGATCTAAGTAAGGTACATTGTGCACACTTCCAAACTACCATACCTATAGACCAAATCCTTACATGGTTTTCATTCGAATAAGAAGGAGCATACCCATGTACAAGGAATATGTTATCATGGTATTTTAAGTCCCATGTTGATGAGCCTAAGTTTGAGGTTAGTAAAGGGTCTCTGATGAAGATACCAGAGACCAAGGGAGTGAACCCCCTAATAAATGCTCAACATTTATCCAATGAGCAAGTCTACAATGCACTCAACAAGGTATCAGTGCAAGTTGAGGTGAGACTCTTTGGAAGGAATGACAGGGTAAGGCTCTTGGAGGAAGAGATAGAGAATAAGAATGAAGATATCATTGAGAAGAGAAAGGATCTAAAGTAGGAGGATTTGATCAACGTACAGTTAAGGCGTGAACTAAGGGAGGAAAAGGTGAAGGTGTGCGAACTCTAAAAAAAGATAGAGATGATTATATATGCCATTATCTTGAAGCATCTAGAGTTGGCCCCACCTAAGTAGAAATACAAGTCAGCCTTGTAATTCTTGGAAGACTTAACTTGCATCCTTACCATAGAAAGGTGGTCTCTCTAACTAGAATCCGTAGAAGAGGCATTAGTGTGCCAAAATAAGGAAGAAAGGATAAATATCAGGGAGACAATAACTTGGTATTCCAAGCTCCTTGCTGCTATGAAGACTATTGTGGGAATGGCTGAGGCCATATATGATAATTTTACTAACATAGAGACAGGGTAATGAGTATACTAGTTGTTACACATGAGGTGGATCTGAAATAGTTCCAAGAAAATAACAAAGTAAATAGGGTGGAGTTGGATAAAATCCTAGATGAAGTTGAGAAGAAAATGAAAGCAATCGAAACCTTACAAGTTTTAGTTAAAAATCGGCTTAAGGAACTATACCCCTAGGTCACTCATAGAATAGATGCGTTGGACAACCTTAGCAAGTAGCTGGAAGGATTCAGGAATTGTAGATACACTAAACACTAAGGGTGATGAATTTATGTTTGAAGAGGTAAGCACTCTATTGGGTGACCTACTCTAATAGGTGCAGGGTGAAGTGGATTCCTAGGAGAAAATTGAGGTAATAATGAGGAAGGAGTTCCCACTCCTCTTACAGTAAGAGCATATTTTTTCATTATTCCATTCTTAATTCCCCCATTCTTCCATTCTTTCACTCTTCATTAAAATTATCCAAGTCCCACAATTCTTTATTCTTTGGGGAAGTAGGATTTTTCCAAGGATGGATAACATGCTTAGTGTGGGGTGATGTTGGGCCTCAAAATATTGGCTAAGTGTAAAAAGGGCACATGTACATGTGAGGACTTATAAGAAGAATGGCGTGGGTGGAGATGTGCACATGACAGAGATGTTTAAAAAGGGTTTTGGAGAAACTAAGGGTGTGTTCAAAGAGGTAGGACATTAGGTTTAAAGGACTTAGCCATATTCAGCATTCTGGAGGCACTTGAGAAAAATGTGACCCAGCGAGGCATGCTGAGTGGATAAGGTACCAGCCTGGAACCTTGGAGGTTAAGAAAAGAATATTATACTCATGGATTACTCTTAGAAGACATCATTACAGAAGGTGGATGGTTTTGTAAGAAGATAATCATGCACCATTGGAGGACCACATTAACACTCAGCATGTGATATGTTCAAAAGAGGAGGCATGGCAGTGGGTGCTAGACCTTATATATAGAGATGCTCAGAAGCAAGGAAAGGGGGACCTCAAGGATATAGGAGATAGAAAGAAGGGGATTCATCAAGAGTATGATACTATAGTCATGTTAGGGTTTAGATCTAATGGTTTTAAATGATGTAACAAGTATTTGCATAGCATTAGAGTCTATAATAAGGGATGAATCAGGAGGGCATAGCTAGAATACCATTCCAGAGAAGATCTGTAAATGATGAGTCCTATTATTTTGATATCTATGGTCTGTGATGACCTCTTTTTATTTCAATGTGGCTACTAGGATCACTCTAAATGAATACATATAATAGTTTGTTATGTATATCATGCTTGAGGGTGTAAACCCTCTTTTTAAATAGCTATCATAGTTTGGATATGTTTTAGCATGCTTAGTACTTTGTCTCTTTAATGCATTTAAGACATGGATCTATTAGATGTTTCTTCTTCCTTATCTAAACTAAGAAAAATTATTCTCATTCTCAAATCATTCTCCATCAATGGCAATACCTTCTCACAATCCTCACATAAAGGATGGTTTTCGGTGCCCACACATGCTTCCGATGAGCACCTACTGGGTGATAGGATGACGTGCATTGGATTATAAAAAATTTTAAGGGTACATGAAAAATGAGTACATATAGAAATCAAAGTATTCAAATATTTTTTGAAATGGCCAATCCCTTCTATGTCAAAATCAATCATGCACACACCACTTCTTCTTGTAGGTTTCATGCTTGATATTCAATCTATTATGATTTTTTTCATCATGTATGTTGTGTTTTTTGTACTAATTGTTTCACCTTTTTCTTATATATTTTCTTTGAATTGTTGACAAAATAGATAGGGTAACAGGTGTAGGAGGAATACCTTTTTAAATGTTAATTGGTGGGTTGTTTCCCGCGTATGACTTCTGAATCCACAGCTGACCATGAGAGTTGCCCTTTAGCTAAGAGGAACTACCTGTAATGAAAACAATACCACTAGAAGGAATTAAACAATATGGGCAGTGCACTACCTAGCATGAGCTAGATATGGGAAGTATGATACTTCCTAGATGGTTTTCAGTCCACTATTTTAAACAAATTAATGCTATAAACAAAGTAAATCCTATTGTTATTTTAAAATGATTTAGGTATCTCACTTAAAAACACAATAAGAAATAGATATAATTAACAAGCTAAGCTAGAATAGCATCCAAGGTAAAGAGATAGGTTCTGGGTCTTTACAAGTCTGATAAAGGTCTCGGGTAGGTCACAGGTGAGTGAGTGTGAGGTAAAATTATGTGGGTAGGTCTCTGTTTAAGGCTGTGTGGGAAAACAAAAAGATCGGTGTCGGTCAGGGGGTGAATCGACTGACAGTTAGGTATAACCAGCACCAATTACTGTGAGATCTAGAAAATGTCACAGAACAGGGTTTTGGTCTCCTTTGTGATTGCACAAAGGATTTTGGTTTGTTGGGACGAGGTATTGGGTGACTGGAGTAGGCTTTTGTGAGGTTTTAAAGGGTCCATGGAGGTGAAAATGTTGGAGAAGATCAATAGGGAGCAAGATAAACAATGGGTGATAAAATAATGATGAAATGAAATAAACCAAAGAAAGTATGACGTTGTACTTACTTAGATTTTGTTCCGGAAGGTCTGTGTGTGAAGGATGGAGGTGCTGATGATGGGTTTGAAGGCTACAAGTGATCACCAACTAAATAAAATATTCTGCATGGGTTGCATGCACACTCCCCTTTGCTTGGATAGATCAGATCATGGCTGGGATAGCTGTGCAAGAGAAGATGCTCAATCTCCTTCCTTGGATGTGAGTTATTCGCTAGAATTTTTCTCTCTGAAGATGCATTATCTCACTGAGATGTGTTCTTGCTCATCAACTTCTTGCTTCCAACTCCCAACTGTCCAACTTCCAACCTTGAGAATAAGGTAGTTTAGGGGTTAAAAGGGGTAATCAACGGTACAGCCAGGCTTAACCGGTGATGGTTAGGGGTAACCGACGTCGATCGAAGTGAGATTTCCTATGTTTACTAAACTTAGGGAGATCCTCTTGATTTTATTAGATCTCATGTATCGTTATCCTGCATGGATTAGACTAGGAGCTTCTTGTGAGCATGCATGGGAATGTGGTTAGAGGGAGTGTAGGCATTTGATTTTTATGGTTTGGGTAAGTCTTAGTTAGTTATGGTAACTTGCTAAGAGTAAGTCTTAGGTTGAGTTGGCTTAGTGAGGTGTATAAGTGAGCTATATGTGTAGATATTATTTAAATAATATATTTAAATAATAAATATAGTGAGGATAAAGCATTAATTTAATTTAATTAATATTAATGGGGTGAAGGGGGTCATGGCTAGGTAAATGTAATAAAGGGTGCTTATATGTTGAGGGATGAAAGGGGAGTGTGACCTAATTTTAGTGTCTACATTTTACTCCTTTTTGTTGCATAGCTTGTATTGGTAAGCGATGTTAACAAAAATAAGATGTGGTTGGCCTCATGTGTGGGTGAAGGTGATCCCCCTCAAACCTAGGAACTGATGATGGTAGTAGGCTGAAGCGGTGAGTGGTTTGATAAAAGGTAAATGGGAGGAAAAGGCAAGTGGGTATAGGGGGAAAGGGTTGAAAGGTCTACGCAGAAAATCTAGGTAATGGGTCAAGGTCACAGGTAGCAACAGTCAAATGCATACGCACATGTATAAACTATATCACGCTATCAGGTTGAATAGCAAGAAAACTCTACATCGTCTAAGGTCGATAGGTTTATCCAAACAAGGTTGAAGTGAATCCGGTATCCAAGGTATAGGATAAGGTCAGGAAACACAACGTAGGTTAGGTGTAGGAACATTTAGGTATGTGTCTGGTACACCAAAGGTAGGGTCAGGATAAACATCATAGCAATAGGCAAGGTAAGGACATTAAGGTCAATCAACATAGGTAACAGTGTTGCAAGGTATAGCGAGCACATTGATTCAAAGGTCACAAACAGTGTTCTAAGGTCCAAGCTAGATAGGTCACAGCATGGGTAAAGCTGAGGTAGGGGTAAAATAATGAGGCTTCAACAGCGGATGAGGTGAGGTTGAAGAAGGTGGAGGGCCAGGAAGGGGAAGGTAAACTGGTCTAGGTAGGTGTAGGGGAGGAAAAAGAAAGAGGAGGTAAGGTAAAATGAGGTCAATGTAAGGGCAATGAGTATGCAGGGTAACCGACATTGGTCAGTATGAACCGATGACGGTGGAGAGGAACCGATGGTGGTTGGCTAGGGAATCAGACCGATGCATCGGTCAAGGGTTAACCGATGTCGGTTGAGTCGGGTAGGTTATAAAAAGCGAAAAACCCACATTTTTAAAATTCATTTGTGAATTGTGAAAAAGAGAAAAGGACAAAAAGGAGAGAAAAGAGGAAAAGGAAAAAATAGGACGTCAGACAACTTGGTTGATGCAACCACATGTAGGCTAGTTTGGTTGGGTGAGAGGTGGGGCCGAGAGATCGGATCGAGTGAGGCAATTGGTTGGGAGAGTGAGAGGTCATTCAAGGATGGTGGAGGCTGGAGAGGGATCAGGAGGAGCGGCACAGAGGCTGGAGGTTCCACCATGATGGCAGCAGTGGGATGTGGTAAGTGTCGAAACTTGGTTATTGATTATTTAGTGAAATTGGTTAAAATATAAAAATTGTTAAAAATGTGGAGTTTAGGGGGGAAGAAATTTGAAAATAAGGGGAAAAAAGGGGGAAATGGGAATGGGGGAAGGGTAGGGTGTAGAGTAAAAGGGTAGTATAGGAATAATTAGGGGTGTAAGGAGGGGTTTGGGGTGGGTAAAAGGAGTAGGAAGGGAAAAAGTAGGGTTAGGAAGTCATGGCGGGAGGCATGACAATGACCGACGTCGGTCGACTTGTGGCCGATGTCGATGGTTAGTGACCGGTATCAGTCACAAGAACAGTGACCAATGCCGGTCAATGGGAGACCATGGTCGGTCAACCAAAGGGTAAGTTGGGAGAAAAAAAAGGAATAGAGTAGGGGCAGGGTGGGAAAGGATGAGGTGAGAGGGAAAAGGGTTAAGGGAGACGGGAAGGGGTTAGGGTGGCTTGAGGTGAGGGGTAGGGTAGATAGTTTCAGGTAGATGGGTTTGGGTAGGTTTGGGTGAGGATTAGGGTAGATAGGTAGGGTAGATGGGTTTGGGTAGGTTTAGGTGAGGGTTATGGTAGATAGGTAGGGTAGATGGGTTTAGGTAGGTTGGATTAGCAACAAGTCCAACAGGATGGGGGTGGAGAAAGAGATTAGGTTAGAATGTGGGATGAAATAGGGTAAGTTGGGAAGGTGTACTAATACAGTGCTCTTATGGGATGCAGGCCCAAGACAAGTTACGGATGAGGGCCTAGGTGCCACCCTTATTATTGACATTATAGGTGAGCATGACACAGGAGGAGTGGCAGCATGTTGCAGAGGTGGGGTTAATAGGGGTGAGGCACTACCAGCATGTAGTCTGGGATGTGAGTCTGATGGTTTCCCTCATCGATAGCTGGGACTCGACGAGCCAACACCTTCCATATGCCAACAGGTGAGATGACGATCAACCTGGAGGATTCTACAGGATCTTGTAGTTGCCCATATTGGGGGCCCAGGTTTATTCTATCTCCTCCAGAGGCATCGGAGGAGCTAATAGCACCTATTTTTGGTGAGGGTGTAGCAGACCTGATGTTCCATAGTGCTAGCATGAGCTATGGAGCGATGTATAGAGCTCATCCATAGGAGATGAGGTTAGTGGTACTATTGATGGAGGTAGTGTGTTGCTTCACACTGCTCAGATGCAGAGGGTGGGAGATTCCTGAGGTCACTGATGGGAGTCCTTCATGACATGGTGATACAATGAGAAACATGATTTGCATGGGCACCTGCATTGCTAACATAGGTATATAGAGAGCTATGGGCCTACAGGTGACTGTGGAGGTTTCTTGTGTTGTACACCTTCTACTGCATTGTACTACGAGCACTACATTAGGGATTGGGCATTACCGAGCACATTGGGCTTGGGTGTTTAGGAGACCGGAGGTGGGGATGACGACAGTAGCAGATGGACCATTCCCATGGAGAGTTGTTGAGAGTTAAGTACACGTGGTGGACATTATTGGACTGTCGACACTAAAATTTTCCTCCATAATTTCTATTTCATTAATGTATGTATTAGGAATAGGATGTTGTTAAGTATAATTAGTAGTAGCATCTGATAGAAGATAACGGCATCGTCAGTACGGTGCCACCAATAATGTGGAGTACGGTAACAGTCAAAGTACAATAGGAATGTTGTAAAAAGTAAATATTTGTCGTAAGTGGTCCGGTAATGTTAAAATGTCAAAGTTTGGGTAATTAGAGAAGTAGGGTCTACATGATTAGGAATTAGAAATATTATATTGGTAATAAGGACAAGGAGTGAGGTCATAAATATTTTGTGTATTTTATTTGTAAAAAGTCTAAAAATGTGGAACCCATGTAAAATGATAAGGTTTATCTTATCTTAAAAGATAAGCTTACATGTACAGATAAGAGTTAAGGTATGGAATATGATTCGTCAGAGTGGATTTCTTATCCTATCTTAGAGATAAGATGGATAAGCCTGGAAGTTCTATAAATAGAGAGGCCACCCCCCTCATTTAGCATAGAAGGAAGTAGTGAGAAATATTGTAGGAAGTGTGCGAAGGAAGCCATCAGTTTAAAGGTGTGTTGAAGAAGCCATTAAGAGGTGTAATTGTAAAGTTTCTCCCATAGTCTTGGTGAAAGGCAAGTGAAGTCAATAACACTTGAAGTACCTCATGGGTGAGATTGTAACAGTTTCATGTTAATATTATAATTTATTTTGATATTTCAGATTTGTCATCATTCTTCTTATCATAGTCGATGGTATTCTTGTGTTATGTTGTTGTTTTGTTTCCAGATTACATCCACCAAACTAAAGGCTGTGCATTAGTAAATAATCATAGCACGAGGAGTTCCCGGTGAAGAATTATCATAGTGCCGGATTGGTGATGACATTTTGGTTCCGTTGCCGGGACCATTCCTCGTTGGTGGATTTTCTGGAGAGATATTCCCACTTAGTCAAAAATCAATTGGAGGGTAACCTTGTTTTTACTGTGCATAGTAGTTACCATGGTAAAGTCATTTTTGCCATGAATAGTAGTTACCATTACCTGGAATAGTATTTACCGCAGTAAAGTCACTTTTTACCGTGAATAGTATTTACCGCAGTAACTTCACTTTTTACCGTGAATAGTATTTACCGCAGTAACTTCCCTTCACTTTTTACCGTGAATAGTGTTTACCACAGTAAAGTCAGTTTTTACCGCAGTAAGTCAAGTTTTACCATAGTTTACCGTGGTCATTTCTATTTTACTGTAGAAAGGTGTAAAGTCACTTTCTAGTATAGTGATTCCAATTATTTGTACACATAAGTCTTGTTGATTGTACTTGTGAGTTGGTATTTCACGGTGGTTACTTTTGAAAATGGGAAAGATTCCTATTTTTTCAGCTCAATCTAATGAAGATGCTTCTTCTTTCATTCAAGAGTTTAAGCGATCTTGTATTTGTAATGGCCTTATAAGAAGGGAACAATGGACTGAATTTTTTCCTACCTTTTTGGATGGTTCAGCACTTAGGTGGTTTGAAACACTAGGTGATAATGTGAAAAATTCATGGGATTTATTAACTGAAAGTTTTCTTGAAGAATTTGGTGAACAACAGAAATATGTAGATCTCATGATCGATATCACAAAGCTATCCCAAGGAGAGAAGGAGAAGATAAGGGATTATCATGCTCGTGTTCTAGAGCTAAGGAGGAAGCTCGATGCCCAGATCCGGAAGGAAGGACTAGTGGATGGGTTGATGAATGGCGTGGATAATCTCCTCTGTAAGCACTTCATTCTTGGGATGAAGCCAGAGATCAGACAACGAGTGAAGTATGACCGCCCAGCTACCATTGAACAAGCAAAGGAGATTGCAAGAAGGCAAGAAGAAAGCATGGAAGAGGAGCCCAAAGAAATTGTTGCTAAAGTAGAGCCTACACCAGCACCTTTGGTCCAAAATCCACAACCACTCCCGGTGAGCACAAATATTTCTCCTAGTACATCTACTGAGTATGAAGATCTGCTCAAAAAGATGGGTCAGTTAACTATTAATCTTCTTCAAGGAAAGGAATTTAGTTCTCAAGGAGGAGATAGAGGTCCAAAAAGAAATATTTCTGAAGTTGTTTGTTATGGTTGTTATAAAAAGGGTCATTATAAGTATAATTGTCTAGATAGAGCTTCTACATCTGGTAAAGGAGATAATGATAAAGGAAAAAGCACCTGTGAATTCTTTTGATGTAGTAGATAAGAGCAAAAATAATGAAGTAGATGTGTTTGTAACAAAAAGAAAGAAAGAAAAAGATAATCAAGATGGAAATGATCCTAAGAAGATGAAAGAAGAAACTAGTAAGAAACATAGGAGAAGAAAGTTGGGTGTGCAGGATTTTCTGATTTCACAGGGGCAAGGACCATACTCCATCTTGGAAGATCTGTCCAAAAGGCCTGCAAATATTACATATGGTCAACTCTTGGCTATGTCTTCTGAGAAGAGGTGGGAGTTGCGAGGTGGACTCAATGCTCAAAGAAGGAAGGAGGTTGAGGTCCCTGTTTTGGAGGCAGAGGCAGATCCCTATGCTCCACAAGCTGAGGTATTATGTAATGGTATTTCAATTCATGATGTCTTAGTTGATGGAGGTGCTGCAGTTAATGTAATGACCGAGTCTGTAATGAATATGTTGGGTTTAAAAATTGATCGCCCTTCAACACTTATGTTAAGGTCATTAAATAAAGGAAAAACTAAACCAGAAGGTGTAGTTTCAAATGTGGCAATATCTGTTATGGGTGTGGTATGTGTGGTAGACTTTCAGGTGATGAAAAATGGTACTGTTGCGTACCCAATGCTGCTGGGAAGACCATGGCTAAGGAGAGTTCATGCAAGAAACTACTGGAATGAAGGTTTCATGACACTTGGACATGGTAGAGAGAGGGTGAAGATAAACGTGATCCCTCGACATCATAAGGCAGAACCTATGGATTCAAGTGATGAAACTGATGATTGGACATCCTCTGATTACTCTAGTACCAGTGAAGTGGACACTAAAGATGAAGAAAGTGAGGTTGATGTTTTAGTCATGGATATCCTTCCAGTCACACCAACTCATGACCCCATAAAATTATCTGAAGAAGAAGTTGATGATCGTCTCCAACAAATAAAGATTGGTGATGCTGTGATGGAGAGTGAGAAGGAATCCTACCTCCAGCTCTTTCGAAGGTACATACACCTATTCACTTTTGATTACAAGGAACTCCGTCAAGTAAGTTGGGTAGAACATTGTATTGAGCTGGTAGATGGTGCTAAGCCCATAAATCAAATGCCATATAGAATGAATCCTAATTTTTCCAAGACTGTAAAAGAAGAAATAGATAAGTTGCTTGATGTAGGATTCATATTTGCTGTGGAGAATTTAGAATGGGTTTCTCCCATTGTGATCTCAATAAAAAAGAATGGGAAGCTACACATTTGTGTTGATTACAGGAAGCTCAATAAGGCAACAAAGAAGGATCATTACCCTCTTCCATTTTCAAATCAGATCTTGGACGAAGTAGCTGGCCAGGAGTGCTATAGTTTTGCTGATGGATATAACAGATACAACCAAGTTCGTATAGCAGAGAAAGATCAGTTGAAGACCACGTTCAACACTCCTTGGGGAAAGTTTGCTTATAGAGTTATGCCTTTTGGGTTGTGTAATGCTCCAGCAACATTCCAGTGTTTGATGAATAGGGTGTTCGAACCCTACTTTGGGACCTTCATCAGAGTATTTCTGGATGATTTTTGCATCTATGGGAGCAAGTTGGACCACCTGCACCAAATGGAGACAGCATTTCAAAGGTTAGATGAAGCACAAGCCTCACTAAACCCTACAAAGTGTGTCTTTGGATGTTCTAAAGGCGTTTTGTTAGGGCATGTTGTATCCAGAGATGGTATTGGTACTGATCCTGATAAAGTTTCAAAAATCAAAGATTTACCATTTCCTCTTAATAGAAGTAAGTTGAGATCATTTTTAGGCCATGTGGGTTACTATAGAAGGTTCATCAAGAATTTCTCAAAGATTGCATAGCCACTAACCCAGTTCTTGAAGAAGGATGTTACTTATGAACCAGGAAATAAGGCGCATGAAGCTTTTGGACAATTGAAGGAAGCCCTGGTGTCTTCACCTGTTTTGAAGAATCCAGATTGGAGCAAGCCATTCATTGTGTACACTGATGCCTCAGATGCAGCACTAAGAAGTACTTTGAGTCAAAAGGATGAAAATGGGAATGAACATCCAATTTACTTTGGGAGCAGACACATGAGCAGTGCTAAGTTAAATTATATTGTAACTGAAAAAGAGACTCTGGCTATCATTTTTTCTGTAAATAAGTTTAGAAATTACTTGCTAGGGCAAAAATTTCTAGTTGTAATAGATCATTAGGCTCTAAAATATTTTGTAAATAAGACTAACCCATCAGGGAGGATAGCAAGATGGATAATTTTGCTACAAGAATTTGAATTTGACATTATAGATAGGCCAGGAAAGAAGCATGTCAATGCAGATGCACTCTCTCAAGCCTATGATGGTTTAGGATCATCTTGTGACGATGATGATTTCCCCGATGCAGCATTGTTCTCCCTTGACACAATCCCTAGTGAATACATAGATATTTGGAATTATCTGAATGAATTCAAGTTTCCTGATGGTGCCAATGCAAAGACTAAGAGAAAGATTACTCAAGCCAGTCGTCCATATTCTATTCTGCATGGAGTATTATTTCGAATAGGACCTGATGGACAGTACAAGAGGGTAGTTGGACGTGATCAAGGGAAGGAAATGCTAGAAGAATTCCACAATGGTACATGTGGAGGGCACTTCTATGGACAACTTACAGCAAGAAGGATCTTGGATGCAGGTTATCACTGGCCCACTTTTTTTAAAGATTGTTATAATTATTGTAAGACATGTGATATTTGTCAAACACATGGTAACCGTAAGACTTCATCAGCTCCATTATGTCCTATTCTTCCCCTTGGTCCCTTTGAAAAGTGGGGAATAGATATTATAGGTCCACTTCCAACTACATCACGCAAAATAAGTATATTGTAGTTGCCACAGATTATTTAACCAAGTGGGTTGAAGTTAGGCCATTGAAAACAGCTTCCATAGATGAAGTGGCAAGGTTCATGTATGAACGCATTGTCACCAGATTTGGTTGCCCATTATAAATTGTAACAGATCAAGGAAGCCACTTCATTAATAAGGTGGTAGAAGCCCTAGTCAATAAGTTTTCTATTAAGCACAGGAAGGCAACAACATACAAGCCAAGCACAAATGGACAGGTGGAATGAAGAAATTTTGTGTTGTGTCAAATTCTAGCAAAAGATGCAGCCTTGCAGGTACATAAATGGGATAAAAGGATTCATGCAGCATTGTGGGCATATAGGGCAACATCAAAGTCAGCAACGAGATACTCCCCATTTTAGTTGGCCTATGGCATTGATCCAGTTCTTCCTATTGAGTTTGATATTCCCACTGTGAGAGTTATGAAAAATGAAAGGATGGATGAAAGTGATTCAGTAAAAGAAAGGTTGGTACATCTTCATTTGCTGGAGGAAATGAGAGAAATAGCAAAGGATACAAGCCATAAGAAGAAAATGAAGTAGAAGGAATACTTTGATCAAAAGATCCGGTGGTCTCCATTTCATGTGAATGACTTGGTTCTAGTATATGATTCCAGATACAAAAAAGAAGACAGAGAAAATTTCTTCCAAAATGGATGGGGCCCTACAAAATAGTAGCTATGCATGAAAATGGTACGTACCGACTGGAGGAATTGGATGGCACTCCCATTACGAAATGGGGTCAACCACGACAAGTTGAAGATTTTCCAAGCACCAGAATAGTCTACTCCGAGGACGGAGTAGAAGCTAGGAAGGGGGAAGATGTCGACACTAAAATTTTCCTCCATAATTTCTATTTCATTAATGTATGTATTAGGAATAGGATGTTGTTAAGTATAATTAGTAGTAGCGTCTGATAGAAGATAACGGCGCCGTCAGTACGGTGCCGCCAATAATGTGGAGTACGGTAACAGTCAAAGTACAATAGGAATGTTGTAAAAAGTAAATATTTGTCGTAAGTGGTCCGGTAATGTTAAAATGTCAAAGTTTGGGTAATTAGAGAAGTAGGGTCTACATGATTAGGAATTAGAAATATTATATTGGTAATAAAGACAAGGAGTGAGGTCATAAATATTTTGTGTATTTTATTTGTAAAAAGTCTAAAAAATGTGAAACCCATGTAAAATGATAAGGTTTATCTTATCTTAACAGATAAGCTTACATGTACAGATAAAAGTTAAGGTATGGAATATGATTTGTCAGAGTGGATTTCTTATCCTATCTTAGAGATAAGATGGATAAGCCTGGAAGTTCTATAAATAGAGAGGCCACCCCCCTCATTTAGCATAGAAGGAAGTAGTGAGAAATATTGTAGGAAGTGTGCGAAGGAAGCCATCAGTTTAAAGGTGTGTTGAAGAAGCCATTAAGAGGTGTAATTGTAAATTTTCTCCCATAGTCTTGGTGAAAGGCAAGTGAAGTCAATAACACTTGAAGTACCTCATGGGTGAGATTGTAACAGTTTCATGTTAATATTATAATTTATTTTGATATTTCAGATTTTTCATCATTCTGTCTTATCATAGTCGATGGTATTCTTGTGTTATGTTGTTATTTTGTTTCTAGATTACATCCACCAAACTAAAGGTTGTGCATTAGTAAATAATCATAGCACGAGGAGTTCCCGGTGAAGAATTATCATAGTGCCGGATTGGTGATGACAGTATCAACCGTTGGAGAGGCCCGAGTTGCCAGAGCTACTCATGATGTAGCTTACTACAGGAGGTTGTTGGAGGGTTTTTTTCGAGGTGGAAATCATTTGGAGGCCATATGTGGGCTTCCCCGCATACAGACAGATGGCCATGGATCTAGATGGGCTACAGCTATATCTATGGATAGAGGGGAGGAGAGCGGGAGAGCATGAACAGATACCCATAGAGTGGGTTAGGTGCTAGTTTGGGTTATTCCAACATGTACCGCCTCCCTTCCTGTAGTATAGGAGAGATGACAAGGAGAGACTTATGTCTCTACCATGACCCACAGTGCCAACTAGACAAGAGGAGCAGCCTGTGGATTCACAGATTTATGATGCCAAAGTGGTAGATGGATACAGGTAGTGGTGGGTAGCATAGCTAAGAGCCATACCACCAAGGCCAAGGTAGCCATACTTAGCCACCATCACAGTGCTAGAGGGATGCCCTACAGGGGAAGGTGGCTACCTTAGTGATGTAGCTCAGGATTATGTAAGGGCAGCTTACAAGTTCAGAGGCACAGGTTGCCATCTTACAGGCCCAGATAGCTATGTTGCAAGGCTCAAGTAGGATAGGGACAGGTACGCACACAGGTAGATGTAGGGGTAGATGGAGATGGAGAGGAGGTAGGTGGAGAGGGAGGGCAGGTAGCCGCCCTACATGCATAGGTACAGGATCTATAGGGCTAGTTGGCCACAACGCAAGGTAGATTACAAGTTTGTAGGGCTATTTGATAGTAGCACAGGCACAAATTACTACCCTATAGGCCCAGATACAGGCACAAGCATAGATTCCAGGGCTAACTCAGGCTCTAGTAATAGCATAGGGATCAGTGCAAGTTCAGGGACAGGGTCCCCTTGTATAGTTACCCACGTAGGTAGCGAGACCCATGGCACCTCCATAGACAGTGACCATGGTTAGATTCAGGGATGCCCTAACAGAGGCATGATATTATCAGGATCATTTGTTAGCTTTCGGCCTAGATGTGCCCTCCTATGCTGAGTACAGAGCACAACAGGCCTCCAGTGAGAGTATTAGATCCCACACTCATAGTGTGGAGAGTACAGGGGGCCAGTGAGCCTAGGGACAGGGTCGTGGGGAGGCCACTAGTGTATAGAGGTAAGCCCCAGGTGAGGGGCCATCACTAGGAGGTGAGGTAGGTTCTGGGCACCAGATAGGTGTGGCAGAGGGTTCAGGAGAGACACAGTCACAAGGAGCATTCCCTGACATCATATGGGGAGATGATTGACTTGTTATGGATGAGCCTGCGTGCCAAGTCATTTTTGTATGGATTATAGATGAGACTGGCCTACGTGCCAAAGAGATTTTGTATTTATTATGATTTTTTTGTACATGATACCGGCCTGCAAGCCGAAGATATTTTTGTATCAGATAACGGCCTGTGAGCCGGCAATGTATGAGAGACAAATGTATTTTTGAGATGAGTGTACATTATTGTGATGCATAGGTATTTATATGATGAGATGTATGAGGTTCAGATGATTATGTGTTGTGATGTGTATTTTATTTTACTGTCGTTATGATATGAATGGATTAGGTGAGATAGGCATGACGAAGTCATGATGGTTTAGGCATGGATTGAGTCAGGTTCATTTTAGGCATGGATTGAGTCAGGTTAGTTTAGGCATGGATCAAGTCAGGTTGGTTTAGACATGGATCGAGTCAGATCAGTTTTAAGCATGGATCGAGTCAGGTTAATTTTAGGCATGGATCGAGTTAGGTCAGCTTCAGTATGGATTGAGTATTTCAGTATTTTGGTAATACATGTTAATGCAAATGAATTTAATGGTGTTCAATGGTTAAATATGGGTTATAGATGAATATGGGAAATAATGGTAGTGGTAAAAGAGTATGTGAAACATGAGGAGTGTATGTAGGTTGAATGATGTGGATATGGGATAGATTTCTGGGTTTTTGATATGAATAAGAAATTAGGTAAAGGTGGGAAAAATGGTTAGGGTAAAGAATGGCCGAGCTAACCTTCTAGGGCCCCATGCCCTAGAAGTGTTGCCTACATAGTCTCAGTGAAAAGGGACCTCAGACTGATGTAGTTCTCCCATGAGCTAGGGAAGAATATGAAAATGAGTTGGTAGGTTTGTGGGCATGTAGTGGGTTTAGGTTTAATAGGTGTGGGTAGATGATAGTTAAAATGTTGTAGGTGAGGGTGATTATGGTGAAAGGGGATGATGACCCCCAAAGGTAAGTGTTGAGGACCAAGTCCTATATAAGGTAATCAAAATGTAAACAAATATGGTTAAAAGATAAGAGGGGGGCAATAAAGCCACCTGATTGGGTAGAATCATAACGAGTAGATCATACCTTGAATAGGGGTGATGAATACAAGACCTAAAAGGCATTGCACAATTAACTGTTCTACAGTGAAAGTAGTCACAGGATCACCAAATGTCAAAATTCCAAGATGTCCCTTGAGGAAATTTATGAAATGAGAGTGGAAATGGTAAGGTGGGTGAAAGGTAGTTAATTGTATATGTTTTGAGTGACAAGATCTTTTGGGCAAGAGGTTTGAGGTCATAATGGGAAAGTCCATGACTAAAAAGTGTTTTTGTTTTGATAGACTGATCGATGTGGGAAGTCTATATGGGATAAATAATATGGTACTCCTTGAGGTCTTCGTGAAGCTGATCGATGCGGGAAGCTTCGGTTTTCTTTTTTTTTTTTAAGCTTCACATAGCTGTCCTTCTAGGGAGCAGTCTATTTATAGTAGCAACTTGGTCGAGAGGAAGATGTACTTTTGAGGGAATCATCTTTTTTATTAGAAGTTTGACTCAAGGAGTTTTTTCCCATTGGAGGTCTTCAAAATCATGGACAAGACCAAGGTGAAGGATAGGACTCTTGCTCAAAAGGTGAGGTGGAACGACCATGGGATCACATCTAAAGGTAGAAAAAAAGTGTCCATGAGAATCATGTTGTGTAGTACCATGGTACACATATTCAAGAGAACATAACAAGTGACGGGTACTCACATGATTCTTGTTTAATCATTAGGGAGGTGGAATGAGTGGATAGTGTTCAAGGGATGAGTGATGGAGAGAGATGAAGGGTGAGGTAGGACAATGAGTCAACAATAGAATGATTGAAGATGTAATGCGTTAAGGGGCTCAATTTTGGGTTTACCCTCAAGCGTGGACAAACGATAGGCACCTGATCCATAGGTATGAGTTATGATGTATGGTCCAAGCTAATTAGGAGTGAATTTTCCCTATTTAATTTTTTCTACTTTGGTTACGTGTTGATTTTATTTCAAAACAATGTCACCAACTTGGAAGGTTTGTTCATGAACATGTTTGTCATAAGCACGTTTGATACGTTGATGATAAAATTGAAGTTGATCTAGAGCATTAAGACGATGTTCATCTAATAAATCTAGCTATGCTAAGTGGTCCTGACAAAATTCATCATCAGTAAGCATGTCATAGAGATAAATGCAGAGTGAGGGGATCTAGAATTTGAGAGGTAGAATAGCCTCGGTACTGTAGACTAGTGAAAAGGGTGTAGCCACAATGGAAGTGCAAATACTAGTGTGGTATACCCATAGAGAAAAAGGAATGTGCATATGCCAATCCTTCTCAGTATCATCAACCACTTTCATGAGAATTTGATTAAGGGTTTTGTTAGTGGATTCAGCTTGGCCATTGTTATTTTGTGGGTAATAAGGTGATGAGAAACTAAGCTGAATGTCGAAGGCATCACAAAGTTTTTGCATTGTTTTGGTTTTGAATTGTTTTCCATTATCATTGATGAGGCGATGAGGGACACCAAAGAAGACAAATGATGTGATGGTTAATGAACTCACATATTTTCTCAGCTTTCGTGGAGATTAGTGGTATGGTTTTACACCCATTTTGTGTAGTATTCGGTAGTAGTTATTATCCATTGATGACATTGGGATGAATGAGGAGTGATTTCTCCGAAAATATCCAAACCCCATTAAGAGAAGGGCTAAACGTCATGGGCGAGCTGTAAGGCATGACTGGGTGTATGATGAAGGTTGGAATGTTGTTGACACTTCACACAGCATGTTTGACATAGTCACAACAATCATGGTTAAGGGTTAGCCAGTAGTAGCCTAGGTGAAGAATATGCTTAGTAACAGTAAGGCCACTAAGTGACCTCCACATACGCCATCATGAACCTCCTTAATGGTATAAGTAATTTCAAAACTTGTAAGGCATTGTAATAGAATACCATCAAAGCCACGCTTATAGAGGATTCCCTCCAGGATAACAAAATGGGAGACTTTTTTAAGGAAGGTGCACTTGTGTCTGTTATGGGTGAGATCAGGAGGTAAGATAGAGAGGGAAAGGTAGTCGAACTATTTTTTATACCAAAGGTCACTTGGGTCAGGGGTGTCGGTTCCGATTGAGTACACATCATGAGGTAAATAAGAAGGTGAATGGAGGCATTATACAATGAAAAATATTTTGGAATTGGTTAGGGAAGCAAGTATTTGGGAAGCTAAGCAGGCCATGGTATCTGTAAATTTGTTGGCTGAACGTGGGATTGTTTGAACGGTGTAATGATCAAAGGTGGTCAGTATGTATGTCTACATGATGTTTATACTTTTGGAGTATCTTGTTATGACATTAGTATTGGTACATACCATTGACTTGGTTTATGACCAATTATGAATCACCAAAGATGTGGATTGATTTGACATCTAGGGCATAAGCGGTCTGGAGACCTAGCATGAGTGCTTTATACTCGAAAATGTTATTGGTGCATTCAAAGTCTAGTTTGAAAGATAAAGGCATGGGTTCACCATACAGAGGAATGAGGATAACACCAGCCCCACCCCCACATTGACACTTGGAACTCTCGAAGAACAATGTCATTTGGTAAGGGGGTTCATCCAGGGAAAGGGTAGCAATGGATTCATCAAGAAAGTCAAAATTAGAGGGTTGCTTCCCATAAATAGGTGCGTTAGCAAGTTGGTTGGTGATAGCCTAGCCCTTAATGGACTTTTGGTGAATGAATTTGAGGTCAAGATCAGCTAAAATCAATAAGCCATCGTGCGGCACACTGATTTTGATAAGGTTTGGCGTACATGAAGTGTAATGGGTTAGTGTTGGTCATAACATAGGTTTTGTGGTTGAGTAGGTAATGGTGGAGTTTTTTTGCGACAAAAACTAAGGCTAAGGAAAGTTTTTCTGTATGGCTGTATCGGGTTTCATAGTTTAAATGAGTACAACTTATATAATAAACTACCTACTCCCTATGTTGTTCATCGCGATGAGCAAGAATGGTTTCCAAGGAATGATGGGTAGATGATATGTATAGGTAAAAAGGTTGACTGTATTTCGGTGGAATGAGTATGGGTGGTTGGAGAAGGTATTGTTTTAGGGCCTCAAAAGCTTTGTGACAGTCATCATCCCATTTAAAGGAGACATCTTTCCTAAGCAGATGATGAAATGGTTGACACCGATCGGATAGTTGTGAAATGAAATGGTGAATGGACTGCAATTTACCTTGCAGGCTACAGAGTTGTTTAAGGTTAGTGGGTGGAGGAATTTCCAGAATGGCCTTGACTTTAGCAGGGTCAAATTCTATACCACGGAGGGAAAAAATGTATCCCAGGGGTTTTCCTAAGAGAACCGCAAAGATGCACTTTTTAGGTTGAAGGCGGATGCAATATTTAATGAGGCGGTCAAAGATGGTTTGGAGGACGGTGAGGTGTTCGGTGTGATGTTTAAATTTGTCCAAGAGATCATCCTTGTAATCTTACAATATGTGATGCATGATATCATGGAAGATGTAAGTCATAGCACGCAGACATGTAGCACCAGCATTTTTAAGGCCAAAAGGCATGACTCGATAGAAAAAGGTTCCCCAAGGGGTAATGAGTGCAGTCTGTCATCACCAATCTGGCACTATGATAATTCTTCACCTGGAAATCCTCGTGCTATGATTATTTACTAATGCACAGCCTTTAGTTTGGTGAATGTAATCTGGAAACAAAACAACAAACATAACACAAGAATACCATCGACTATGATAAGAAGGAATGATGACAAATCTGAAATATCAAAGTAAATTATAATATTAACATGAAATTTTTACAATCTCACCCATGAGGTACTTCAAGTGTTATTAAATTCACTTGCCTTCCACCAATACTATGGGAGAAACTTTACAATTACACCTCTTAATGACTTCTTCAACACACCTTTAAACTGATGGCTTCCTTTACACACTTCATACAATATTTCTCACTACTTCCTTCTATGCTAAATGAGGGGGGTGGCCTCTTTATTTATAGAACTTCCAGGCTTATCCATCTTATCTCTAAGATAGGATAAGAAATCCACTCTGACAAATCATATTCCATACCTTAACTCTTATATGTACATGTAAGCTTATCTTTTAAGATAAGAAAAACCTTATCATTTCACATGGGTTCCACATTTTTAGACTTTTTACAAATAAAATACCCAAAATATTTATGACCTCACTCCTTGTCCTTATTACCAATATAATATTTCTAATTTATAATCATGTAGACCCTACTTCTCTACTTATCCCAACTTTGACATTTTAACATTACCGGACCACTTACGATAAATATATACTTTTTACAACATTCCTATTGTACTATACATTACTTTGACTGGCCCATACTATACATGTATTTGCGGCATCATACTGGCAGCGCCGTTATCTTCTATCGGACACTAATACTAATTATACTTAACAACATCCTATTCCTAATACATACATTAATGAAATAGAAATTACGGAGGAAAATTTTAGTGTCGAAAGGTCTTGCGCTGATTTTCTAGGGCAAGCAAAATTTGGTTATAACCCGAGAAGCCATCTATGAGTGAGAGCATCTCATGACCAGTGGTAAGGTCAACCAATTGATCAATACTAGGCAAGGGAAATTTTTATTTCAGGCAAGCGACGTTGAGGTCACAGAAGTCCATGAAAATGTGGAGTCCCCCTGTTACTTTACTAATAGGGACAATGTTAGAAATCCAATGAGGATAATCAATGGGTAAGATGAAGGAAATGGAAAGAAGGTGCTGAAGTTCTTCTTTGACTAGAAGAGAAATGTGAGGATGCATTTTCCTCAACTTTTGTTTGATAGGTTAGGCATCGGGAATGGTTACGATATTGTGCACCACTATGGTGGGGTCAATACCAGGAATGTCTATGTAAGACCAAGTGAAAGCATGGTTATGATCTCAGAGAAAAGAAGTGATGGCTTCCTATTCAGCAACATCTAAAGATTTCCTGATCTTTAGGATGTGTGGGTTGTCGTGAGTATGAATGTTGATCTCGATAGTCGATTCATTCAACATGGTTTGTGTCTTAGATGGTAACGATCGATGAATATATAGGTCTTATACACCAAGGTAGGTGAGTATGGATTAATCATCCTAACATTGAATGATGTTAATGGTAGGTGTGTCATCATCGATCATCTTAGGATACCAGAATGGGAGAGTGGAAGGGGCTCACATTTGTGTTGATAAGTCAATGGCCCCAAGGAAATAGTGTTTACAAAAAAAAAAAGTTAGGAGGGATAGATTCAAGATCCATCAACTCCGTCAGTGAGGGTGGTGATGAAGGTGGAGAAGGCATAAGGTCTGTAATGAGTTCAATGTAGGCCTATTTGGTAGGAGGTTCATGGAAGCCGATACCACTCTGGTCATTATGTTTACGGGTAGTACATGGAATAATGGTATGGTGGCCTTGCTCGTAAAATCCAAAACCAAAACCCTTCCATGCACAGTGTTGCAGGAAGGTGTGGGTGAAATGATGATTGGTAAGTGATTGGAAGTCAGCGGAAAATGGGTGGGGTTGTGTTGGTGGTTTAGGTGTGTAGGTGGTAGTATCAAGTCCCCCATAGGTGAGACTAGTACGAAGATGAGGAGGACCATACAGGATGCATTCTCCTATATGGTGATCATAGCGAGGGTATTGGTGAAGGCTTCCATACTCATGCAAAGTAAGGAATGTGGTTACACTATATAGGCGGTACTCCCCCAGAGTGAGGGCATTGAAAAACACCTTCCAAGGGATCAGTGGTTGGTATGTGGGTAGCTGGTATGGATTATGTGTCATAGGTCGATGCTGAGGTGGAGTTAACAGATTGGGTAGCGAATGGGTTAGTCGTGGAGGTTATAGCAGTGGTAGGAATAGGGGAGTTATGTGCAGTGAAAGCAGTGGCTGTACTAGTAGGTGGAGGTGTAGGTGAAGTGGTATTGGTTGCAGAGGTAGATGGCTTGACAAGTATGAGCACATCATTGGGTTGGTAAACCATGTTGCATGTTTTGAAAGGTGATGGGTCAGTTGGAATGGTATAAGTGTGTCTGTTGTGTTTAAACTTTACACAATGATGCAAAGTGGAAGGAACACAACCCATGACATGGATCCAGGGTCTACAAAGCAACAAGTTATATTGGAATTCCCCCTCCAAAACTTAAAACAATTATGGAACAGTGTGGGGGCCCACACGAATGTGATGGATGACAATGCCTAGTGTGGAGGTGATAGCATCATTGAATGAATGCAACATGACTCGGATGTTTATGCATGCAATTGTTAGGTATGCGCATTTGAGAAAATTCATGGGATGAAATGATGTTAATGCTAGTGCCTCCATCAATCATCACATGGTGTACCCGTATGTCATCAATGTGGAAAAAGATGAAGAGGGTTGGGTCTAGGTCATCATTTTGGTATGGCATGATCTTTTCCTTTGAGAAGCTAAGGGAGGCCACTTGGTGAACAAGGTGAGGTGAGAGAAGGTGGTAATTTAGTGCTACATGATGGGGTGTGATAATGGAGGCTACGGGTGTAGGGTCATTGGGTAAAACCTCGATAGATTGAAGAACCTCCATGAGGGCTTGACGATGGGATTCTGAGGTTTGGATGAGGTCATATAAGGACATTTTGAGGGGACATTAGTGTAATTGTTTGAGCATGGTGCGATGTGTGATACCATTAGAAATGGGGTATGTGGGGCCACAAATAGTGATTGTAGGTATGGGTGCATATGGTATGTTGGGTATAGGATTGGTTGGTGGGTCAGCTACCTTTTCCTTACCCTTCTGCGCATGTGTAATGACATGTACCATGTTGATTTGAGAGAAATTTTCAAATGGAGAAGGTGTAAGGTAAGTGGTATAATGACATGAAGGGTAAAAACCTACAGGAGGAAAAAAGCCCTGTGAGGTCAGTTGGGAACAATGACATTTGGGTGGTGGCGTGGAAATTTCTCTAATGTGAACCATGTTAATTTAAAATTGTGTGTGTGGTTCTAAGAGCTGTAGGTGTGGTTGGTTGTCGGGGAATTGTTTTTGAAAGTGTAGGAATGGGTCGAGCTATGGGTTTAGGTGCCAGTGTGATTTGAGGTATTGGTCAGGTTCATTTGGGTAGGGGTACAATGGGAAGTGAACGTGGGTTTAGGTGTTGGTATGGTTGATTGTCAGGGAATTGTTTTTAGAGAGGAACAGGTCGAGCGATGGGTTTAGATTCCGGTGTGGTTTGGATCGATAAGTTTCGTTTGGGTGTACAGTAGTGGATGGGTAGGAGGGTGTGGGGTTGTTTTGACTACCTTGTTGGGGTAGTGGTTTTGTTTTTGGGTTACACCTTATTGGGTAAAGGTGATGTGGGTTTACGAGGTCTAGAAGGAAAAGTAGATTGAGGAAGAGGGTGAGTTACCCACAGGTTAAATGGGGGTGCTATGAAGTTAGATGATGTGGGTCATGCTTGGGGTGCGAGGGATAATGACTGAAGTGTAGTGGGTAGGGAAGTAATGGCTGAAGGTATATGAGGTATTGGTGGTAAAGAGACTGCAGGTGTGAGTATGAGTCGTGTTGTGTGCCTGGGTAGGTTAGATATTTCTGAGGAAGGAATGGTTGGTTGTGTTATTGGTTATGGATGGGTGAAGGGTGCTTGACCTTGTTGGGCAGCTAAGGTCTTAAGGCAGACAGGACAAGTGTGGGTGTGATTTGTGTAGTCGGGGTATGAGGCCAATGAGTTTGTTTCTTTGGTTTTGGTGTTGGGGTAGGTGTGGTATTGACATTGGAAGATGTAGCTAAATTTTGTTTAATAGGAAGATGAGTAAGGCTAGTGATTGGGGTGACCCCTAAAGTGGTAATAGGTTTGGTGGAGGAAAATGTTGCGGGTATGGGTTTGGATTTAGATATAGGTCGGGCATATGGATAAGGGTGTGGTGTGAGTGCTAACATGTATCATGGAAGGGGTTGCAACAGTAATGGTTGTATGTGGTTTGATGGGTGGAAATGTGTTTGGGTAGATAGTGGAGGTGTCATCGAGGGATCTCTTCATCTATGTTCAGACATGGAGTAATAGGCATCCCCATAATAAAGCCCTATCCACATAATCCAAGTGATCAGCCAAACATAAGAATGACACATTTTTGGGTGGAGTTGATGAGGACCTAATGGGAATTCCCATAAAATGCATCTTAGATATGGGGAATCATCCAACTTTAGCTTCCGTGGGTAAGAGAGCTGAAAGTAATTCTGTCGGATGTTGGGTAGCTGATGGAGAATGCTCACCAAGAGGAAAAGGTATCTCCACTGGGTCTATGATGGGTGGAAGAGATAATGGGAATTCCTCTATGAGTGGAGGAACAAATAGGTTCTCTTCTATGGGTGTAGGAGGTAATGGGTGCTCCTCTGTGGGTGGAGGAGGTAATGGGAGCTCCTCAATGGGTTGAGGAGGTACGGTAGGTAAAGGTTCTCTAAGTGGTGAAGCTAGGGGTGAGATGGTCTCAATGTTAGTAGAAGACTCCTCTGTAGGTGATGTACGAGATGAAAGGTGTTCTTTTATTGGTGAAGGAACAGTGATGGTTGGTTCTAATGTGGAAGGAGGATTTTGGGCTAGGATTTCCTCTATGGAAGGGATGTGAGGTAATTGATAGATGACAGGTACCTTGTTAAAGATTGCGTGAACCTCACGGGTATGGGTATCGTGAGTGGATGTCTCACCAGTTTGATTGGATGAATAAGCATGATTGGGAAATGGTTTTTTAAATATTTATAGATTTTGGTTAGGGGTGGCATTGGGATTATCCACAGGAAACTCTCCTTTCTCGAGCACTTCTTGGACAATATTATTAAAAGTGATGCAGTTTCCGTCACTATGACCCTTCACTCGGTGATAGTTACAGAAATCATGCTCTATATACCATGTGGGCATGGGATGAGTAGGGTCAAAACCAGTGTGTGGTTTTATGGGTGGAAGGGTGATAGCTCCAACTTTGATAAGATTTTCTAAGAAAAAAGAGTAAGGTTCTTCAATTGGGGTATATTTTCACTACTCTTGTCTGAATCAAAAAGCATGGATAGGTGATAAATTAGATGAGGGTGTAGCCTAATTGGACGGATGTGCTAAACTGGCCTTGATTACCACTACGTTAGCGGTACCATTAGCCTTTGAATAAGTGGTTGGCGGTTTGGAGGAAGAAGAGGTTTTATTCGACTTGAATGTCAAATTTTTATTTTGTAATTGGATTTTCTTCTCTTCGATGGCCTGAATCTCTAACTTTCATGCCATAGTGAACGCCTCATCGAATGTTCGGAAATTTTGGACCTACAACATTAGAGAGATATGTCTAGTGCAAGCTCGAGTGAAGAGGTCGATGAGTTCAGTTTGTGGCAGTTGAAAGGTAAGTTGATTGATCAGTCTACGCCAACAAGTGACAAAATCTGTGATAAATTAATCCTTGTACTAACATGTGGAATATAGATCGGTCATGGTAAATTTCTTGGTGATATTGATAGATTAATGATCCAAGAAAGCTTGGGCTACTTGATTGAATGAAAATATAGAGTGTTTGGGTAACCCACTATACCAATCTAATGTAGGTCTAGTGAGGGACACGGGAAAAGTTCTCAAAAGCAAGGCATCATCATGAGAAATTAGATAACACCTGTGTTTAAACGAGCAAAAATGTTGTTGTGGGTCTTCCTTGCTATTGAAGCGGTTGAATTTTGGCATTTCCCAATGCACAGGGTATGAACAGATGGGAATGGATGGGTGAGTAGGCTCATTGCAAATCTCATCATAAGTAAGAGTGTTTGTGGAGCCGGAAACTGATGCCTCCAGTGTCTGCATCTTTTCCATCATCAATTTAATTAGGTCGTTGGTGGGTTGTGTTGATTGGATGCCTCCTATAACATGAGGAGGTTGGTTTTGGACATATAATGGGTGTGGCATTCAAGTGTATGGGGTTGTCTTGTAAGGTGCTGGAGAAGAAGGTAATGAAATAGGGGGTACATACCTGGAATGAATAATAGATGAAACAGGTGGTTGTTGGTAGTATGTATATGGTGCATGAAGGGTCATGGTAACCTTAGTGGCAATAGGGGGTAATGATTGTGGAATGGAAAGAACTACGTTCTAAAATGGGGTAGGAGTCACCAACACTAGAGGTGGGAACATAGCTACAGGTATGTGTGAGACATGAGGGGTGGATGAGGTTGTGTTTCGGGTAATCGTCGAGGGTATGGTGGATGTAATGGGTGCCATAGAGATAATAGATGCGGAAGTAATGGCAGGTATAGAACCTAACTGTGAAACGATTGGGGGTAAGGTGCATGTGGCATAACGGAGCCGGATAGGGCTGATGTGGAAGTGGGTGTGAGAGTCGGGGGATAGATACGGGCATGCCATATATCAACTGACCCAAGGAATCTTGAGTAGACAAGTGGGAGAGGTAAAATTATAAGGCGACAGGGTTCTGGTCAACGATTCATGCGCACTCCTCATCTCCGGTAGCGATATTAGTAGGCTGGATAGGATCCATGGCTGGTGATAAAAAGGAAGGTGGTGAAGGACTAGGTGGGAGCAGTTGGAAACTGGCGTGGAACACGAGGGCATTTTCTTGTCTTCAGGTGAGCACCATGTGAACCAGTATTGATCAGGTAGGGCTGCTTCCTCTAAAAATGATACAGAGAACAACAGGAACAGGTGAATCTGGTGATAAAAAAAAATGGATGAAGTAATGAATGGTGGGTGGAATGTGAAAACAGACTAACCGATGCTAGTTAGGGAAAAATCGACATGTCGGTCAAGGGTAACCACTATCGATCACTGTCGAAAATAGATAATGAGTAAACAGTGAGGCATAAGGTAAAATTTGACAAGTATGCCAAATCTAGGGATGTGTAAAATGTCAATGGGAAAAATGACAGTGACTGAGACTATGGAAAGTGGAAAAAAGTGAAGTGAAATTGTCCTTTTGAGTAGGTTAGCAAAAGGACCTGGAACTAACATCAGTTGGGTTTAATCGACTGGTAGTCAGAGGTAACTGATAACAGTTACTGTGAAATTGAAACAGTGATGAAAGAAAGTGGTTGTGAATTAAAATTTGATGTGGAATAAGACCTAGAATTCTACGAATGATGGTGATATGGCCCAGGCACACTCAGGTGAAGCTGGAATACACCAGCTATGATGAGGAGCATGCAAGGATGAACAAAAATGTGATGAACGTGATCTTTCACCTCAAAATGCAAGCCAAGCAGAAACTCTAAGAAAATGTGATCCTAAGAGTGCCATTTTCTATTATGTTTTTTTAGCTTATGATATTTATGGACTGACACATGAATTGTGAAATAGATTTTTTGGTGAGGATGGCTTCCTACAAAGAAGGACATCTAAAGGGTGATGTTTTCAGGTATGTTATGGTGGAGGGCGGACTTCGCTTTGAAGTATGACTCGACAGAGCAGTGAGCTGGGTGCCCCCTGTGTCATGATCATATGATCACCTATAGCTTCTTTCAGGTAAGATGTTGTTTAAGAATGTATATATTTTAATTTTTGTGTGGTTTGGTAAGACTCAGAGAAAGAGAAAAGCATAGAAGTTCTTTTCTATGATTCGTTTATCAACCATCAGATGGTCATGACCTCCAGCATATAGGTTTGCCCTCATTTAATGTGAGCTAATGCAATAAATCAGAATGAAATGTCATTGTTTTTAAACCCAAATTGAAAATGTGAAATTGGATGACACAATAAGATGAAGAGGAAGAGGGATGCTCTTTCACCATAATGCAAAAACCATGAAGAAATTATTCTTTTTAAATACACCAAAAGAAAAGTTTCCTTTAGAGAAAAATAGAAAGAAGATGTGGATTACCAGGGAAGAAAATTAGCTTGTACACTTTTTTTTAGAAAGGAAACAAATACCATTTTTTCCTATGAATGAATGAAATGTAAGGAACCCTGGATGGGTCCCCATCGGGCGTGCCAAAATGTTTCACCTTTTTTCTTAGATTGTTTCTTTGAATTGTTGATGAAACAGATAGGGTAATGAGCATAGGAGGAATACCTATTTAAATGTCGGTTGATGGGTTGTTGTGCATGCATGACTTCTGAATCCAAAAGTTGACCGTGATAGCTTCCTTTTGACTAGGATGAACTACCTATAATGAAAGCAAGACCACTAGAAAGAATTAAACAATATGGGTAGTGAACTGCCTATTGTGAGCTAGATCTGGGAAGCATGATATTTCCTAGATGGCTTTTAATCCACTTTTTTAAACAAATTAATTCTATAAATAAAGTAAATCCCTATTGCTATTTCAAAATGATTTAAGTACCTCACTTAAAAACACAATAAGAAAATAGATATAATCTAACAGGCTAAGCTAGAATAGAATCCACAGGTCAAATGGATTTGTTCTGGGTCTCTGCAGATTTGATAAAGGTCTTTGGTAGATCACAGGTGTGTGACGGTGAGGTAAAATGAGGTGGGTAGGTCTCTATCTAAAACTATGTGAGCAAACAAAGAGACCAACATTGGTCAGAGGTGACTGATACCGTGGCTAGGTATAATCAGCGCCAATTACTATGAGATCTGGAAATGTCACATAACAGGGTTTTGGTTTCCTTTGTGATTGTACAAAAGGGTCTTGGTTGGTTGGGACAAAGAATTGGGTGACTGGAATAGGATTTTATGAGGTTTTAATGAGTCTACAGAGGTCAAAATGTTGGAGAAGGTCAATAGGGAGCAAGATAAACAATGGATGATGAAATAGTGATGAAATGAAATAAAGCCAATGAAGTATGACATTATACTTACTTGGATTTCATTCCTAATTGTCTGTGTTTAAAGGATGGAGGTGTTGATGAAGGGTTTGAAGGCTACAAGTGATTACCAACTGAAGAAAAGCTTCTACATGGGCTGCATGCACACTCCTCTTTGTTTGGATAGAATCAGAACATGGTTGTGCTAGATGTGTAGGAGAAGATACTCAATCTCCTTCCTTGGATGTGAGTTCTTACTGGAATTGGTTCTCTGAAGATGTGTTATCTCTCTAAGACTTTTTCTTGCACTTATCAACTTTCTTTCCAGTGTTTGCAAACTTCCAAATTCCAAGCTCCAAGTTCCGACCTTGAGAATAAGGTTGTTTTAGGTTAAAAGGGGTAACCAATGGTGGTCTGGCTTAATCGGTAACAGTTAGGGGTAACTGACATTAGTCAAGGTGGGATTTCCTAGGTTTACTAAACTTAGGGAGATCCTCTTAATTTTCTCGGATCTTGTGTCGTTCTCCCACGGATTAGACTCAAAACTTCATATGAGCATGTGGGAATGAGGTTAGAGGGAATGTAGGCATTGATTTTTAGGGTTTGGGTAAGTTTTAGTTAGTTATGGGAACTTTCTAAGAATAGGTCTTAGGTTGAGTTAGCTTTGTGAGGTGTCTAAGTGAACTGTATGTGTAGATATTATTTAAATAAGATATTTAAATAATAAATATAGTGAGGATAAATCATTAATTTAATTAAATTAATTAAATTAATATTAGTGGGGTGAAGGGGGTCATGGCTAGGTAAATGTAATAAACGGGGGGCTTATATGTTGAGGGATGCAGGGGGAGTGTGACCTAATTTTAGTGTCTACAGTTTGATTTTTCAGAGGGTTTCTATTTATAGTAATTATAAATACCAGATACTTACTATTTGTAAAAGTGTCACTTCCCCCTATTAGTTCACGATGAAAACAATCTTACTAGAATAGGCTTTCTGTCTCGATCTATCTCGTCGTAATCCACCCACATGAATTGATGTGAAATCCAAAAATGTGAAATAAGGCACAAAAAGAGGTTTTTATACCATAAATAATGTAGAACATGAGAGGGTTTTCTGTTACAGAGTTTTTGAAGGAACCTAGATTATAGATTTTCTAAGAAAATTTCCATTTGGATTGGATCACTAGTTTGGAAGATATGAGAATTTATTCATTTAGGATTTCATGGTTACCTCAAAAGAAATTACAACTTTTGTTTATGGATTTTCTAAAACGAACGATAACCAAACCATACCAAGCCAAGAACATAGATGCTAATCAAACACCACGATTAATAAAATGAAATTAATTTGCTAGAATAACTTTACATAAATCTTTGCAAACAAATGAGCAGTAATATCATATATTATTATGAAACTCAATGAAATACAATGAGAATGGTCCTTGCTTATATAGGCAAGGAATAATAATCTAAGAACTAGTCCAGGTAGTAGATCAAGCCATAAATCAAGGAAAGAAATAGTCATCAAATAATTAGTTAAGTCCATAGATTTAGGAGAGAACTAGTCAATACCATAGATCAAGGAAAGAACTATACCTAACAACTAGATAATATCCCCCTAATATCTAAATAAATAAAAAGAAATCTTCACACACACAAGTGGGTGATGATAAATAAAATAAAGGTAAATAAAGTACCTAGGTGAAAATGAGCTAAGGTAAATACCTACTCTAACAGTTTTAGGTATTTCATAGCTTCAAGATGTCTTGAATGGCTACCTGGGTTGACTTGGTGAAAGAATGGAGTGAAAAAGGTATGCAAGTTTCTATAAATGGTTAAAGTGGCATTATTTTTAAGTTGAAAACACAATTTAAAAGGTTATTTTGAAAGAAAAAGGGCATGGGGAATTCTTTTTGTCCTAAGTGTCTTGGGATAGTAGGGGAAATAAAATGTACTCCCTTTCCCAGGCTTGAAAAATGGCGGGAAATGGTTGATAGGCATCAAGGAGGAGAGAGAAAATATAGGGCACCTGGGAGACAAATTTTGAGGTCATATGATGAAATTGAGCATTGGCTAGGGTTAGGGTGTATTTTTATGTCCCAACTATCCTGGACAGTTGTGACAGTAGGGGTAGAAAAATTCACCAAAGGGTAGGAAGGTCAGAACTTAGCCAAAATTGCATACTTGATCACTTAGCACCTTTTCGGAGAGGGACATAGTAAAATAAGGGTCCAGTGGATTCAATTTGGGGGTAGGATGAATTTTTTTCCCTATTGTTTCCACTATCCCTATTTTCCCAGATATTTGGGACAGTCAGGACAATTGGGACACCAAAATGCCCAAACTTCAACTGTAAATTTGACTAACTACTGGAATGATGACACCAACTTTCCTGGAGTTGTAGGAGGTATTTTAAGTTAAATTTTATATCAATTTGACTCCCAAGACCATTTTGAGATCAATGAGAGGATTTTGAAAGACTTTATTATGCCTCACTATTTTAAAAAATCTACCTTTTCATTCAAGACCACCAGGTGAGTCTGCTGAGATTGGTTTGCACAAAGAAGTAATTAGGTGTTGTGAAAGATGTGAAATATCCATCATGTAGAGGATTCTATAAGATTTGTAGCAAAGATATTTTTTATCTCTTGACTCATATCAAAGCTCCTGAAATCTTCTATTAAAGTTCAAGTGATTTTTTACACTGCAAGCTCCTCAAGCCTCCAAAACCCACTTTCACTGTTCTGATTACAAAACCTCTGAAAAATTTCCAAAACTTCCCTAAACATGTTCCATTACATTTCAAACTCTTCCATAACATCCTTATATGAATTTGGGATTCTTGATCATTACCAGAGGTGTGCCAGAGGATGCATAACTGATTCAGAAAGGCTAGGGAATAGCCTTCCTAGGCTTAGGTGGGGGTGAGATCCTATTTAATTTGACTTGTTTCTTTCAAATTTTGTTTTTAATTTCAAAAAAAACAAAAGTGTATCATTTATACTTAATTTAAGGAAGTTCTCCCAATAGGGGATAATTTGGTAGTGTAGTTTCCTTATCTATTAATGTCAAAAGTGTCATGCAATTTATTTGCATGCAAGCTAATTTTCTTATTGTCTTAATTTAAGGAAGTGCCTCCCGGTGGGGGATACAAATTTCCACTCTTGAAAACATTACATTGAATGGATTGGGTGACCTCATGAAGACATTTTTGACACTTGGGAAGGATGTAAATCACATTATGAATCATTTCAAGGATAAAGGGGTCATGACACATAAGGTAGGAAGATCCAAAGGATGACTTGGGAGGGGCTCTAAGGAAATTTTTTCGACACTGGGGTACAATTGTTATAATTTCACCTTGAATTTTGACATTGAAAAAATACATAAAAAAATGATTCCCCACAGATAATTAACATTATAGATGATCATAAACTTGATTTTTAACTTTATTTGGGTGACACATTGTCCCATGAATATCGTTGTTCTACATATGCCCTAGGTGTAATTCACTTATTTAGTTACTACTTTGGTTTTTGTTTTAGTTCCTAAGTAAGTAGTTAGTTCTATTTAGTAACTGAATTCAATCTGAATATGATTGTGTAACTATTGAAACAAGAGAGTACTATAATTGTTAAATTTATCAAACTGCTCTATAACTATTTTTCCCCTAGGATAGGAGCGCTCATGTGGGACACTAATACCCATGTATTTCTATCTATTCTAGGCACTTCTATATAGGATGTAAATTTTGGCCAAGTCTATTTTGACTCTATTCTATAGCTATTTTTTCTTCTGAGCATGTTGTCTTTGTTTCTAATACTAATTTTTGTAACTGATAGGAGGGTGAAAAGGTTCACCTGATGTTTTTTCCCACTCATTTGGGGTGCATGAGATGAAAAAAGTAAACAAGCACAAACGAGGAAGGATGAAACTGATATGAACATATGATATATGAATATTATAGGGGGAGTAGGGATTGCACATGGTAGTTACCACATAACAAGAAAAATAATGGGAAAATGTTAGCCTATAAATTTTAGTGACAAACAAACAATACACATAGATATAACAACTAGGAAAGAGCATATAAGAAAACAAAAAACAAAAACATAATGAGTACCTAGTTGCACACATGGGACACCACTCAAGATGTCAAAATATAATCAAATCCATCAAGGCTTGTGCAACCAAGGTAACAATAAAACATAGGGAATAACCTACAAACAATGATGAATAAAGTACAAGGAAATCAAACAATCATGATTTGAAGGAGTCCTATAAGGAAAATGCTAAACATGAAGCACCTGTTAGCATGTTAGGAAATGTAAATAGTATATGACAATGTAATATCTGAATATAGGAAGAAAAAGTGTAATATTGTAATGATAGAACATGCTAGTAAGTGAGAAAAGGTAGATTCCCCAGGAGCCTCAGTGGGACTAGTAATGGATAGGTCCAACCATCATACATTTTTTAATAACATGTAAGTGACCTACATTCACCTCAATATACCATATGAATGTGCATGTGTGTATGAAAATTTATAAAGCATGTTATAAACCATAGTAACATGATAATCAAAGGTGTAACATATAGTATTCTAAAGAAGCAAGATTACATCTAATCAAGATCTAAGAAAACATGTTTTTGGAATTTTAATTACAAATATGTGAAAGAGAACAACTATAAGGGAGGAATAAGGATGCCCCCCACTGTGTGTGTGCAAATTGAGGTTCATGTAGGTAAGGATTCCCTCAACAATCAATTATGAACCAATAATACGATTGTATCATCAGGTATTGTGGGGGAATTAAGATGCATCCACATGTGTATGCAATGAGATAATAGGAAAGGGGCCATGATGTACTAAATAATATGAACATATGTGAACATGAGGGAAGGACCTAGATTCATGTGAAAGTGAATGTATCATAGCATGTGGATTAGGATTGTTTCATGCATGTTGAGAATAAAATAACTAGAACATTGGTAAACACAAGAGCTACCAGATAATAATGTCAATATGGTGATGGGAAAACCCTATATATTCCAAGATCCCAACTAGATGTATAGGAAGTGTATAAACAATAATAATTTACCTATTAGGAGAAAATAGAATAGGTGTAACATAGGGAGTATTGGCAATAGTTGAAAAATTAATTGCAAACATAAGGATCAATATGTGATTCAAAATATGTGTAGCATATGTAATTCTAAGAGGCTCATTAGTATCAATGTCAAGCAAAGAAAGGAGAGATATAAGACTCATCAGAATCAATAGGTGCAATTTGGGAAGATTAAAAGTAATAAGGTAGTATGAATTAGCCCCTATGAATATAGATAGAAATTTTGAAAGAGGGGAATTGATTTCTCCCATGGATGTAACAAGATAAGGTGAAACCATAGTAAATAAATCATGCATATAATCTCAAAAATTGAAAGCATTAGGAATCATTGTCAAATCAACATGTGGTTCTCTAACATTAGAATCAATAAGCATATGATTAATAAAAGTGCATTTATAAAGAGACAAGATGGGAGGAGTGTTACGGGTACCAATAGAAAATTGATCTTTTAAATCAGTGGCACTAGTGTATATCCTAAGAGGAGAAGGATGTACAATGGTAATGTCATCAACATCATATATGAAGGGAATATCACAATAAGTAGCAACATTAGGTGTGGAACCTATTTTAGTAGTATCCATGGAAGAAGGTGTAGCAATGGCATGGGTAGAAATAAAATTATGCATAGTATGTAACCAAGGATGGGCTAGAAATATATTATAAGGGACATCATGAGGCATAACATGACATAGAACATCAAGAGTGTAAGATCTCATAGTAAGGGGAAGAGAGATTGTGCCCAATACTTGCTTAGGTGTATCATCAAATCCATAGATACAAAGAGTATATGTATTGAGATGAGTAACATAAGGTCCTATTTGATGGAGAAAAAACAAAGTTCATATATTAAGACTAGATCTAAGATCAACTAGGCCATGGTTAACAAGGATATTACAAGGTTGATATTAGATATAGAATAGGGAAGCATTGGAATAAAAGGTATGGGAATCCATGAAAAATATGATAATGTGTATATAAGGAATGAATAAACCAAACTATTTAATAAAATAAAATTTAAAGTAAGCACATTATAGATCAGATAAATATAACAATATTCAAACAAGATCAAGCTAAATCAATAAAAGAAATATTGATATATAGGATTTGTAACTTAACTTGTATCTGTAGGTTTAGACTAATTCTTGACTAGAGACTGATTTGGAAGGAATATTATAGGTTGTATAAGATATTTATCAAAAACTAGACTATAACGATCTCATAGATAGAAGAACCTGGGATAGGATAGGGCCACCTGGGAACTACCATATGTTCTAGGTACTGGTGTCTATGAAAGGGCTTCAGTCCTAATTCTTTCTTTTTCACTTCTTATTCATTATAGGTCATGTCAGGTTCTCTACACTACTTCTTTACCACACTTGTACCTAAAAAAGAAACCCTAGCTACCTACATAATACTCAAGCACACATTAGATGAATAAAAATATGCATATGCTTGAGTCGGACTAACCTTGGTGGTCACCTGAATGTGATTATCACCGAGCGTTACACTAAATTTCAAAATCAATTTAGTTATAGTGTGTTTGTGATTTAAATAGTGTCCCTTTAGATAATTGTTCCTATTGTCAATGGAAAAAATAATAGTTATCTATAACTACTTTGTCCTAATACAAAATGTGTAGTATTGAATTCAAAATAGCTCCCCCTATGCAACGAATAATGTATTCCTTTGATGATATAGTAGATTGGAAATATTTAGATCCTTTTAGTAGCAAGTGTCACTTGAAATTATTTCCCCCCTAATTAGGTTAAATAAGACATGTATACATATGTGATTTAATAAAATTTGTATATTTTATTAAAATATGGATGTAAAGATCTGCTATAACTGATCAAAAATGAAATATAAATGCTAAATAATTTATTAATTTTAACTATGAAAGGAAATGGGAGGGGTAAGGTACTTATCTAAATTTCTCTTATCCCGAAGTGAGTCTGAACTAGAAAATGTGATGGAACATGAAAACAAACCATCATAATCAAGCTCATAAAAATGTATAAATTCTCACGATGCATGGACACGGGTGCCCCAGACCTCTGTGTGGGCACTGGAATCTACAAAAATGGTTAGAACTTGGTTCTGATAGTGTCATTAGGGCTTCGTATTTTTTCTATTTTGGTCTCCTTTATTTCACACTTGGATCTCCAAGGTTGATCCGAAACTAATAAGATTATTACAACCTGATCTCGGACCCTTATAGGCTTTAATTATTTGCCAATCATTTACTCCTTTTAAGTAATCAACTTAAAATAATGCAAGACAATAATGCCAATTGCACACGGATTGATTACGGAGTTCGGAAATTGCCTACGTCTCCAGGTTTGTGGTCAAACCGTTCCACTAGTCAAAACTTGTAAGTTACAATAGTACTTTCACAAGAAAACCTAATGGAATTTTACTTACCTATCAGTACACTAGTTCTTCGAAAACTTTTGATGATCAATCAAATTGTTTTTCACCTTCCTGATGCACAATCTCCTTTGGCTTCGATCGGCCTTCCCGACGCTATCAATGCAACGCTAGCACTCTGGTCGACAATCCAGGATTTACAAGTAATTGGTGTGGCTCAATGGGCCTATTGGGTAGTTTATAATTTACTCCCGATCACAAATATTTCATCTACTATTGCCTAAAATAATAGGCCAATAAACAATATTCGTTGACACATCTCACAAAAAAGCTTAACAAATAATAAGGTTGTTAGACTAATGTGTGTCTTACAATAGAATGGGTTCCCTATTTATACAAAAAATAGGGCGCTTAAAAAATGCAATATAATTTATCCTAAGGCTATTTTTAAACCTTAGCCTCACCCGTAGCAAAATTAATGGCATAACATACCCATATAGGGTGGTTTGCATTTTTAATGGGATAAATATCCATTTTAGCGGCTAAGGAGAGGGGGAGTGGTTTTGAATGTTTTTAATGGGATATAATCCCAAATGGAGTGGCATATATTTGGGTAAGGTTTAATAACCCTTATCCCCTCCATTATTCACGTGGATAATACCACGCATGGCTTTAAGCACCCAACAATCGCTTCATCCTCCTTCCACGTGGTCCTTCTTCACGTGGATAATACTGCGCATGGCTTTAAGCACCCAACAACCACTTCCCTCCTTCACAAATGGACTTAGCATGTGGTGGTTTATACTAATGTTTGAACATTAATATATATGTGTGTGTGTGTGTGTGTGTGTGGCATTTGGAATGGTGTGTAAGTGGACTTACCAAGTAAATAAAAATTTAACCCATACCATGGGGTATCGAAATTAATTAACTCGGTCATCATGTAGTCCACTTGTTGTCTCCCGATAGGAAAATCGAGTGAATTCGACAAGTGGTGGCAAGCCAAGTGTCACAGTGCGATTAGTCCAATATTGATTAGTTGACCAGATTTGACTTTCCTTCTGTCTGAACTTTGACTGAACATATCTAGAGCTCCCGATATCTGTTTGTCACATTCTCATAGTCATTGGAAAGCTCTTGAGATGATATTCTACACTGACACCATTTAGGGATGTTTAGGGAATTTTAGATATCAAAACTGATCTCCTGATCACACCCTCCCCAATAGAGAAAGGCTTTTTGTCCCAATAAGCTTATATTGGAACATTTTGCCATCCTGCCCTGAATTTGAAAAACTCTACTGCCACCATCGGAAGTACTATCTGTAGTAGACCCTTTGGTCTTTTCCTCTCCAACCTTCTCACTTCGACAAATTTGTTCTGATCCTGGGACCTGTGGGTTATGGGCCCACGACGCTTCTCACTACACCACTCTAATATCCGAAGAAAACCTCAACGCCTCCGCTTTATGGTGCTAAGTTTTTGAATGAAACCTCAACGTTCCTTCTGTGCGGTGCTAAGCTTCTTGATATCTGACAACAAGAATCTTCTTTGACTCTATAACACAGTTCTTGGCTCCTGAGTTGATTCTGTAGAATCCAAACTGGTTTGAAGGAACTCCAAGTTACTTAGAGCTAGGATTGATCTGATGTCGCTGATGGACAATGACTTGTCCCTTTTCAGACCTCAACACATCCAACTGCACGATGGTCATAAGAGACTCTTACACATACCTGAAGTTTTGACATGCATGATACTATGTCCCTGTTACTAGACTTTAATACCTCCAATGCACGATGTTAAGCCTCTTTTAAGACCTCAAGCCTCCAATGCATGATGCTTAGTCTGATGATCAGACTATCAACGCCTCTGTTGCACAGATCACAATGCCTCTGTAGACCTCAATCCTCCAACGCACGATGCTAAGTTTGATTTCTCAGCGAGCTCATTCAAATGTGTGACTCCAACCATGCCTTGACACCGACTGACATGCCTCTGAGCTGATCGGTACAAAGCTCCTCCTGTTGACATGACTGACTATCAGGTACCACTTTGTTGCAACGGTCACAATGCCTCTACACAAAATGAAGTTGTGACATGACATGTCAGATGTCATTAGTGATTCAGCTACCATTCTGTTGCATGGTTGTAATGCCTCTACACAGAATGAAGTTTCGAGCTGATCACATGTGAGCTCAACTGTTTGCACAATTGGCTAGATCACATCTTCAAGCTTAATATGAGTTAAATAATGTATCCAAGTTGTAACAGGTACTCACCAAGCTGGTTAAGAGATATGTTTGGAGTATTAATCAAATTTTCTAAGTAAGAAAATCCACTGAGTATGGTAAACCTTTCTCTTAGGATTTTCTCACAAAATTTGATCTCCAAACTTAATACTGCATACTATTCATCAATCATGAATTATGCAATATATAATTGAAAAATTTGTTGGCTTACCCATTTTAAAGGACTTTCACTTTTAGGTATTACCTCGTCCTAGGTTAAATTGTCAACTGGTGGTGGAGTAGAAACCTCATTCTGCCTTTGCAGTAGGCATTCATTCCATCATTTGTCTTGCCATTACTTTAATGGCAAGATGGATGCAATTTCCAACAATTGTCCACACTGGTGCCCATTCCTCTAGCAATGAGCACAAAAATTCCTCTTAATCTCCTTCTTTTGGGATGAGGAACTCTTTCTGCCATTTCTTGACTCTATTTGTGACAGAGATTGGTCTTTCTGGTTTGCCTGTGTTCTTGACGAACATGGCATCAACTTCTTCATCAATGTCCTTCTCTTGCCAACATCTGGCCACAGAATGATTATGCAATCCATAAAAAGTACATGGAAAGGCATTCCACATTTTCTGAAAATCATAACCATACTTCTTAAGCTGAAAAAGTGGATCAGAAGTTTCATTGTGCTTATGATTATGGTAAGAAACTGGAGGTGGAATTTCATTACCTCTTCGTTTATTTCTATTACCACATCTTTCCTATGACGAAAAAGCACAAATTTCTTGCTTAGAATATTCTTGCAGGACTGGTGGGGTATTCACTTTGCTTTTGGAAGCTTTTCTCCCGTTAGTGTTCTTGGAAGCAACCTCCAATATCCATTCCCACACAACGAAAACCCAAGCCTGTACAAGACGAGGACGATCCTCGACCTGTATTGGGTTAGCAATGCCTTGGCCATTTTTACTAAGGCCTCTTCCATCAAATCCCATTTTAACTAACAATTTGGATCCAATGCCTACTAGTATGCCTTTCAAACGAACCAAAGACATCAATACCTGAATCCGAAACCGAATGGGAAGAAGAAGAATATTCCCAGTGGTGAACAACTTACAGTGCACTCATTTTTCATGGTCATCTACATCTAAAGTTGAAGGTATTCCCTTTCTCTAATCACCACACTGTACAACCTTTCCAAGAGCTCATCCTTGGTTTGCAGTTTTGTTTTCAAGCATGAGCATTCTCCTCTTTCAAGGAGTAATACATTGATCCCAGGAGAGAGTTATCTTCCTAAATTTGGTGATTGTATGCCTCAATTTCTTCGAGCTTCGTCATGTTTAAACATCTTTCCCATAGTGCACTTGCACCCTGTTCACACAAACTAAACCAATTGCACCAACCTTGAAGCAATCACTTTATTAATCAGATTTACTGAAAAGTAAATATGGAGCTAAACCATCTCTGATACCAAACTTCATCCGAAACTTGATCAGATTTTTTATCTACATGATCTCAGACCCCTACAGGCTTTTAATTATTTGCCAATCAAGTTGCTCCATTTTAAGTAATCAATTTAAAATTAATGCAAGACATGTAATGACAAAAATTCGCACACGATTGATTACGGAGTATCGGAAATGGCCTACGTAACTCTAGGTTCTTTCAAACCATTCCACTAGTAAAAATCTCCTGATAAGTACAATCAAGTTATTTCTTACAATAAAACCTAATGGCAATTTTCACTTCTCTAGTAGTACGCCAGTCATTCAAAGAACTTCCAATATTGATCAATCGAATCAGTTCTCCACCTTCCTGATGTCACAACCTCCTTGACTGAACATACTCTATCGTCCTTCCCAACGCTTCCCTATGTCCTTCAACGTTCTCATGGTCGATACTGGAAGACGCTCGTAAGATGAAATGTATTGCACTGACACCATTTAGGGCCTGTTTAGGGTAGTTTAAAAAAATACTCCCCTGATCACAGGTACCTATAAATTTGCATCTACAAATATCCTACCTACAAAAACATCAAATAGGCATCAAATCCTAAAAATAATATTTGTCTATAGTAATGATTAGGATTTTAAAATAGTTCACAAAACTATACTAAAATGGTGACCCTACATACTGAGCCTTTCACTACATCTCAAAACCAACAATGTAAGCTTAAGAAATAATACGTTTTTGTGTGTTTACATAGTGCTCAGAGGGGTCACCCTCACATTTATGATGCTAAAATAGTGGCCCTTAGCTAAATGAAATGCTTTAAAATGTGTGAATGGAATAGAATGAACTCCCCTTATTATATAGCCTAACCATGTAGCATTAATGTTTCGGGATTCAGTAATCCTTGAGATATGTAGATAGACATGTATTTGATAGTAGGTTAAATCCCATAGGGAGCAACGTATATATGTTGTGTTTATATAAGGATCTCTTTCTTAAAACCTTAACACTAATGACCTGACATTCACGACTGGAACCTAAGAATGCATGGGCCTTTACCCCACCATTTATACTAACCTCACGTGGACTTAGCATAATATCATGGGAGTTTACGGATATACATGGGAACCCAAGATTTTTTGGAGTGCCTGGTGGCTATGTTTAATAGCACCCATTGTGCTAGTGCCAAGCGGTTGACAAGTTGTTCATAGCCACTGACGTGGCGAGTTGGACAGTAAATGGGATCCATATAGACCTAACCATGCAACTAGGTAGTATGAGCCCCACAGGGGGGTTCACTTAGTAAAAGAAATGGTATAACCAAAAACGTACGTTCGAAGAACTATTAAATGGGTCATCCCTTAATTCTAGTTTCTTACCTCTAATTATTCAATTATATAATACCCCCTCCTTGGTAGTATTATTAGAATAGTAGTAAATACCCCCTGATTTTGTTCCACATACCTTACTTACCCTACTTTATGTCAATCAGTGAAAGATTTATTTACCCCTAAAGTATTTCTACCCTACATATATTAGACAAAAAATATATTATATTTGTCACTCAATTTTTTTTTAGATATGCATTTCCTGAATGAGAACAGATAGTGTGGTGAATCCATTGAAGACCGCGTGTACAAATCACCTTATGCATGTAATGAGAGACGTTTAATCATTTATCAATAGTTCTTCAAATGAGATTAATTATTGTGGTGAAATAATATCACTTGTGTTGATTAAGCATACTCAATCCTAGTTTTCTGACCATCTTATAAATGTTATTGGGTTAATAAATCTAGATTTCTTTATTAAATAAAGAGAATTACACCCAATTTAATTTATGACCACACTAACTTTTTAAATTTTAATGTGTATTTACAGGGTAAGAATCCTTAGTTGGTTCACAGATATTTTGGAGAATTTACATAGTTGAGAAATTAGAACATCTCTTTCCATTGAATGCCCACCACTCCAACCTACCCCCAATACCTAGATTCTAGAGGAACATTAATAAATTCAGATGCCTGTTCACCCCCTCATATCTATCTGTATGGGCACCTTTAATTTACATTAATTCTTAGATTACCTCCAATAAGGTGAACCCACGTGTTTTAGGATAATTTCTCTAGAGGTCAATAGAAACCTACAATAAATGATGAGCCTACAAATCACTGTGGATAGCTCGTCAAATCCTAAAATATAAATCGGTGCAAAATGCATGACTCAGACTAATAGCTCAGATGTCGATCACTCGATAGACTTACAATCTGATCATTGCACTGGCATCTGAGGACCCAATTTACGTTCTATGTGTGTGTGCATAAATTAGTGCCTCACAGCGTTTCTCGGGCTCCCCTCCGTAATTGAAAAGTTGAGCCTCTTGCTCCCATGTATAATGCTAATACCATTTTACGATCGTGGAATAGACTGGCTGTGAAATTCCTCTCCTATGAAGTGTGATTCAAAAAACCATCCCTTATGTGCCATGTGATGGAGCTAGATGGATGCAAATTGAGCTCTTAAATGCCTTGATGGATGCAACATTAGGTGGTGATAAATAGTTGACTTAGTCTCGTTGTCCCTAAACTTATGATCACAGACTTTATAACTATATGATTCCTTCACTTGAATCTTTTTAATAACCGCAAAAATTCTCACTAGTCAAATGGATAAGATTCTCAAATGGCTAGAAAATATCTTCAAACACTGAGACTTAAGTACAAAGGGGATACTAGATCTTAGAGTAAATTTTGATATCCCAAAAATGATCGTCCTGATCTAGGTACTGGTGTCCAGAATGACAAATGCCGAAGAGTAAAAAGGTAGACTAGAGCAAGTAAGGATGTACGAGCAAAAGTAGCATACAATAGATTAGTAAAGCAAGGTGGCCAAAGACATGGGTTAATTATTAATTCTCTTACTTAGGAATCATATGAATAGTAGTATGCAATCAGGACTGAAATAATTACCCAAAGTGTGTGATTGTGTGTCTATATTTGCCCCCACTTTGTGTTGGTGAGCAGAAATCCCAGTTAACATAAAGTAGATATAGATGCATACTTGATAACCATGTATATCAATGTAAAAAGCGTACCGAGGGACTAGAAAAAGTGTGGAGTGATAAAAATATGTGAAGCGTGGATGCTAAGGAGGAGAAATTATAAAAATTGATGATGAAAATGAACCCAGGGTGCCAGCACATGTGTAGACGTCGCCATGTACCTGTTGTTGATGTTGATGTGTGTGATGTTGTTATTGATGTTGATGATGTTGACATTGACTATCACTTCCCATACGAACGGACTTGCAAAAGAGAAGTTGACAAGTAGTCAAATACGCATGTATATGATCAGAATATGTTAAAAATTTGTGTAGGGAAAGTGTGTAAGGATAAGTATGTAAAAATGTTGAAAGTGTGAAAAATGAACATGTGCCCCTGATCCGTGATGAGGAAAGGAGTGTAGAAAGGATCATGTATATTATGTCAACGCATGTGAGTTTTACGAGCGATGTCATGCCAATGAAATGGAAGAAGTGCACGAGAGAATAGTCTAGTGTCATCCTCCAACCTTTAATTGTTTCTCGTTGTGTAGAATACCACTACAGATGGTGTGTATATATGTATGTGTTAAGGACTATATTCCCTTTAAAATACATTGTGTATGGGAAAACTGTAAATTGTGTTGACCTACCAATCATTTTGTAATTACCCCTTGGTCTTAGATATCCAAGAAAGGTCAATGTATTTCCCCATGGTTTTCGGAATCCAAGAAACGTCGTTGTGTTAAGGACCCAAATCTGATTTTGATCCCCGTCTGAAACTAAAAACTATGTTGTATGGGTACCATGTTCTGTATAACATTGTATGGGGTGACTGATTCACCCAAATGATGCCCCCTCATTTGAGGTGTATGTGATGTTGTTGAAGGAGTATGCGGCCCAAAGGAGGACTGAGCACTACACTAAAATTGTGCAGTACAGGGGGAAGGGAATGTTCTTGGCAAAAACGAAGGCACATGCAAACAAGTGGATGAAAAAATAAGTGTTAGAATAAGAAAAGACAAGCTCTTATGTAAAAGATGATATGTAAGCTACGCAGACAATGTATATGTTAAGACAGACATGCAAGAAGACAATGTAGGCCACGAAAACTGAGGCTTGAAAACATGGGACATCACTCATGATGTCACAAGACAATCAAGGCCATAGTGGTTGTAAGGAATCAAATAACAAGCAAGACATAGGGAAAAGACCACAAACAATGACAAGCAAAAGAACAACATAGTGTAATAGACAACCATGGAAACAAATAATCCTACAAAACAAATGTTACACATGAAGCACCCATTAGCATGTTAGAAAGATAAAAATTATGTCAAGGTGTGTATAATATGAGAAAGTAGTGTGCTATGAAACAAAATGAAACAATAGCACCTGTAGTGTATGAAATTTGATGCCCCCGGGAGCCACTATGGGACTGGTAATAGGTACTGCACCAAGCATCCATGATACATGTAATAGATCTGAAAAATTTGTGATCACAACTAGAAAGAGAAGTGAAAACGCATGTGTGTATGGAAAAGATAATGACATACAAGATATCTATCTAGAATGTGTAACAAGATGAACATGTAACAAGTAAATGCAAGCAAGAGTAAATGCAACAAAGATATGCAATATACTATAAATGAGGTGGGATGGAATACAGAGTGAATGATAGGAGTAGCATACCTCTTGAGTGGATGTGTTTATATGTAATGAGGTTCATTTATTTATGCCCCCTCAAAAGTCAAGAATGAACCTTAAATGAGAGTGTGCCATCAGGAAATGGTGTGAGAAATGTGTTGTATGTATAAAGGGGGTGACGAATTGAGTGATGATTATGGAATGGTAATGCATTGATGATATTGTATGAGACATAGGGATGATGGATTTTTAATGTTTGATGATTTATCCTATAGCATATATCACTAGATGTGTAAGTAAAATGCTAATACGTGTGATGATGTAGCACAAGGCATATATCACGAAATAGATGAACTTGATGATGGTAGAAAACATGATGATGTATCACAAAGCATATATCACAAAATCTAAGGATGGAATGCTAGGAGAAGGGGTGATGATTTACCTAAAATTGTATATCACGATATGTGTGAAAAAGGTGATGGCTAAAAATGCCGCATAGTATGATAAGAAGATTGATTGATTGAATATGAAGATAAAAGTGTAGAATGATATAGGTGCGATGAGGTGAGCTTTAATTTTGAATGAGACCCTCAGAAGTTGAGTATGAACCACTGTACTATAGCATGTCTTTGGGTAGTGAGCATTGTTAGCGTGTGGATGAAGATGTATATGTGTTGTCGTGTAAATGTGCAACAAGGAAATTGACAATTTTCAAGCATGACGACTATACCCCAGTGTAAAAATTTTCAAGTTCTATCATTCCAAGATACCCCGGCTCTACCCAGTAATTCCAAGTGACCTCCTGAATAATTTTCTATCTTCCCCCTAAGTGATTTAGGAAATTCCATCCATTCCCCCTAAGTGATTTCAAGATTTCATTTGTAAACTATAAGAAGTTGTAGGAAGGGTTAACACTGGCCTTCCCAAGACTGCCTCAACCCCCTGGAGTAAAACATAAGGGCCAAATTCAACACAGAGGTGAATTGAAGACCTTATAACATCATGGAAATTATTTTAGAAGGTTTGGTGAAGTTTTTAAATACTTGGAGCAGTCTGAGTAAAAACAGGGTTCACAAGCCTAGGTAGTACACATGGCTAAAATAGTTATTGGGCTTCAAAAAAAGATTCCAAGATATTTGGATGGATTTAGAAGTAAAAAAAACATCTTCAGGAATTGGATTACAAGACCTACATGATGGTGAATTCATATTTTTCACAACACCTTGGTGTATAGGATTTACAGGCAGTTTTTCTCAAGTATAGGTGGGATCTCAAGTCAGAAATACTTCAGGGATCAGATGGATGAATAAATAAATTATACCCCCACCATTGGATTCAAAATTCCATTTTCAGTCAGGCTCATATAAAATTTCACCAATAAATTCCACCCAAGTTATCATCATTCCAAGTTACCCTCTCAAAGTCAGTTCAGGAGTTAGTCAATTTTGTAGAGGACACATGTCAACACTATGAGCCTAGTGGGATTTCATGTCCCAAGCATCCATGAGGTTAGGTACACCAGCCCTTGAAAAAATTTCTCATCCCCCATGTGACCTTTGGGACCCTCATGTGACCTCCAGACTTGACAGTTCAGCCCTCAAGTGCATTTTTGGAGCATCAATTCCCTGTCATCGGATCAAGCACTACATGTCAGCTCTAAGACCACCATGGAAAATGATGTCCCTCACTTCCCTAAAGTCAGGGACATCAAGCATGGAAAAATTCACCCAGACCCTATAGGGAGTCTTTTGGTCACCCAGGTGACCGACTTTCGGCCCCTAGGTGCGTTTTTGGAGCATCCATTCCCTACCATTGGATCAAGCGCCACATGTTAGCTCCAGGACCACTATGGAAACTGATGTCCCTCACATCCTTGAGGTCAGGGAAATCAAGCATGGAAAAATGTTCCCACCCCCTATGGGGTGTCTTTTGGTCACCCACGTGACCAAATTTCAACACCCAGGTGTATTTTTGAAGCATCTATTCCCTACCGTAAGATCAAGTGCCACGTGTGAGCTTTAAGACCACCGTGGAAATTGATTTCCCTTATTTCCCTAAGGTGAGGGACATCAGACATGAAAAAATGCACCCATACCCTATGGGGAGTCTTTTGGACACCCACATGACTGACTTTCAGCCCCCTGGTGCATTTTTCAAGCAAATCCCTTGTCACCCGGATCGAGGACACATGGCATCACCTTGACCACCATGGAAACTGATGTCCCTCACATACCTAAGGTAAAGGACATCAGGGACACAAAAATGCACCCACAACCTCCATGTGCATTTTTGTAAAAATTTAAATCCAGCACTTAGTCATGTCTTCCCCCTCATTTCTCCTTCATACCTTGTTATGGCTCCGTGCATGATTGTCCAGACACATGGTCCACCATTTTTGCTCCAAACTTGCTCCGCCATGGCCACATAAACACCTAGTCCATGAAAATAGATATATTTTAGGGGAAGTAATGATCAAAAGTGGTGAAAAGATGAAGAATGGGAAGAAAATGATGGTTTTTTACCAGATAACCGTGAAGTCACCCAATCGAGAAATATTCATATCTCACAAGATACACATCAGATCAAGAATTCATCTTCTATGGACTTCTAAATTTTTCAATATGATCATGATGCAACAAACGAGAGGTCAAATGGTGCTCTGAATCATTTTCTCCAACAAAAATCCCACTTCATGCATCGAATCACATTCGACGGATTTCCCATCATTCTGGCAATGGAAAAGAGATGAAAACACTCACACGAGATCTAGATGAAAAACCTACCACAATGGATTTGTTTTCATTACGAATAGAGACAAAAACTAGACCTACAAATTTCAATCTCCATTAATGACCACCATGGTAGCTCCGTGCTCGAAGCCACTGCTAGGTGAAAATTTCAAAATTTAATTCCAGGCATTCTAGTGGGAAAAACTATGTGAAATTCAGAGGGTGTGATTGTGATGATAAGAAAAGTCCCAAAAATTATTTTTCGTTGCAAATCAAGCATTAGAAACACACTTTCTAAAAATAGTAATTTTTCCTATACAAACTTGGTCTGGAAAGTCATCATCAAAAGCAACTGAGACAAAGGAACCGACTATTGAAGATCATGAGGGAGTCAGAATGAGTGTTCAGAGAAGAAAATAGTGAAAATGACCACTTACTAAAAATAGTAATTCCCTTATATGTGTGCTTACTAAAAATAGTAATTCACCCCAAGAAGTGGTCAAAGTAAAGGCAATGTGCATAGGATCGAAGGAGGGAGTTCATCACATCACGATGGCAGAAGAGGAAAAAATAACCTCTCACAATAAATAGTAAGATTTCTATCCAAACACTTAATATTAATAACAGGTTTTTCTCAAAGGGAAATTTTGGCACAATAAGGCATTGAGGGATGATCATCTCAGAGAACTGGATAATTTTTTTTGACACTCACCACATAGTTTGGGTCATAGGTATACCATAGGCAAGCTAGGAGTTGCGGTCATGAGTGGAACAGTTCACTCAACTTGGAAGCCTTCACAAGCTGATTTGAAGGAGTTTCATAGTGTGCAATGAGTTTGAAGATTTAGAGTTTCATTGCATCATAGCTTTCAATCAACGGGGATCATCAGACTTCATCAGGGGCAACATCTTCTCCTCTTCTCGCTCTTCCCTCTCCCCAACTTTCTCTCTCTTTAAATTTTCTAATTCTTTGTTGGGGTTTGCACTTTTTTATATGCCTTTAAGTCACCAAAAAGTAAATTTAGAAACATATCGTTAATTAAGTCACCTTGATTTTATAAAAGGGGCTTAAATATTTTGGTAGGAATATGAATAGTCTAAAGTTAGAAATAAAGCATATGGATGGTCATGAGGAAGACGAGGAGTCGTTTATTTTTATAAATTGTAAATCCATTCCCATTTCAAAGGGTTGGTCGTTAATTTTGTAATCTCAAGAGTTCATTCTACCTTGAGAGAACAAGCGAGATAGACAAATTGTTCCTTTCCCCCAACTCTCTCTTTTTCCTCTATTCTTATACTAAGTACGGTTTAAGCATTCAATACAAGAAGGAGTTTTGAGCCTTTTTTTACTAAGGGGTTTATTGAGACTTTGTGATCATAAATTCCATTTGGTCTTGTTGTTAAGCGTAGAGTTGTTTCCTCTTAATTATAATGCATATAATGAAAATTCTAATTGATGTATATAGGAATCTGATTTTCTACCTGTAAAATTAGTTCACCTATCTAATTTCTCACTCCCCTTTCCAACTCTTCAGGAAAAGTTCTCTCTTGTAGGTATCTACAAGCTTTTTTGTAGGGTCAATGGAGTGTCCCTATTAGATCCCTGGTCAAAATTCCACCACATAAATCCACCTTTTCATGTGCATGCATATACGGTAGCTACACTGGTTAAAATCCACAAGTTGGTCCACATGAAAAAGTTTCTCACAATAAAATTTGGTGCCCACCATGGGGCATATTTAGCAGCATTTGCACCCAATATATGACCACAAGGTCTGAAAATTCAAAAAAAAATCAAATATTGAAAAAATAAAAAAAGGAGAGTTCATGAAATTCCATTGCCGAAAGATACACTACTAATTTCTGCACCTGACTTTTCACATTCCACAATGTCCTTTCGTGTTCCCACTACAAAAGTTTCCAAAAGCTAGCTAAAGGAAGATACACAAGGTTGAGAAGGTTGAGAGGTATTGTTTATTCCAATTTCTAGGATTTGAAAAATTAGTAAGAATGAATTAGATATAATCCATACTTCTTCTCTTAAGCCTCATCTCCATCCATTTCTTAAAATAGTTCACCTGGCAATACTATCAAAAATCTTGCTGATACTTCCCCTTCAAGTCCTCCCATTTTTAAACCACCATTGAACATTGAGTTTGCAAAATAAGAAGAATTTGTAGAACCAATGGCTGAAGTATAAGTATAAACGACAATGGAAGACGAAGAAGAAATACCTCAACCAATTGTTCCATGGGGAAGGAATGCGGGCCCACTTTCTCTTGAACCACCTCTCCACGATCTGCCAACAAGTTCCTGCAAGAAATTTCTAAATTTAAAAGGTGAAAAAACACATCCTGAAGAACACATCATTGCCTTCACGACATCATGTGGAATTCTTGGTGTCCAACATGAAGACATTGCGGTGAGACTATTCGTGGAGTCCCTCCAAGAAAAAGTTGTAGAATGGTTTTTCCTCCTACCTGCCCAGTCTATCATGGGTTGGAATGACATCAAGGATGCCTTTGAAGAGAATTTTAAATCAACTAAAGACTTTCAAAACCTCCTGGTGCAGTTGGCTCAAAAAAATTTAGGAGAAAATGAAACAATGAAAGACTTAATGGCTCATTTTGAATGGTTGCTTCACAAGATACCTAAAGAGTATTCACCATCTCAAAACAATTTCAATAGATTATTCATCAATGCTTAATCACTGGAGGTAGGATTTCTCCTATGAAGAGTTCAACTAAGGGATATTACAGAATCACAAAGATTGGCCATTGAACTTGATGACAATGTCATCCTCTCTAGAAAGATCAAGAATCCATCAAGGAAAAGACCAAATATCCTAGAGATGAGAGAACCAATCCATCACTGTAAAAGTTAGCGAATGATATAGCATATTTGAAAAGGGAATTATATAAACAAGTTTCTTCCCAAAGAAGCAAAAAAAATAGATTACAGGAGCACCACAAAGGCTCGCCTTAGAGGCCCCACCCATGAACGTAAATTGCAGATTTCAAGAAAGTGAAGAAGAGCTTGAACAAGAAAGTGAAGGTGGAAATTTCCTAGAAAGTGATGAGTTTGAGAATGATACACAAATCATATTCTGTGGGTATTCTAGATGTGATGAAGAAGATGAAGAGGATGTACCCAGTTTACCATGTGCAGTATTCACTCATTCTAATTCCAAGATAAGAGCATATCCCTCCACTACTGCAAAAGAAAAGAAGGTTGATGATCCTCCTATGTTGACTCCACAATATAAAATAATCAGTCGAGGATCCCCACTTCCATCTTCCATGAAGTCTGAATTGTTGGAGCTTGACCCTGTAGTAAGTAAGAAGACTCCCACAATCCCAAGTAAGTCTTTTGATGTCTCTTACAAGTCTAAATTTAAATCTGATCCTGTAAAATCTAATACCCTCCATTCCCCAAAAATCAAATCCTACTCCCAAGCCTATCTAGACTCCAAAATCAGTTCCTTCACCACCTTTTCCACATCTACTCCCTTTGAATTCATAGAATATGTAAATAAAGCTAAAGTGCATATTACTGAAACCAAATATTTGCAGACTCATCCTGAAAAATTTGAGGTTCATCCAATATATAAGGAGTGGTAGTCTAACACCCAATGTTGTAACTTCTTGTTCAAAAGGCATGCTACCAAACTCACCTACACCTCCCTCACAGAACATGCTTTCTCTGAGTTCATCAAAGACTAATAAAGTTGAACCTTTCTACGTCTCCCTTCTTGTTGGAGAATATGTACCGAACAATTACATAATAGATTCTAGTGCCTCAGACAACGTGACTCCTTTTAAGGTCACCAAGGCTCTCAAAATTACCATGACTCCACCTAGAAGCTCTTGTTACTCTTTGGAATAAAAATAGGTCTCACTTATAGGGAAGGTCAAAGATGCATAGGTGGCTCTCACCATATTTCCAGACAAGAAAGTTTCACTGATGATTTTGTTAGTAGACGTCCCAGCCTCATTCGGAATGATGTTGAGTAGAAATTTTTGCCAAGAGTTGGGAGGAAAATTTCAAATGAATTGGTCTTCTACAACCATACCAGTGAAGGTAGAAATGGAGAAATTTCTTCCCAGAAGAAGATGAGGTACACTGTACAAAAGTCTAGAATCTAGAAGCTAACATTTTGTACCAGAGTAGCAAGAAGATGAATCACTTTGTGAAAACTGAGGAGGAAGAGGATATTCCCATCTTGATAGGTCCATACAGGCCTTCCTGGAGATATTTGGACTTTGAAGAAGCATTGAGAAGATTTGAGTTACAAGAGGGCAATCTTGAATTGCTAGATGATGCAAACCATGAGGAAGAGGAGATGTTCCTTGATGATTTTCAAGAAGAAAAATCAGCTTATATGCTTATCCAAGATGAGGAGTTATTCTCATTCCCATTTGGGGATGAATATGATCTCCATCAGGCCATCTATAAAGAGACAAAATCATCTTGTGATGATCTTGTGAAAGGTTTGAAAGAACTATCTGTATAAGAACTACCAAGATCTGCGGAAGAAACAGAAGACCCTGAGACCAGTCTTGAACTTTTAATGCAATTCATGAATCTAGAAGACAAGTGTGAAGCTGACTTGGAAAAGTCAACTAGTGTGAAGATGGGCTATGTTGAAATAAATCTAGATGATAAATATGATGTCCCTCTCAAGCCAATGGTTGGTGGATGCAATAATGAAATGGAGATATTTTCTTTCACATTTGAAAATGAAGACTCTTTCCATGGAAAAGAAATTGAATCAAGGAGTTTTGAGACCTCTGAAGATGAATCTCCTTTTGATGAAGGATTGGTAGAGTGCAGTGGATCCCAAAATGATGAGGTAATCCCTCTATATAGTTTCCTTAAGTTGCATCCTTCAAAGGTGTACAAAGAGGATTTGTAGAAAACAACGAAGCATAACTCTATGTATAAAATATTAGATGCAGTAGAAGATGGGGAAGATATCAAGCAAATTCTTGATCTCTTCACTAGTGCCATGGACATATAAGATAAGTATGAGTTTTCCTCTGATCCTCCTATCAGTACTCAAATGCCTCACAGTGAAGTAGAGATAAAGGATGAATCAAATGTTTCTCATGGAGAAGATGTCAATGAGCATAGACTTGGAAACAAAAGTAACTCAGAATATCCAAGGAATTTGAATGAAAAGCATCCCTAGGGTAGCAATTATATGCTTGATTGAGAATCAGCTATATGGATAAACATGGAAGGAAACTGGTCCTATGAAACTGATTTCAAAGAACATGAAGGCAATGGAATTTTCAAGCAAGGACATGAGCATCAAGAAGCTCACAAGGACTCACTCCTACCAAGTACACAAAAAATTGTGAAAGCACCTGGATTTCATAAGTAGCTAAGGAGGGGAGGATACTTTTTGGAACCCATCAATGGATTCGCAGAACATCATCATTCATTGTCGGGTAAGTGCAGGAAAATGATGGACAAATATAGGGTCATCCGTGGACATCATATTGCAAATAACAACATAATATCAACTTGTAGGGATTATTAGCAATACATACACTCAAAATTAGACAAAATTATATTAATATGAATCATAGCATCCATAATCTAGTTTCTAAAATACTAATTTTTGTAAAAAATGGACAAGATTAGCTACATTAAACACTCAAAATTCAATGACTTGGTATTTTTTTTAAAAACGCTGATAAGATTATAGTCCGTTTGCCCACAATTTTGATGACCAAAAATTGATATATATATTTTTCCTTTGGTGAGAAGTTATATGCCACTATCTATCTTGGGATGGATTTTATTTTGTATTTTTTTGAGTAATATTTTATTTTTTATGATTTTTTCCGTGAAATTTGTATGAAAACATAAAGAAAACAGAGCACTTTCCGTTTTCCCGCCATAACTTCATCAAAAAATATTGAAATCAAACAATTTTTTTTTTGAACATGTATATAATTTCACCATGGTTGGGATGGTATAAGTTTTATCACATTCTGATAAGTGAAACAAATTTTGCAGTCTTAAACGTAGACATAAACATTCACAGGAAAAAGTGTCTTAAAGACCTACTATTAGTAAAAAATTATAAAATGATATTTATCCTCTTCTATTCACTTTAAAATCAGTATTTCTACAAAGCTAATAGTATCCCCTACGCAATGGTACCATTTTTATGACATAGTTTTTACTTTTTGGCATGGTTCAAGTCTGCGGAAGACTAAATTTGATGTTTTGCTATTTTTAATGTAAAATTCAGGATTTGATGTCCACTTAATTGTCCCCCAACTTGGTGCACTTACCCTGTCGCCTCTTCAAGGGTAACTTTTGAGAAATGAAAAGTGCTTCAGTGAAAGTGGGTTATCCCCTACCTTGTACCATAGGTGATTTTTAGGTGTGTTTCCCTTTCTTTTTCGTGTTTTTCCCTTCCTGTTGTGTGTCGTTTGTTTCCTTTCTGTCATTTTTGTGTGTGTGTGTGTGTTTCCTTCTTCTTTCTCTCTCTTAATGTAAGTTGTACATAACTCTGCAAAGCCCAATGGATAAGGTGCTGGTCAATGAATTATATAGTCTAAAATTGAGATTCTAGATTCCCATGTCATGTCTTCACTATTCTCATTCCATGTCATGTCCCCAAGCTAGATCCAGTTGTTGTCGTGCAAATGTGTAATAGGGAAATTAACAATTTTCGAGCATGACAACTATACCTCAGTGTCAATTTTTTCATGTTCTATCATTCCAAGATACCCCAACTCTGTCTAGAAGTCCAGGTGACCTCCCAACCAATGTTATATCATCCCCCTAGGTGATTTAGGAAATTCCATGAATTCCCCATAGGTGATTTCAGGATTTCATTTGTAAACTACAGGTAGTTATAGGAAGGGCTGTCACTGGCGTTCCCAAGACTGGATAAGACCCCCTGGAGCAGAACGAAAGGGAAAATTTCAACATGGAGGTGAATTGAATACCTTATAACATCATGGAAATTATTTTTTAAGGTTTGGTGAATTTTTTAAAGACTTGGAGAAGTCAAAGTAAAAATAGGGTTCATAAGCCTAGGCAATACACAGGCCTAAAACAACTGCTAGGATTCAGAACAAGATTTTGGGAGCTCCAAATGGAGATAGAAGTAAAAAATATATATCTGGAAATAGGATTCCAATACCTACATGATGGTGAAATCATATTTTTCACAGCACCTTGGTGCATAGGATTTGCAGGCAGGTTTTATCAACTATACGTGGGGTCTCAAGTCACAAATCCAATTTTTCAGGGATCAGATGGATTAATAAATAAATTATACCCCCACCATTGGATTAAAAATTTCATTTTCAGTTAGGATCATATAAAATTTCACAAATAAATTCCACTGGGAGCTTAATTTATCATCATTCCAAGTTGCCCTCTTAAAGTCAGTTCAGGAGTTAGTCAATTTTCAAGAGGACACGTGTCAGCACAAAGATCCTTACAGGATTTCATGTCCCCAAAGTCCCTAAGGTTAGGTAAACCAACCCCTAAAATTTTTTTCCAACACCCATGTGACCTCTAGGACCCTCATGTGACCTCAAGACTTGATAGTTCTGCCTTCAGGTGCATTTTTGGAGCATCCATTCCCTACCGTCGGATCAAGAACCACGTGTCAGCTCCAAGACCACCATGGAAATTGATGTCCCTCATGTCCCTAAGTTTAGGGACATCAAGCATGTAAAAATTCACCCAACCCATATGGGGAGTCTTTTGGTCACCCATGTGACTAACTTTTAGCCCCTAGGTGCATTTTTTGAGCATTCATTCCCTACCATCATATCAAATGCCACGTGTCAGCTCTAGGACCACCATGGAAACTGATGTCCCTTATTTCCCTAAGGTGAGGAACACTAGACATGAAAACATGCACCCAAACTCTATGGGGAGTCTCTTGGACACCCACGTAACCAACTTTTAGCCCCTACGTGTATTTTTCAAGTAAATCCATGTCATTGGATCGAGGACACATGGCATCACCTTGAACACCGTGGAAATTGATGTCCCTCATATCCCTGAGGTCAAGGACATCAGGGAAACAAAAATTCTCCAATCCCCTCCATGTGCATTTCTTTGAAAATTTAAATCTGGCACTTAGTTGTTTCTTCCCCCTCATTTCTCCTTCACTGCTTCATACCTTGTCATGGCTTTGTGCATGATTGTTTAGACACCCAATCCACCATTGTTGCTCCAAACCAGCTCCACCATGGCCACATAAACACCTAAGCCATGAAAATACATAGATTTTAGGGGAAATAATGATCAAATTTTTTGAAAAGATGAAGAACTGGAAGAAAATGATGGTTTTTTTTCCAGATAACTGTGAAGTCACCCGATAGATAAATATTCATATCTCACAAGATACACATCAGATTGAAGTTTCATATTTTTCATAATTCTAAATTTTTCAAGATGATCATGATACAACAAACAAGAGGTCAAATGGTGCTCTTAATCATTTTCTCCAACAAAAATCCCACTTCGTGCACCGACTCACATTCATCGGATTTCCCATCATTTCGGCAATGGAAAAGAGCTAAAAATTACACACAAGCTCCAAATGAAAAACCTATCACAATGGAGTTTTTTTCAGTACGAACAGAGACAAAAAAATAGACCTACAAATTTCAAGCTCCATTAATGGATGCCATGGTAGCTCCGTACCTGAAGCCACTGCCAGGTGAAAATTTCAAAAATTATTTCCAAGCATTCTAGTGGGCAAAACTATGTGAAATTTAGAGGGTGTGATTGTAACGAAAAGAAAATTCCCAAAAAGTATGTTCTGTCACAAATCAAGCACTAGAAACACACTTTCTAAAAATATTAAGTTTTCCTATGCATACTTGCTATGTTTGTAAAGTCATCATCAAAAGCAGCAGAGATAAAGGCACCAGGAATTGAAGATCAAGAGGAAGCCAGAATGAGTCTTTAGAGAAGTAAATAGTGAAAATGACCACTTACTAGAAATAGTAAGTCCCTTATATGTGTGCTTACTAAAAATAGTAAGTCACCCCAATAAGTGGTCAAAGCAAAGCCAGTGTGCACAGGATCAAATGATGGATTTCATTACATCACGATGGTTGAGAAGATGCAAAAATCACCTCTCACTACAAATAATAAGCTTTCCATCCAGAAAATTACTATTAATAGCTAGTTATTCTTAAAGGGAAAGTTTGGCATAATGAGGAATAGAGGGATGATCATCTCAAGGAACTAGACAATGTTTTTCAACACTCACCACATAGTTTGGGTCATAGATATACCATACATAGGCTAGGAGTTGAGGTCATCAGTGGAACAGTTCACTCAACTTGTAAAGTCTTCACGAGCTGATTTGAAGGAGTTTCATAGTGTACAATGAGTTTAAAGATTCATAGTTTCATCACATCAGATCTTTCAATCAATGGGGATCATCGGAATTCATCAGGGGCAACATCTCCTCCTCTTCTCACTCTTCCCTCTCCCCAAATTTCTCTCTCTTCAAATGTTCTAATTCTTCGTTGGGGTTTGCACTTTTTGATATGCCTTTAAGTCACCCAAAAGTGACTTTAGAAACACAATGTAAATTAAGTCACCTTGATTTTATAAATGGGGCTTAAATATTTTGGTAGGAATATGAATAGTCTAAAGTTAGAAATAAGGCATATGGAGGGTCATGAGGAAGATGAGGAGTCACTTATTTTCTATAATTTGTAAAGACATTCCTATTTCAAAGGGTTACTCATGAAGTTTGTAAGCTTAAGAGTGCATTCTACCTTGAGATAACAAAGGAGATAGAAAATTTCTTCCTTTCCCCCAACTCTTTATTTTTCCTCCATTCTTATACTATGTACAACTTGGTTTAAGCAAGAAGGATTTTTGAGCCTTTTTTGACTAAGGGGTTTATTGTGACTTTGTGATCATAAATTCCCCTTGGTATTTTCATTATGTGTAGATTTGTTTCCTCCTAATTATAATGCATGTAATGAAACTTCTAATTGATGTATGCAAGAATCTGATTTTCTACCTACAACATTAGTTCTCCTATCTTATTTCTCACTCCCCTTACCCACTCTTCAAGAAAAGTTCTCTCTTACAGGTATCTACAATCTTTTCTACATGGTCAGTGGAGTGTCCCTGTTGGATCCTCGTTTAAAAGACCACCACAAAAATCCACATTTTCATGCACATGCATATACAGCAGCTACACCGGTTAAGTAGAGAGACTTAGATTCCCAGAGTGTTGGCAATAAATCCACAAGTTTTTCCACCCATTAGATTTTCTCACCAATAATATACTACAGTCTAGGTGTGAAATGTTGTGAATATAAGACGTGTGTCAATGCTAGGTGGATAAATAAGCATTATTCCCCCAAGTGTTTTTTGATGAATGAGCTATCTAATAAAAGTAAAGGATGAAGGTCCTCTACTTGATGTTTCCAGTACTAAAGGCATGTGACCATGCTCTAATAGTAGTGGTATATGAGATAGAAGTTGTGAAGGTGAGTGAATTCTATATACATGTGATTGATGAATTTATGGTAGGCACCTTGGTGTAGCAAAATGTGTAGGTGATATATATCTATGTGAAGTAGAATGTTGTGGTGATGGATACTTATGTGGAATAAAATGAGGTGGTGAAGTGTGTCTAGATGTAGAATCTATCCTAGTGAGGGATCTAGACTAATAAATTGGACTAGCAGAGCGATGAGACTGCATAGGTCATGTGTGAGTAGGTGAGCTAGGAGAATAGTTTACTTTAGGTTGTAAAGGTGATGGTGTACTAGATAAAATAGATGATGCAATGGAAACCATTAGAGGAGATGGAAACCATGGAGTAGATGGAGGCACGCCATTGATAGAAATTACTTGATTATTGTGAATAAATATTAGACATAAATTATTCATGAAGATCATAGAATTATACCTATGAATCCAATTGAGGCCTAAGATTATGTCACACCCTTTGACTGCTTGTCCCATATGGAAGGGCACCATCATATTAAGAGGCCCAGATGTAACATGAATCTTGACAATGCCATAGGAATTATTCATCAGATATGAAATTTGTGAGAGTGGATATCCAATAGCAATAATAAGTGGAATAAAACACACACTAATGGGCCATGATGAATCAACTTTGGTGTTATTGATTGGGATAGATCTGATAGAGTCACTAATGTGTAAGTGATTAGAATATAATATCACATGATAATCATGGTTAGAGAATGAAATGATTGGAGGAGACATTTCTGTATTAACAACCAATAAATCAAGATCCCCTGATGTAGGAGGAGGCACTATGCGATATGTATGATTATTTGAGGAATCGATTGGTTTCTTGTCATGTTTTGGAAGTGGATTGTTGAAGATATTGAGCTTATGATTATCAATTACATGTGTAGAAGTCATAGTCTATGGAAGCTCAATTTTATTATTTTTGATCAGATTTTGAATGAGATTGTGAAGTTTGAAACAACGATCTTTAGAATTCCCTACACATTGATGTTAGTTGCAATGGGAGTTTTCATCATAATTACAACAATTTAGATGAGATGGATCTAATTAGAGTGGATGAGGAAGCGTGATGAGATTACTTTTGACAAGTTGTGGAAGCAAAATATGTGGAAGAATAATTAACTTCGTGTATGTATGACAAGGCAGTGCGATTGAAGCTCTTTGGTGATTGATACCGCATTGACAGTGACTATTATGTCAGTTGGTTTGGTTGCATATGGTTTAAATGTTGACTTACTTTGAAAACGTGTAGAATATGATGCTTGCTCCTTATATTTAAGCTTTCCTATAAATAAGAGCTTGGTTTCATGAAGCTTAAGAGTATGACATAGTTGGTCAAATGAGGGAGACATCTCAAAGAGAAAAATCTCCTAGAGAGGTGGTAATAGACTCTGAATTAAGTCTTGAAGCTCAGAGTCTGTAAGAACATTTGACATCTTAGCTAAGTTTTTTTTGTATCACAAAACATAATCAACTAAGCGTTCATTAGATCCTTATTTAAGAGGTGCATGTTGAGCATAGGATATCTTAGAGTCGATGTTAATAGAGAAGTGAGTGAGAAAAACATTGGCCAAATGCGTGAAAGATGTTACCTAGTGGATAGGTAGTTCATAGAACCAACACATCTCATAATCATGGAGACTATGAGGGAAGCTTTTATCCAAGAGGATATGATCATCCACAAAATCTAAACTAGCCACATGGAAGGCTTGAATATTCTCTTGTGGGTCACCATGCCTATTGAATATGGGAAGCTTGGGGGTGACGAAATTAGGAGAAAACAAGTAAGTGGAAATGGAGGGTGTAAATGGATTGTGTAATAATAAAGTGGAATCCAAAGATGGATACACGTGAGAATTATTTTTTTGTAATTAATGAAGTTGTATTTGGAGGTATTGATAGAGGGAGGTTAAATTGTAAGTGCCAGTGGAAGAGACTTGCCACATGTGAGAAAAAAGAGGCAGAGTGAAGTGGTTAATGGGAGTAGGAACAGAAATGGGGATGCTAGAAATGGGTGGTAGAGTAGAAGCAGGTGGTTGAGTGGTAATGGAAATGGCGATAGTTGCAACCAGTAAGCTCTTCTAGATTGGTGGCCTCCTCACGAGCAGGATGTAATATCAAGTCTAGATCTTGAGGATTCTCAAAGATATGATCATTAAGGGATTTAAGATGGTCTTTAGTAAATTCCTCATAAGATTGAGCCATAGTGATGAGAGTATGAGGGTGTTAAATGGGATGGGAATTTGAAGGTTGGGTTCACCAAAATGTAAATATATGAGCCTAATCTAAATGTTATTGTTATCCCAAATTCACCCCCCATGGTGATTTGGATAACTTGCACAAATTCTTCAGTCCTGAGCTAGTAGAATTGATTCAAGGCCAAAAATAATGTTTTTAGGGTCCCCTTGACTTCTCTCTAACTTCCCCATCCAAGAAAAAACCCAATAAGTTAGAGACAATTGGAAAAAATCCAAAAAATGGGCTCATTTTGATGTTTTGCAAAAAAATCAGACATTTTTGTCCCATGCAGTCCATGGGAAATTTGGAATGCAGGTACGCACAAGACACACAAAGCTGAAATGGCCACATGCATTGAAAATCAGAAAAAGTAGAATTTTTTGTCCTGCAAAGTTTGTGGGACATCTGGAACACAGGTACGCATGGGACGTGAAAAGGTGAAACTCTAAGCCACAAAAGGAAACATACGTTGCGGAGAATGCGGAGGTCAACGGCCCTCACATCCCGGTCAATGGCAGACGTGTGGGGACAAGGAAGCCTGAATTAGGTGACATGGAGATTTTTTTCTCAGACAGCCAGGACACGCAGACCCAATTTTTCTGAAATAGCTGCAATGAAGAGAAAAAGTCAATGTTTGACCTCCCGAACTTCAAACGGCCATAACTTTTGACTCCGAGCTTCGATTTTCATAAAATTGGACTTTATGGAATGAGCACAATGTCCTCTACATAACAAAAACTGGATTTATTAATTTTGATAAGGGTAGATATATTAAAATAAAATAAACATATTCAGCTCCAGTCAATTAATGCTCATTCCCGTCAAATGACAGAAAATGCCTGGCAGACCCAAAATAGCTGCTCACACTCAGAAGGCCATAACTTTTGCATTTCTCAACAAAATTCACACAAAATTGGTACCGTTGGAATCTTATTTCTGATCCTGACACACAAAAATCAAGAAATTCTAGATTTCAATGAGGGATCCATGGATATTTTCTTGAAAATGTGGCCAAGTTCAGAATAGTGTTTTATTTGGTAGTTGGACGCATTCAATGAAGCATGGGCTGACATATTTCACTGCTGAAAGTCATGGGACAGTATGGGGAGCCTTTTTCAAGCAAAAAAACAATTTCACTCCATTTAATACCTTTTACAAGTGGTTGAAGGATAGATTTTGGGATTTCCATTTTCCCTCTCTCTCTTCTTATTTTTCTATAAATTGGAGTGTTGGGCTCATTGTAAGGGGAGGTAGTTTTATATGTAGAAAAGCTCTGTCAAAATTGCTTTGTGAAGCCAATTTGCTGTAGGCCCTTGTAGTGGACTCCTTGCATGGTGATCCATAGGCCCTTATCTTATAGTAGATTGAACTGTGCATATCATGAAGCAATAAAATACAAGTTTATGGATGCATCTTCCCCTATTGTGTTTGTTTGCACTCTTCTTGCCCTTTCAACCTTCATTACAAGAATATTGTGTCTATTTTTATGCTCTTGCAAGGACTCATTATTATTGTGTATGTATGAAATATTTTTTTGAATGCATTTTCCAGATTGTGGAGAACTATTATCACCCCTTCTAGTATGCATTTTACTTCTATTTTTCACACATTAGAAGACTACTCTCACACCCCTCCTTTTCTGGTGTATCACCGTTTAGTGTAGGCTTTCATTTTCATGCATTCTCTCTCCTTAGTCCCTTAGAAAGTTAGATTAGGAAAGATAGTTTTTCCTGCATTAGATTAGATTGTGGCAGGTAGTTTAGGAGTAAGAACCAGCTTTCTATGGAGGTCTATCTCAAGTAGCAAGTCCCACAACTTGGAGATAGTACCCATGTTATCCAATCACACCATGAGCTCAAGTATATGCACTTTTGTAAACATAAGGGTGTTGTGATTCGGTGATAACAGTTCTAGCATGCATGGTGGGACAGAGAGAGAAGAATTCTTCATTTTAAGTTACAACAAGATTGATGTGCACTTGTTGTAAGTTTCCAGCTTTGAAGGAGCTTTAAAATTACACATCTGGCGACTCCAAAAGAGGAAGAATCCATTGGTTTCAGTAGTCCAATCCTGACATATTTATGAGAAGAATTCAAACTAGATCAAGAACTAGGGAAGAAGGCTATTTGTTCATCTACACCTATCCCCATGTAGAGACAAGAAGGGGAAGAAGAGCTCAAAGGTCTCCATCTCCACTAAATATAACCTTGTCAACACCTCCACCTGGAAGGCCTTTCTTTCAGTCAACTAGAGTTCTTCGACCAATCAGGATGGCACAACCAAATCCATATGTCAACTTCACTGGCAGTAGGCCACTTGCCCTGAATGCACAAAATCCAGTCCCGATTGCAGCATTAAAGAGCATCCCATATTTCACTGGGGAAAACCAGACTTCCCCTGGTGATCATGTCCAAGATATTGTGAATGTCTATACAATCCACGAAATCCATGAGATGGACATTCCAGTCAAGTCTACTCACCTCTTCATTCAAAGGGAAAGCTTCCCAATGGTTCAAGAGCCTTGAGGCAGGCTCTATCCAAAATTGGAACCAGATGTGCACAACTCTCCACAACCAGTTTGGAGAGAAAGGTGACAACTTATCTTTGTTGGAGCAACTAACAACAATCAAGAGAGCCCTGAATGAATAGCTGACAGACTTTAACCTCAGATTTCAGTGTACCTGGGATAGGATCCCAACAGTAGTAAAGCCCACTAATGAAGGTGCCTTCTTATACTTTCTTAGGGATTTGAATTCTGATATTTCTTTGATGATTCATTCAATGGGGGGCACAACCTTACCTATAGCCTATAGCCTTTCCATAGGGGCTAAGAACCATTTGATTTAGGCTGGTAAAATCACTCCTAGACCATCCATGCCTCTATACCTTGAGTTAGGAAGCCCAGATACTAGCCAAATGCCTACATTAGCTCCTATACCCACCCCCAGGAGTCAAAGCTCAGCTAAATCTCCACTTCATCATATAACAACTCCAAAGAACTCCAAGAAGTCATGAAATAGATTCAAAACTTGGGGAACGAGCTAGTAACCATCAAAAGATAACAAGCTTAGAGTTCTAGGCCATATCAGCCTCAGGCTCAGTCTCAAGGTCAGTATCATACTAGACCCCAATACCAGCAAAATAGGCCACCATCTCAGACTGTAAATTAGATCCAGAACCAAGGACTACCTCAAGCTGCTAGACCTTTCAGGCCATATGATCCAAGTACAACTTCAACATCAAGGGCATTGGTTCCAGCACATAATAACATGGCACAAGAATATGATTGGTGTTTCCCATGTAGTCAGCCACATAACCAATCAATGTGCTTTAATGGTGCATTAAATTAGGCTCTGATGGTACAAATCATTGGTGTGTCACAAGAATCTAGCCACGAAGAAAATCAGCAGCAAGGAGCTCAGCAAGGGACATCCCAAATGAAACTATGCTTGTCAATTGGTAGGCTGAAGATTCTATGGTATAAATCAAATACCTTCTCAAAGTGTAGCAGTCAATACACACTCCAAGAAGAGAAACATTGGGGAAGGATAGTCATCCAACTCAAATGGTCCACAACCCTCTATTACTCCACAAGGTGTTGGCAATCAAAGTGTACAGTTCCAAATGTGTAGGGTCAGCCCAAACCACCTTCTAAACCATCTCAAGTGTCGGTTGCAACAGCTCAGGTTCTAGAGAAGAATGTGCAAGGAAAGGGGCAGCAGAGAGATAGCTCATCTCCATTCAACATCATTGAGTAGATGAAGAAAATGAATGTAAACATCTCAATGTGGGAGTCATTGGCTATCCCAGGATAGAGAGACCTATTGCAGGCTGCTATGGCAAATTGGTCAGCATCAAATCAGCCACCCAATCAACAAGAAAAAGTTCTTACCAATGCAACTCAGCCTGAAGGAAATCATGGAGGAAAACAAGGTAAAAATTTGAAGCCCCCTCCATTCTATGTCTCATTGATCATAGGAGATAAGTTGGTACATAATTACATGATTGACTCAGGAGCAAGTAGCTCAGTCATGCCAAAACAAATAGCTGATCAGTTAGGTCTTCAATATGAAGTCATCTCTAAGGGTGTAGTGTAATTGGATGGGACAGTAGTGACAAATGGTTGGAGTAATCAAATATTTGAGCCTCACATTACACGTGTGTCCCAATGTAACGGTGTTACAAGATGTGTCAGTCATAGACTTGCCACCACTCTTTGCATTGTGTTTGTCAAGAGACTTCACTGCTAAAATTGGAGGCTATCTTTTGCTGATTGGTCACACATGTTATTCAGAAAAAGGTATGGAGCTAAGGCTACAATTAGATCTGAGCCTATTGCAAATTTTCACATAGAGCCCCATACACTGAGTCCAATCAATGAAAATTGTTCAACATTTGATCAAGAGGATTATCCAAGCACTCATGAAGCTGACACCAAGGTCGGATGCATTCCAGACTTGACTCTTGATGAATGGGAAAACAAAAGACATGCATTTGATCCATACAAAGAAATGGAGGAATCTAAGCTAGGAGTTTATTGTTTGCATGAAGAGAATCAACCTCTCCCCAACATCACCAAGCCAGATCACAAGGGCAAGAATGAAGTATGGAAATTGTTCTTTGATGGATCAAGAAGTAGACAAGGTGTAGGAGGAGGAGCTATGCTCATTTCACCACAAGGTACAAAGTATTACTCAGCCTTCCATTTCCAGTTTTCTTGCTCAAACAACACAACTGAGTATGAAGCCTTAATTCACATATTGCACTGGGCAAGGAAGAAAGGACATTAAGAATTTGCAAGTATTTGGTGATAGTGAGCTGATTGTGAACCAAGTCAGAGGACAAAATGCTGCCAAGAATGATCTGTTGAAGAACTACAAAAATCAGGTATGGGATCTCATTGAAGATTTTGAAGCTTTTAGCATCAATTCCATCCCAAGGAAGAAGAATGAAGCAGCAAACAGACTGGCAGAAATTGGGGCTGCATTTGATGTTGTAGAAAGTATCAAAAGTGAGAAATCTTAGCCTCATATCAAAGTGGTTGTGAGACCAGATGTTCCGGATAACAATACAAGTTGGCAAGTCTTCGAGAATGATCAGCAAATTGTCAATTTCCTACAAGAAGAAGTTGAGTTCTCCACCAGAAATCAAGACAAGCTGGAGCAGCAGTATGGTGACCAAGTGGTGCAGCTAAGAACTAACAAATTACCAAAAGGCCTTATAACCTTGGAGTCAATCTTCAACCCGAATGATCAGTTCCGGAAAGAGAAAGCAAACATTCAAGTAAAGGGTGAAGATTCAAAGCCTATTTTAGTAAATGAAGGCAAGACATTGCAAATTGGAAAAGTAAGTACCCCACAAGAGAAATCTGAATTTATTCAACTTTGTCAAGAGTTCACAGATGTCTTTGCTTGGACTTACAAGGATTTAAGAGGTTTCAACCCAAAGTTGGCACAACATACTATTGAGCTGGATCTAGAATCCAAGCCTATCAGGTAGAAGCAAAGGCCAGTGAATCCCCATATTGAACCTCTCATGAGAAAAGAGTTGAACAAGCTGATTGAGGCTAGTATCATCTTCCCTATCAAACATTCAAGTTGGGTTTCAAACTTGGTGCCAATGAGAAAGAGAAATGGAGAAATAAGATTGTGTGTGGACTTCCATGATCTAAATAGAGCATCACTCAAGGATCATTATCCACTTCCATCAATGGAACAAATCTTACAGGTTATAGCTGGTTCAGAGAGGTTTTCATTGCTAGATGGATACTCAGGCTATAATCAGATAATGGTGAAGGAAGAAGATCAATTCAAGACAACCTTCACTACAAAATGGGGCACATATGCTTACAAGAAGATGCCATTTGGACTGTCAAATGCTGGAGTGACATTTCAGAGAGCTATGGACTATGACGTTCAAAGGCTTAATCAACAAGATAGTACTGGTATACCTAGATGATATCACTATCTTCTCAAAGAATGCAGACAGACCACTCTCTTTCACCTCAGGCAAGTGTTTCAGAGGTGTAGAAGGTTTGGAGTGTCATTGAATCAAAAGAAGTGTGTATTCTTGGCACACGAGGGAAAATTGTTGGGCCACATTGTCTCAAGGGAAGGGTTAACAATTGATCCTGAAAGGGTTGAAGCCATCTGAAACACTTCCATTGCCACACCACAAGAAATCCCTCCAAAGCTTCTTGGGAAGGATAAACTTTGTCTACATATTTGTGCCTAATTTTTCCACTCTTGTGAATCCTTTAACAATGATGTTGAAGAAGATTCTTGCATTCAAATGGACAGCAGAAGGAAAAGAGAGTTTTGAGAACATCAAGCATGCAATATCATGAGCTCCAACTCTTATCAACCCATAATTTTCAAAGGACTTCATGTTGTATGCTTTTGGAGGATCAGATACAATCACAGATATCTTGATACAGCTGAATAGAGAAGGTTCAGAACAGCCCATAGCATTCTTCAGTCAAATCCTAGAATATTATGAAGTAAAATATTCTTTCATTGAAAAGCATGTCCTTGCTGTCATAAAGAGTTTGAAGAAGTTCAAACACTTGGTCTTGAATAATAAGATTCAACTACTGGTGTCTCATGTTGGTGTTAAGGACTTTCTCCTAAACAAGGATTTGAACTAGAAGAGAGCAGGTTGGATCACTCAAGTAATGGAATATGATATTGAAATCAAAGTGACCAAACTGGTTCATGGAAAAGGTTTGTGTGAGCACCTCACTTCCAAACAACCTGACGGATCAAAAGGTAAAGAAGATGTTGTCATGTTACTACAAAATGATCAATAATAGCCAACTGACAATGCACCCATTCCATGTTGGACTCAAGACTTGGTGCATTATCTCCAAACAAGTTTATGCCCTCTAGAATGGAACAAAGCTAAGAGGAGATACTTTAGATTACAAGCCATCCCATATGTACTCACTAATAGCATATTGTTCAAGAAGGATATCAACGGTGTTCTATTGAGATGCATTGGAACATGTCAAGTTGAGAAGATAGTACATGAGTTCCATGACGAAGAAGCATGGGAGGCCACTTTGTCTCCATGAGTAACAGCTCATCAAAATCATGAAGGTTGGTTACTATTAGCCTACAGATGTGTCAATGATTATTACTCATGGGTCAAGAAATAGCAAGAGATGTGCATTCTTCACAAGGAAAAAAAAGGTTAGCAGTGCTGCCCCTTTGTCTGATTTCAGTAAATCAACCATTCATGCAATGGGGATTGGAATTTCATTGGGGTTATCAATCCAAATTCAAGTTAAGGCCACAAGTGGATACTTTATGGCAACAAACTATTTCACCAAGTGGACCAAAGTAGTGGAACTCAAGGAGACAAATGAATCCAACATCTTATATTTCTATGAAGGGATAGTCACAAGGTTTGGTGCCCCTACCACTATCATATCAGATAATGCATTGGCATTCCTTAGCACAAATATCACTGAATGGGTTGTCAAGAATTGTTTGTACCTTAGCACTTCATTGAATTATTACCCTCAGTGTAATGGTCAAGCAGAGTCTACAAACAATAACCTACTAATAATCTTCAGGAGAACTCTTGATGATAATCAAATAACTTGGCAAGTAAAGCTTAAATCAGCTCTATGGGCTGATAGAATCACACCCAAAGAGGTCTAAAGGAATCTCTTTATACAATCTTGTTGTTATGCCCTTAACCTATTTCTTGTATTAGGATATGAGTATCCGACTTGTGGCTTACCATATCATTTTATTATATCATTTATACTTTCTTATGCTTAGTAGGTTGGCCTTGGTGATGGCCATAACATATGAATAGTATATATATAGGGGATTGTAGGTAGTATTTTATCATCATTGGAGCATTTGAGTCTTATTATATGGTTTGGAGGTTGCCCCCCTCAAAGTGGCTGAAGCTATTATACTTGCATATTAAGATCATTTATTCTATAATATTGTGTTCCTTGGTGTTATCTTGCTACTCGATGATTCTTATTTATCCAAATAACTTCCTTACAAGTGGTATCAGAGCTGCGATCTTGACCAAAAATTAGGGGAAAAAACCTAATTGTTTTTGTTTCCACCAGTATATGTGTGCAAACTATATTGAATTTGTCAAATATATTTTTATTAAAGTTGGTAAACCATCCCAAGTAAGGTTACCTAAAAAATTTAAAAAAAAAATTGATTTATTTATTTCACAAAAGTTATTTCAAATTTAGGGTTTTTAATAAATTCACTCCCTAGGATGCAAATTGTGGAATGTTTCCAAGTTCTTTACATTTTCAGAAAGACGATAAAAAATTAGTTGGAGTTTTTTCTTTAAGATTTTTTTATATTTTTCCCAAATCATATCAAACTCCCACACCCTAAAATTTGATCTGTGATCCCTAAATCCTACTATTTTGGGGCATCATGGGCGGGCCTTCCATAAGAGGACAAAAAGAATCCCATCACTTCTGGGTAAAACACCAGAAAAGGGTGAGATAAAAGTTGAGGATTTGCAGTCAGAAGAGGTAACTATAGATTCCTTAAGGTTAGGGTTTACTATCGATGGACCATAAAGTTAAGCCAACTTGAGATTGACCTATGAGACCTCGAAGTCTCAGAGTGTCCAACAAAGAATATGTGGAAAGGATTGGACAACGATTGGAGGATTTCATGTAGAAATTAAGTACACATATAATGGGTAATCATACTTTTATAAACCAAGGTGGATCTCTTAGGTCAACAGTAATAGAAAAATAAACCTAGGGTGGATCTTCGAGCATGCCTAATCCAAATACAAACACTCCGCAAGCTTGTAACTATGTTTCCGAACAGTGGAGATGTGTAATTTTGATGGAAAGGATATACTCAATTAGATTAACCACTGATGGATAATTTATTTGATCTACATTATATTCCATCAGGACAAAATGTGACCATGGACATATTTGTATCTTGAACCTGACCAATTCACCTGGTATCAATGGTTATGTTCTTAAAGGAAAAAGAGTGGTCTCAATGTTACATGGACAATATTCATTGAAGAGTTGTAATTACACTATAGTTCTAGTGTGTTAGAAAATTACTTCAACCAATTAACGAAAGTTAAGAAAAACAGGATCCGTTAAGGATTATATTCATCAATTCCAAAACCTCTCTATTTGTGGGTGGAAAATATTACTGAAGAGAATTTGAATGACCTATTTATTGGGGGTCTTAAGGATCACATTGAGAATGAGGTGCGTAAGTTTAATCCTTAAGATTTATGATTCTATGATTATAACATAAAGGGTAGAGGAAAAATTTGTTTCAAGAAGGAGACAAAAAATCACTAATATCAGAGATCACAACACCTTTTCACTAGTACTCCCTTGTCCAATTAGATTAACACCTCAAAAAATTGAAGAAAAGAGAGTAAAAGGGTTATGTTTTAACTATGACGGTAAATATGGACCAGGACATAAATGTCCTTAAAATAATTTTTTCTACATTGATGGGCCTAGTGAAGATGAAGAGAAGGACAAAGATTCTGAGTCATAGGTAATGGTCGAGCCAAATGAGGAATCAGGATATCCTCAACCAACAATCTCATTCCATGTAATTTTAGGTATTAGCACCCCCCAAACCCTAAAGGTGTTTGGATTCCTAAAAAACAGAGGGTCACAGTGTTGATTGATTCAGGAAGTACTCACAACTTTATCAATCATAAGTTAGAAGTGTGCCTAAACTGTTTCATTTATCCAACTCCTGAATGTCAAGTAATGATTGTTAATGGAGGTACTGTTACTTTTTCTATAAAATTCCATAGCATTAATCTTGCCATGGGATATTACATACTAAATAGTCCCATGTATGCCATTTCTATGGGAGGAGCAGACATTGTGTTAGGGTTTCAATGACTTACCACTTTGGGAACCATTGAGATGAACTTCAAATACTTGTTCATGCGATTTCGCTCTATAGGAAGGAATTTTGAGCTAAGAGGCTTAAGAGAAAAGTCTCCACAAATAGTAAGTTCTCATCATATGCACAAAATTCTAAAAAAGGGTGTAGAGGGATTTGTGGCACAACTATTTTCATTGGAGGCTCATCATTCTACAGAGAATATACCATCAGATATGCAATCAATTTTGGATGCACACTCTATTATATTTGAAAATATACCAAAGGGATTACCTCTAAATATAGATCATGGTCATGCTATTTAGTTATTATAAGGAAGTCAACTACCTAACATCAGAACTTATAGGTACCCATATGTGAAAAAGAGTGAAATCGAGAAGATTGTACAAGAGATGTTGGAAGAAGGAATCATCCCTCATAGTCAGAGTGCTTATTCTTCTCCAGTAGTGATGGTACAGAAGAAAGATGACATGTGACACATGTGTCTTGATTATAGGGAACTTAATAAGTACAAAATCAAAGATAAGTTTCCTATTCCTATAATTGATTATTTGTTTGATGAGTTTCATGGTGTTGTTTATTTTACAAATCTTGATCATCATTCAAAATACCACCAAATCAGAATCAAATGAGGATGTTCATAAAACCACCTTTCGAACACATGAAGGCCATTATGAATTCCTGGTAATGCCTTTAGGACTCTCAAATGCACCTTCTACATTTCAAAGTTCGATGAATTCTATTTTTAAGTCATTTATGTGGAATTTTTTCTTAGTGTTTTTTAATGATATATTAATTTATAGCAAAACATGGGAGGAACATTTGCATCATGTAAATAAGGTTTTAGAAACCATTGAGCAACATCAACTTTATGCAAATTCCTCTAAGTGTTCTTTTGGACTCAAGGACGTTGAATATTTGGGTCACATTGTCTCTCATGAAGGGGTTAAATTGGATCCTAATAAGATTAAAGCCATGATGGAGTGCAAGGTTCTGAAAACCGTAAAGAATCTACAAGGATTTTTGGGGATTACAAGTTATTAGTGAAGATTTTTAAGGCATTATGGAAGCATAGTTCAACCTCTCAAAACTTTATTAAATAAGGAATCCTTCTATTGGAGTGAGGATGCAACCAAAGAATTTGAGAAACTAAATGAGGCCATGTGCACCACTCTAGTCTTGGCTACTCCATATTTTTCCAAAACATTCATTGTTGAATGTGATGCCTCAGGGGTAGTTATGGGGGTAGTTCTCATGTAAGAAGGCCATCCTATTGCCTTTTTGAGCTATCAATTCAAAGATAAGAATCTTTCCAAGATGACTTATGAGAAGGAAATGTTATCCACACTTCATGTAGTAAAGCAATGGAGACGATATCTCATAGGAAGACACTTTAAAGTGAAGATAGATCATGATAGTCTGAAATACTTCTTGGAGCAGCATTTATCATCTGAAGAATAACAAAAATGGGTCTCCAATATGTTGAGATATGATTTTGAGACTATCTATAAGAAGGGGAAGGAGAATGTAGTTGTGGATGCTCTGTCGTGGAAAGATGAATCAATTGCAGCCTTGTTATGTGCCATATCCATATTATAGGAAGATTGGATAGATGAGGCAAGGTCTGAATGGAGAAATAACCCAACCACACAAAACCTCATTCATCATCTCTAGAATGATCCAAGCATGTCTGAAAATTTTGTATTGAAATGGGATGCTTTATGGTATAAAGATAGATTATACCTCTGTAATAACTCCACTCTTAAAAATAGGATTCTATCTGAGCTCCACAATTCTCAAGTAAGGGGGCACTCTGGATTCTTGAAGACTTATCATCGATTCAAACAAGATTTCTTCTGGGAAGGGCTCAAAGGGGATGTCCAAAAATTTGTGGCAGAATGCATGGTTTGTCAGCAAAATAAAGGTGAAACATTTTAATCCCCAGGTCTTCTACAATCTCTATCTATTCCTAGCCAACGGTGGGAATAGGTTTCCATGGACTTTATCATAAGATTTCCTAAATTTGAAGGAAAAAATGTCATCATGGTTGTGGTGGATAGACTCACCAAATATGCTCATTTTTGTACCCTAGCACACCCATTTGCTGTAAGCACGGTAGCAACAGCCTTCATGGACACGGTTAAAAAGCATCATGGGACACCGAAGATTATAGTAAGTGATCGAGACCCTATATTTACTAGTAATTTTTGGACTGATTTATTCTCATGTTTGGGTACTTAGTTAGCTCATGGCTCTTCTTATCATCACTAGTCTAATGGGCAAACAAAAGTTGTAAATAAGTGTTTGGAGGGATATCACCGTTGCTTTACGTCAGATAAACAAGCAAGATGGGTCCAATGGTTTCCACTTGCAGAATGGTGGTATAACACTTCCTTCCATACTTCATCTAAAATGTCTTCTTTTTTGGCACTCTATGGGTACCATCCACCATCCATCACATCACCATTGAGAGGAAAACCGCATGTTAGAGCAGCATAAGAACACATTCATAATCAACAAGAGGTCCTCTCTAGTCTCAAGGAGAACTTGGTCATGGCACAAAACTACATGAAGCAACATGCTGATCAACATTGCACGGAAAGGCATTTTGAATTCGATGATTGGGTTTTTGTGTGGTTACAACCATATAAGAAAATGTCTTTAAAACAACAACAAAAGGATAACAAACTTTCACCGAAGTATTATGGCCCCTATCAAGTATTGCAGAAGATTGGTACTGTAGCATAAAAATTAGAACTTCCAGAATCAACCAGAATACATCCAGTCTTTCATGTTTCTTGCCTGAAGAAAGTAATTGGACAGAGAGTATCAGCCCAAATAGTGTTACCTGAGCTCAATGAGGAGGGGAGAGTCATCGTGGGACCTGAATGCATCCTTCAAACATGCACTAAGAGATTGAGGACACAGGTTATTACTAAGTACCTGATCAAGTGGAAGAATATGGACAATGAAGATGCAACATGTTAAGATATGACATTCCTGCAGCATCACCCAAAGATTCTCAACATTGGGGACAATGTTGCTTTGAAGGGGAAGGGCATGATATGCCCTTAACCTATTTCTTGTATTAGGATATGAGTCTCCAACTTATGGCTTACCATATCATTTATACTTTCTCATGCTTAGTAGGTCAACCTTGGTGATGGCCATAACATATGAATAGTATATATAGGGGATTATAGGTAGTAGTTCATCATAATTGGATCATTTGAGTCTTATCATATGGTTTGGAGGTTTCCCCCTCGAAGTGCCGAAGCTATTCTAATTACATATTGAGGTCATTATTCTAGAATATTGTGTTATTTGGTGTTATATTTCTGCTCATGATCTGAATTATACAAGTAATTCCATTACACTTGTATACAGGAAAGAAGCAGTTCTAGCTATATTACTCGAGTTGTCAGCATTAGAACTCATGAAACAGTTGGAACTAGCTGAGTTTGAGCCTATGGAAATCAGATATGCATAGCTGATGGAATTAGAAGAAATGCGAGAACATGTAATGAAGACCATGGAAAAGGATCAAACATTGATAAAGAAGAGTTTTGACAAGAAAGCTAAGGCCAGGATATTACAAGCTAGAGATTTGGTACTGAAGTGGGATGCTGATCGTGCAAAGCCAGGAAAGCATTCCAAGTTTGATGCCATATGGAGTGGTCCATACATGATCATTGAATACAAAGGTAGAAATGTCTTTCAGTTGGCTAAGTTGGATGGTGAAGAATTGTAGATTCTGTTCAATGGAATCTATCTCAAATGTTTCTACTAGAAAGAGAGTTTCTCACCCTTGTAAATATTAACTTAGAAGTTCCATTCCTCCAAGTGCTTATGCACATTGTATTGTTGTTAGAATATGTTTAATTTCCCTAAGTTCTCATACACATGTCCTATTGCTTCTATTGTATTCCTTGTATGCAATTCATCTGACTCCCATAAAGGAATTTGCAGCCACAGGAGAATCAAATCAGCAGTGCTTTAATGGCTCAAGGGTGTAGGTTTTCAAACTTCAGATCAGGTGGGAAATTACTAGATAGACTACATGCCAAATGGATTGCTACATGTAGCTGGCCATACTTCATCTGGCAGGAAGATAACCCCACTGAGTTGCCAAACTGTTATCCCAAATTCACCCCATGGTGATTTGGCTAACTTACACAAATTCTATAGTCCTGAGCCAGTAGAATTGATTCAAGGCTAAAAATCATGTTTTTGGGGTCCCCTTGGCTTCTCTAAAACTTCCCCATCTAGGAAAAAACCCAAGAAGTTAGAGAAAATTGGAAAAAAATCCAAAAAATGAGCTCATTCTGGTGTTTTGCGGAAAAATCAGACATTTTTGTCCTATGCGGTCCACGGGACATCTGGAACGCAGGTATGCACGGGACGCACAAAGATGAAATAGCCATAGGTAGTGAAAATTGGAAAAATTAAAAATTTTCTTCCCGCACGGTCCACGAGACATTTGGAACATAGGTACACGTGGGACGTGAAAAGGTGAAAAAGCCACAAAAGGAACCATATGTTGTGGAGAATGCAGAGGTCAACAGCCCTCGCATCCCAGTCAACAGTGGACACGCAGCGACAAGGAATCCTGAATCGAGTGATGTGGAGATTTTTTTCTAGGACATCCAGGACACGCAGACCCGATTTTTTTGAAATAGCTGCAATGAAGAGAAAAAGTCATAATTTGACCCCCGAACTTCAAACGGACATAACTTTTGACTCTGAGCTCCGATTTTCATAAAATTGAACTTTCTGGAATAAGCACAACATCCTCTACATCAAAAAAATTAGATTTTTTAATTTTTATAAGGGTAGATATATTAAAATAAAAGAAACATATTCAGCTTCAGTCAATTAATGCTCGGTCCCATCAAATGATAGAAAATGCCTGGTAGACCCAAAATAGCTACTCGCACTCAGAAGGCCATAACTTTTACATTTCTCAAAAAAATCACATGAAATTGGTACTGTTGGAATCATGTTTCTAATATCGACATAAAAAAATCAAAAAATTCTAGATTTGATGAGGGATCAATGGATATTTTCCTGAAAACATGGCCAAGTTTAGAATAGTTATTTAGTAGTTAGACGCATTCATTGAAGCATGGGCTGACATATTTCACTGCTGCAAGCCATGGGAATCAATACAATTATAATTCTTTTTGTAGTAAATTGATATAGTGTCTCAGGCCTTCCCTCATTTGGTAAACCATCCTTTTCCTTGGTTGAAGTAATATATTCTATCAAGATTGTGCTAGAATATCCATTCTCAAAAGGGTATATTATAGTGATGAGATATTTTCATTTTACTAAGTTCATCTTGTCTCCAACCTTCTTTCTATATTTTTCATTTCCTAAAAGGGATATGGATTCGGACTCTCTAATATATTTGAGATATCCACTAGGTCTTCTCTCAGCTCTTTTACTAGATCAAACATTGTGGTCATCCATTCCATCGGAATACTAGCAATTTTTTTTTACTCATGTGAGTTTATTTTAATGTAGTTCTTGTTTCTTCTTAGGGAAATCATTTTTTAGATGAATTAAAAAATTACAATATTTTCATATTTCATATTTCATATTCCCTCTCATAATTTTTTTTGATGTCCAAATGATCATACTTAGATTGTGATCTTTATGGATTTTGTCTATCATAATATAGAGAACTATTATCACCCTTTCTAGTCCATGCATTATCCTTCTAGCCTGAGTGATAAGATCTAGTATGACTTGTTACTCTCAAGGCCTTCATAATTCCCAAATTAATTCTAAAGTATCACCAAAATTCCAAGGGGAGGCTTTGGGAGGTTCATCCATATAGCGACATCCTTTGTAGCTTAGAATAGTTCATATTAGGAATGCTAGATTTCAACTTCTTGGTGCATTAAATTTGATTGTAGACAAGAACTAGGGACTAGGAGTAAAAACCCTATATCAGTAATTTGGAGGTTCGTGAAATCTGAGGAATAATTTTTTTCCAGTCGCAACAACTTGTAGATTGTACCCATGTTGGCTTCTATTTATTATCTTCCAAGCTGCAAAAAGAGTGCAATTTTATGCCTAGAACCACTAAGGGTGATATGATCCAAAATAGAGTTATAGTTATAGCAGTAGTATATGCCTTCTCAATAATAGATATATGGGACGTTGATACCCATAGCAATTACCTCATAAAGGTAGGATGAAACCCTAGTGTACAAAGGGAGGATATCTATCCCAAGGAGGATCTCATAGAGTTATTTCACAAAGGGGTTCACAAAGTTGAGAAACTAGTCATATTTTGGTTCACTAACTATGCTGTACCTAGGAGCATTTTTAATCCCATATACAAGGGAGGAGTGGAACAATTCCTCAATATTGGGGTTCCTTGTTTCAAGTTTAGGGTCTAGGGGCAATCGTGGTCCAAGATCGAAGGTCTATTTCTAGGCCAAACTACTTGATTTTCCATGAACCTTCAATCAGTAATAACCAAACCTTTGAGGTGCTAGAGATAGAGATTTCACCGTTAGTATCCTTCCCATTTCACTAGATGTGTGAATATTGAATTCCTGCAATAAAGAATGAACTTAACATATTCTCTCACATTGTTTATATCATACCATTTTTTTTGGTTTAGAGTCCACAACACATGAGGGGTTGGATCCTATCCCCAAATCTCACTACATTGTGAAGTACTTTCTATTTGATGTAGTAGTGTTATACTACTATATTTTTGACCCAATTTAATTCTATGATAAAACTATGATGTGTAAATATTTTCTCCACTTCTTCCTCTCTTTCATGAGGGTCCCACATGACTCTTTTGACTAGCATTTATAAAAATAGCTACGATGGAAACTATCTTATACATCATGTGTGTCATGAACATAAGCCAAACAACATACCTCCTATGAAGTATTTATGCAATAGGTTACCATACCTTAGTGTGGCATATGATGGTTGTATTAATTGCCTTCATAAAAAATCATATTTTTTATTTTGATAAGACCAATGTAGCCATGTCCATGTATTTCCTAAGTACATTTTTGATACATCATGCATTACAACCATGAACTTTGTGGCTTATAATGAATAATTGATATATTTATATTTATATGATTCCTTCACTTGAATTTTGTAATTAACCCCAAAAAGGCTGACTACCAAAAAGATAAGATGCTCAAATGGATAGAAAGAACCCCAAAAGTGAGAGTAAAGTACAAAGGAGACATTAGTTACCAGAGGAGATGAGGGTTCCTGACACTGCTATTCTAGCTGGGTGCTGGTGTTCAGGATGGAAAATGTCAAAGAGTAAAAAAGGAATATTGGGCAAGTAAGGGTGTAATACCAAAAGTAACAATAAAAAGTAAAGAAATGTGGCCAAAGACATGGGTTAATTAGTACTTTTCTTACTTAGGAATCATATGAATAGTAGTATGCAACCAAGATTAGATAATTACCCACAATGTGTGATTGTGTGTCTACAATTAGAGGTTTTTTATTTTTTTCATTAATGGAGATGTGTTGGGGTAAGGAGTGATAAATTCCTAACTTGATTGTGTGTGTGTAAAAAACTGATGCTTTTGGTGTCCTACTACCAGATGAAGAGTGTATGGAGAGAGGTCTAGTTTTACTCTCCAATTTTAAATACATCTTCAAAAGGTCTAGTAGTTGCAAACAGACAAAGACCGGATTTTGTTGATTTTGGATCCAATTTTGATCAAATGTCAAAAACCCATTTAGTATCAGTATAGGAAAGGCAATCATGTCTCATTTCCCCCACTCCAAGGGTTTCATTGCAATGTGTATGAGATGGCTTCCATGTTAGGTCAACTGAAAGTAGTCACAAAATGTAAAATAACTTCCTATATTAGGTCATATAGGAAAGTGGTGATATAACTCCTAAGTTAGGTCATCTTGGAGGATAAATACATTGTGTTGTGTTGATTGATTGATATGATTTAGAATAGTAGAATTTTTTTTTTCAAAAACTGAACACATGTGATTGATTGATTGGTTACTCATGGAGATATTTTACACTTTTTTCCCCCAAATTAGGTCATTAGGGGGGATCGCTAGAAAGTGGTGTGAAATTTCACGTAATGTATGAGAAAATTTGAATTAGGAATGTACAATGATCACATAGAGGTGTACAGATGATTATGCAATTCCTTGATTGTGTTCCCCCCTTTCGTAAAAAGGGAGAGTGATGATGATAATGAATGTTGAGCTGAAAGTAAGTGTGTAGTGATGTAATGGAAAATGTATGATAGATATCATAAAAATGTGTGTATATTGAGTTGAAATGATGTTGATAAGGAATATAATGCTTGCATAATGTGTATGATATGATAGTAAGTAGAATTATGAAGAGAAAAATGTAAACAAGATAGGAATCGGAGTAAAGATGTGAAAGATATGATTAAAATCGTGCAACATGTATTAATTCAAAGGATAGGTGTGAATAATGACTATAGTATGATAAGTGATGAAAAGTTACAATAAATAGTAGTTTGAAAAAGTGAATAGGCAATTCATTTGATTATTGTGTAAGTGTGATTTTGAGATTTGGGTGTACAAAGATGCCTCAAGTGAGAGCACCAAGGTTGAGTCGATTTGAGATGGTTGATGGGTGTCATTATTCCCCTCAACTAATCAACTCTTTGTTGATGTTGTATTCAAACTAGGGGGTGTCCAAAGCTATATGCAACAAGAAATCTTAGTGATCTAGTAATTGACTGTAGGTATTTGTTATTTTATTTTCTAGTGGTTTTTGCAGTGTCTTTAGAATTCCATGGCTAAAGCCTTATTATCTCTATGCTGTAATAAACTTGCTAAAATAAACACTCATTACTAGAATGAATTCCTGGAAATAAACACACATATATGAATAAATATATTTTTATAAATAAACACACATATATGAATAAATAGATTTCTATAAATAAACACACAATGTAAAAGTAAACACGCTTTTCTTGGAAATAAACACACGGTTAAAAATGTTGTGAAAAACTTGCAAGGAAATGAAAATATAGTCTATAACACCTGCAGGGACAAGTATAAAATAGATTTTAATTTAAAGAATCAAATACATTTACAAAATTAACAGATCTACACTATTTTCTTTATAAATATAGATACTAATGAAACGAGAATCCTGGTTCTTGGAGGAGTGGGCCCTTGCTCCACCTTAAATCAATATTTGACAAAGTGATATTCTCAAAATGAAGTGGCTATTTTATTTCTGAAATATTTTATCTTACAAAAACATACCAAATATTTCTATATCTCTATCTCTATGTGTCTGTATGTATATGTTCTCCCTTATTAATCTATCTACAAGTCTTTATATATGCATTTCTTTCAAAGATGCATTTATAGCCATAGTTGTTCTACCAATTTAGATGGAATCGAATTATGCCTAAAATAGATGTTGAATTTAGAACCTTGTTAGACGTATAGTTGTCTAATAAGTTATCCCTTGATCTTTGAGTATGAAGAATTGGAAATCTTCTTATCTACTCCTGATTAAAAGGCTTTATTGATTTCTCTATCATTAGATGTCGTCAAAATAATAGATTCCCATTGGTTCCATAACTTTGGAGAAGTTCTTAAACTAAAGGGGATTGCTTTTGATCTGACTGTGAAAGTTCTAGAACTAAAACATTAGGGTTCCAGAACTAAGTTCTAGGGTTCTGGAACTAAGTTTGAAAGTTTAAAAACTAAGAAATAGAGCTCATAACTCAGTGATAAAGTTCCAGAACCAAGTCTGGAAGTTCCAAAACTAAACTGTATTGAAGCCAAGGCTCCCAAAAATATGTTGATCACTTCATACTCTGTTCTCTGACTGATTATGACCTATTTTATTACAAAAATTGAATTTCCACACACTTTGTTAGGAATTACAGATATTTTAAACTTTAGAAATAAATTCAAAAAAATATGGAAAATTACATCCTAACTTACATTAGATCAAAAAAAAGTCACAAAATGCAGTCAAACTTGATAAAAAGGAGAGTAATAAGATCATTAATTGTGCATTAACAAGACATATTTTGGCCTTATCAATGGTGGTGGAAGTTGTGGCGTCATGTATGATAATTGAGCTAGTAAGTGTGATTTTTTTCAAAAAATACGTTGATATTAGTCATTTTTGATGAATTTTTGTAAAAAAAAAAAATGATTTTCTTGACATTTTGGACCTGAACAAGACCGATGAAGGCACTAATGACCTTTGAGACACCAGCAATCAGGAATGGGCTCTAGTGACCTACTTCTAGGTGCCCCAGTCCTATCCCTATGCGCTGACATCCCAGAAGGCTTGGGTTGAGCCCAGAGTGATGTAGATGTGAAATTTTATGCTTATTGATGTTATGGGTAGGTGTGTTTACATATATATGAGTTGTTAACATGTTGTTTCTTGTTGGGTTTTTTATGTAGAGGGATATCCATTTGAGAGAGTTTCATGGTGCTTTTCATTTGAGTACATTTCTATGATTGGGGTTGTCAAATTATGAATGGGATGTTCTAGACTGTTTCAGCATGTGGCACATAGCGAGGATGGGGGATGTGCCCCATAATATTCCTATGATCACAGCTTTGTGCGAGAGGTGGTGTGTAGATACTTGCATTTTTTGTTACCTATAGGGGAGATGACAGTGACTCTAGAGGATGTGTATCATGTACTGTAATTACCTATTATTTGTGAGAGGGTTTGGGTGATGGTTTTGGATGATGCACAGAGGAAGATAAGGGCCACTAGGTGGTATTTTATAGGGGACCCAAGTTCATAATAAGGTCCACATTTTCCTAGACACTATTCTGATATTAGGGGTTCCATGACTGTGAAAGTTTATTATTGTTTTGATTGTTTCGTCAGGTTGCAATGGAGGGTGGTTGTATAGACATCTTGTATAGGATACATGACATCTATCGTTGAATAGAGGAGGGTACGAGATATGCTTCAACAGGATGTGTATTGTCCCATTTGTACATATATTGATATAGTTTTACGTAGGAGGAGCATGGGGGTGGTATTAGAGCTACCATATTATTACATATATGGGCCTATGAGCATATTACAATATGAGGTCAGTTGGTTGACCATAGGAAGAGTGGGTGAGGCTAGATATATTTTTTTGGAGATGAGTAGGTGTTCATGGCATGAAGATAGATACAGATACCTATAGAGTGATGTTAGATCATATGGGGCCAGAGGCTGTGATATAGAGGCCATACCGAGACTATAGAGGGTAGTCAGAGGATGCAATAGAGTTATGAAGTATACTGAGGTCTATGTTCCTGGAGGAATGATTTCTAGGAATGCCTGAGATATTATAGGAAGATTGAGTCTCTTGATATTTTTAAATGGCCCAGAATGTTCCCCTAGAACCATATGTATGGGTTAGGGCCATTAGATCACTGAGGCGGGTTAGAGCTAGACTAGGGCCCATATGAGTGCATTTAGTACCACCTGGGCTAGATGAGTAAAATGCATCAATAAAACTGATAGATGTGGATGACATCAGGTGTACGGATGCCTACCATGCATGGTGGGCATCACATTGGTGGTTATTTAGGTTTCTAGCTTTCGTAGATGCAGTGGGAGCACCACTAGGGGAGTAGAGGGGCATGCACATGCCTCCAATTGTGTAGTAGTGGCAATAAAAGAGAGTAATTATTTGTGTAGTGATGTTTTTTATTATTTATTTAGTTGTATAATTTCCATTTTTGTCTAATGTGTTGATCTATGGATGCAAGTGATGCATATTACTTGCATATTGTGGACACATCCATCCGTACATTGACATAGAATATGCCCACTTATGTACTCATAGGTGGTGTTATACTAGATCGCGTGGATGGTATCACGAGTGAGAATGCATGCTTATTTGATCCAGTATTGTTAACGGTGGCTAAGTTTTCCATATTATTGAGTGAGAGGGATGAGGTGCAAGAGGAAACCCAACAGGTTAAAGAGGCTACGGGTGGAGATCCCTTAGCATAAGATGTATTTTCGTGGTTTTTGGAGCTACATGATCATTTTGTGAAGCATTTGAATGAGGTTACATTATTACATCAGCGGGTAGAGAGATATAGGGGCTGCAATAACTAGTGAATATTTTATTTTTAGAGCTCCCACAGTGGTAAATAGTGATAGCGATGATGAGATATGATATGTACTGATGAAGCAATATATGGAGGCTTTCCCCCCAACGATGGGATTTTTGTATCTATGATTTTGATCTATATATATATGGACTATTTGCATATGTTCTATGTACTTGATGTTTTATTTGTTATGTAATGTGATGATTTGGTGCACATATGTTGATGTATGATGTGTCAATTATTTTATGCATGATATTGTGATGATTGTTTTGTTGATATGATTGGCAATACATAGTTTTCGATGATGATTAATGATGAGATAGTGTATATGATTATAGATGATGTATGTTGTTTTATTATGATGTATAATAGATAAATGATGAAAAAGTGTATTTTATGAATGATGAAGTAGAAATGTATGATGTGAAAGAGTATGTGAATGATATAGTGTAGTGAAGCACATGTTAGTATAATGAAGAGGGGGGGAGAATAAATATGTCCCCCAATTTATATATGATAAGCATCATTTATATAATCCCCCTTAGCATTCAAGAATGAACTGTAAAGCAAGATTGTGTCATCGGGAAGTGATATGATAGTCCACACTAAGTAGATATGTTCATATAATTGTGTAGAGTGAAGATATAGTGAGGTTCTTATTAGAACAAATCACTCAACAATAATGTAAGAACCAAAAGAACACGAGTGTGTAATCAAGTTTTAGGTGATAAAATCACCTACTAAAGACCAAGAGGACATGGAGTGGTGGAATCATGTAGGGTATAAGTATCATGAGTGTATGATCCAAACTGAATGCCATGTGAAATGGTTCCAATAATAGGAGATGGATCGGTAGGAAGTGCAGATTCTTATGGTTGAGGAATCCAATGTGTAGGAGTAGCATGGCATGGTATATGATATGGTGTAATAGTGGATGGATGAGATGGAGAGCATGCATACGTAGTGACCTATGGGGGTGGATGGATAATGACCTTAGTACTAGACTAAGGAGACAAATCAAGTGGAGTAACAACATGCTTACATGGAAGTGGAGATATAGAATGCTCATTAGAGTGAGAGCCAAAGGAGTTGATACCCTTATCTTATAATTTTTTTAATCGATTATGAAGGGAACAACAATCATTTTTGTGATGGTTAGTGATATGATGGTAGTTGTAATAATTCTGATCACGTTGATCTTGTAAGTGATGAGGTGGATAATGTTATTAGAAGGTAATAAAATAAAAAAATTATCATGCAAGGCACACAACACATCATGAGATCTAACATGATGAGAAAAGTGTAATGGCTCCCATGAAGGATATGTAGAGGTATGAGGTGGAGCCTAATGCAATGGATGATATGAAGGATTCTTATGCAATAGAGAAGACTAAACTAGCTTTCATTATGGAGGAGATGGAGACCTAGGAGGAATATTAACATATGCAAGTGGATAGGAACTAGATGGTATGGTAGTATGTGCACTAGAAGGAGGATCTATGACATGTGAAATGATGAGGTATTGTTCTAAATCAATTACCTATTAACACAAGAGTGTGAATGATTTGCATTATCATATTGCAAGTATTTTTTTAAAGTGGGAATCAAACCACGATAGACGATGAATTTCCTATCTAGGTCAATGGGCTAGAATACTAACTGATGCATGCAATCATTGAAGTGTAAAATGTGATCAGTATTAGGTTATGTTTTTCCTTGATGTAAGCCAATTAGATGATCATATGTGACTCTAGGGAAATTTTCTAGTATAAAGCATTGAAGGAAGGCTTCTTACATATCGCAATAGGTACTAATAGATCCACATGGTAGATGTGTGTACCATTAGAGAGCGTCATCAATAAGATAATGGTGAAAGGCCTTTAGTAGTAATCGATCATTAGAATAAGAATACATAGCTATACAATAATGTTTAAGATGTAACCATGGATTTTCAATACGATCAAAGATGTAGGCATAATGAAATCCCTAGGAAATGTTGAACTATGAATCTTTTTCGAAATAGGATTGTCATGCAAAGAATTGTTATCGATAAAAGCATAATAGGGTTTAATTTCAAGTGTGAGATATTGAACCTGAGATTGCAATTGGCCAACAACATGGATGAGTGATAAAATTTCATGTGAAGAAATTTCAGTAGATGTGAGTAGTGTATTAATTTTTTGAAGATTTCCATTATGAGTGATCATAGGGATGTCAAGAGAAGAAATTGAAGATGTCGATGCTAAGGGCACACTAGGTGTAGGTGCCGAAGAAGTAAAAGGTGGTGAAGCACATGGAGTGTCGATAGATGTAGTAGGACAAGCATTGGCCATATTATTAGGACATGAAGTGATAGAAGGAGATGAATCAAGCATGCTACTACACACAATCTCATAAGAAGATGAAATCAGGGTGGGGGATTCACATTTAGAAGTCTGCATAGAAGTAGAATCATTACTAGTATGTGTATCACCAATATCAAAAAAAGATTCAGATGCAAGGATTTTATAAAGTGTATCATAAACATATAATGAAGGAGGAGGAGAACTAATATGTGATGCATTATTAGAAACATTTTAGGAAATGGAAGGAGTATGAGATGCAACTATAGAACCATCTTGACTATTATGAGAAACAACAGCATGCACACGTTTATTTTCATCTTATTTTGTAGCTAAAGAATTATCATCAAGATTAATCATAAAACTAATAATAGCATCATCTAAGTTATCATTATAAATAATAGAAGGTGGAGTGTGGCTAACTGAATAACAAGGTCTACAACCAGAAAAGCTTACCGGATCAAAAAAAAATGCTAATAGTGGAATGACTAAAGCTATTTAGCACATTGCATTCATTAGCTAAGAGATATCTTTCAGTATCATCTGGAATAATAACATTTTGATATAGAGTGCTAAGTTCATTTATGGCTTGCTCATCATAGATAAGATTAATACTCACATGAGGCATGACTAGCCTAGGATGAGAAGAGTTATCCTTGGCCATTAGGGTTTTAGTGGATCCTAAGGAAATAATTTCAATGCTATGGGTTCATAAAAATTATTTAATCAAATTTGTATATTTTATTCAAATATGAATGCAAAGATCTTCTATAACTGATAAACAATGAAATAGAAATGCTAAATAATTTATTAATTTTAACTATGAAAGGAAATGGGAGGAGTAAGGTACTTATATAAATTTTTACTAAACTAGAAAATGTGATGGAACAGGAAAATAGACCGTAGTAATTAGGCTCAGAAAAATGTAGAAATTCTCACGATGCCTAGACACCGTGGGAAAGGATAGGGGTGCCCAAGGCCTCTATGTTGGCACTAGAGTCTACATAAATGGTCGGAACCTAGTTCTGATAGTGTCATTAGGACTTTGAATTTTTTATCTTTTGGTTGCCTTTATGTCACACTTAGATCACTAAGGTACTTGTAAATCTACACACAAATATCCTCCTGCAAAAAAATCAAAAAAACATCAAATTCTAAAAAATAAGTATGCAAAATGAGGGGTCGGATTGTCCTCAACTCTCACAATGGTGAACTTACAACTGAGCATTAAACTACATCTCAAACCCAATGTAGTTCTATGTTCTTGTCTGTGCAATACTACTCCTAGGTTATCCTCGCATTAATGACACCAAGATAACGGGCAGTAGCTAGATAAAATGTAAATGTGTAGATGGAATAAAATGAACTCCCCTTCCTATGTAGTGTGTATGTAGAGTAATGTTCCCAAATGCAGTCCCTTGAGATAGGTAGATAGATAGCCCTTGATAATAATTGCTTACCCATATAATGGTATGTATGTTGTGTTTATATAGGGATCTCTTGCTTGAATTTTAACACTAATGTCCATACATGCTGACTAGTACCTCATGACATGAGAGGGAAAACTGAAAACACCGACCTCAAATGTAAAAAATAAGATAAAACATAAAGAAGACATGGGCACCCAGGATGGATAGGAGTGGCTAACACTAGTGTCCAACCCCAGGTGTTAGTGTCCAAAGATAAGTGACGAAAAATGAGTGAAGACTAATAGACAGGGATCCCTATGACCTACCAGAACTAGGTGTATGAGTGAAAAGTGTAACAGATAAAAGTAATATAAACCAAAAATACAAGTGAATGGAATTTTCAATTGCTCATGAGTGAATACTCTTCTTACACAAGATCCATATATAAAACAACATACTTGGTGGCATAGTAAATAGTAGTAATTATGTAATTTTGTGTCTACATATGATTCATTCGCTTGAGTTTCCGTTAGTGCAAATCAGCAGCACCCTCTGTATGTTCTATCAGATTTCTAGTTTGACATTTCTTAGCATCCAATGTGATTGCGACAAACATTGAATCTTTTTCCCAAGTGTGGGAACTGTAAAAGTGGGAAAAGAATCTCCATATTAGAGGATGGTTCCTCAACTCCTCTGTTCAAGTGTGCATGACATTCTGCAGAGGGTTTACCTATAACTTAATCAAACTTTGCCAAGGAGACAGGGTTGAGAAAATGCAAAAATGTAAACCTATTCTAATTAAGGTGATGCACCAAAGGAGTAGTAGACACCTACTACTACAAAACATACACAATCCATAAGAAAATACAGCACAAACACATGCACAAGTTGCCAAAAATGTAATGAGAGATCAGGAAAACAATGATAAACATATGAAATGATTGAGAATATTTTAATCACAAAGCATACATTATCATCCCAGGTCGAATACAGTGCATTACAATGACCAAGAGGCAAAAAGAGATGTTGTATTTGCATGAAAAGGTGAAAATTTCCACAAATCTGCTTGATGAGGAAGAAAAGAGAAGTTGCAGAGCTAGGAAAAAATGTCTAACTGTTTCAAAATGATCCCATTCTGGATTTTTTCAATGCCCATTCGAGCCCAAGAGAGAGAAACACGGGAAAACATGAGAAACCTTTCAAACACCAAGAAAATTCATAATAAACAGCATGGGTTATGTTACAAATCCACTTTCTAATGTTTTTTGACCATGCTGGGAGAGAATGCGAGCCATACTGCATTAAAAAAAGGTGGTTCAAATGTCAATTTTGTTCACTTCCACGTGCCAGAGGCATTTTTCAAATTTTCTCTCTCCAAAATCCACAAAAACACAAAATTTAGCCAAGAATCATGTAGATAATTTTACCAGCTTTCCATTGATATAAATAACGTAAAAAACCGAGCTCTAGATCGAAAGTTATGCCCATTTGAAAATTTAGGGAAAAACAGGGCCAAAATGGGTTGGCGGGCCGAAAATTTGAAATTCACCCACTTTTTGTGTTTTGGAAAATTTCCCCAAAAATCTCCATGCCCTGCCGTCCTGGTGCCACATGGCACGCTCTGAGTTGGTTGCAGGCTTTTCCTGCTTCATTTTTCATCGTTTCGGCCTTTGGAACATTTTCCAAAAAATTCTCCACCGGCCGAAGCTCTGAGGTCACGTGGCATGATTTGATTCGTCATCGGGCCTCTGCTCTTAAATTTTTCCATCATTGTTGACCATCTTCTCTGAGCTAAACATGATGACACAAACCCATTGGACGTGGGCCTTTCATATTTATCTTTCCTTGCGGGCTTGCCTTGTATTTTTTACTGCCACGTGGACACGTGGCACGATTCAATTGGCTTCGGGTTTTTGGGGGTGCAGACTTCCCTTTTAAATTTTCCAAACATGGAAGAAAAGGAAAAATTTCCCAATCTTTCACCTCCGACCTTCAATGCCTTGTTCGAGGCCATGTGGCATGTTTTGATTGGTTGCGTGAGCCTTGGGGCTAAAAAATTATGTTTGTGCTAACCTTTGGGAAATTTTCCCAACTCCTTCTTGCCTAGACACATGGCCATGATCCTGACTGGTTCAGTGGTTTTTGGGGGGCGAAACTTTCTTCTTTGAATATTTTCCAAACACTTGGGTGAAAGGAAAAAATCCTTTCAGGTCTTCCTCTGACCATTACTTGCCATTCCGGTGACACACGGTGCCATGATCCTATTGGATGTGCGGACCTTCGGGCTGAAAAATCTCCCCTTCTGAAACCTTGCCAAACACTTGGTAAGAAATTCCAAGTTCTACCTCCACCTCCTGACCCCTCCGAGGACAACGTGGCACTCATCTTATTAGCTCGGTGGGCTTTTCTAGGGAAAATTTCTCACAAAAGCTCCATCGAGCCATAACTTTAAAAATACATGGAGTTAGGAAGAAAAATTTACCTTTCTGGAAAGATGAGAAATAATCTCTATCCAATGGTGCCATTTCTAGAAGGTTTTGAGTGCTTGAAAGAGTGAAAAATTCATGACTGAGGCACACAGAGAAGAAAGAATGAAGGGAGTTAGCCAAAAAAATGAGCAAGGGGCTCTATTTTGGATAACAATTTTGGTGACTCAGAGGGGTCATCTACCTACTGGATGAAGTTATCAGTTGCCTGAAGTGATCCATTGGGCATGGAGTAATCAAATTCTCTGCTCACTACCCCAACTAATTAGAGAAATGCAAGGAGGAAGATGGAGGGCAGAACACCATCTGATTGGAGCAAGGCCTGTACAAGATACATTCCCTGGAACAACAAGCCTATGCCAAAGCACTTAGGGAAAGCAAAGCTAATTTACAACAAAACAATGTGCATAAGCACTTGGAGGAATGAACAACCTAAGCTAATTTGTACAAGGTGGAGGATTTTCTTCAGTAGCAATGCTTCAGATGGATTCCATTGACTGGAATCTGTAATTCTTCAGCATCCAATGTGGACAATTGGAAGGCATTGTTTTCCTTACACTTTGTGACCATGTAGGGTCCACTCCAAATGGCATAAAATTTTGAATGCCTCCTTGGTTTTGCTTTTTCTGCATCCCATTTTAACACTAGATCTCCAAATTGGAAAGATCTATCCTTGGTCTTTCTATCAAAGGTCTTACTGATCAAGGCTTGATCTTTCTCCATTGCTTGGGATGCCTGATTTCTGATTTCTTGGAGCTCCATTAATTCTGCATACTTAACCTCCATGGGTCCAAACTCCCAACAACTCCAACTACTTCATGAGTTCCAATGCTAGCAACTGAAGTGACATGGGTAAAATTACCTCACTTCCATAAAAAAACTTGAATTGAGAATTACTTGTAGATATCTTGGGGGTTATCCTTTCAGCCCACAAGGCTGATTTCAATTTAGTATGCCAAGACCTTTTATTTTCATCAAGAGTCCTCTTGATGATCCTTAACAAGTTCTTGTTCGTAGATTCAGCTTGGCCATTACCCTAAGGATAATAATTTGATGAAGTGCTTAGGTAGATCTCATTCTTAACAGCCCATTCAGTTACCTTAGACCCAATGAATGCCAATGCATTATCTGATATTATTGTAGCAGGTATGCTAAATTTGGTTGCTATCCCTTCATAGAAGTCTAGGATGCTAGATTCATTTACTTCCTTGAGTGCTACTGCCTCAGTCCACTTGGTGAAATAATCTATTGCTGTTAGAATCCACTTGTGTCCTTGGCTTGAATTTGGGTTAATGACTCTAATGAAGTCCAAACCCCATTGCATGAATGGTTGGTCATCTTAAATTGGATGCACTGGAAGGGAAGACTAGTCTCTCCTTACCTGTGAAGAATGCATAATTCTTGCACCTCTTGATCCATGCATAACAATCACTAAAAATCTGGGGCCAATAATAGCCAGCCCTCGTGATCTTGAGAGCTGTCACTCTTGGTGAAAAATGACCCCCAGTTGATCCACCATGGAAATATTCCAACACTCTGTGAATCTAATTTATCCCAATGCATCTCAATAGCACTCCATTCACATCCCTTCTTGAATAAAACACCATCAACAAGGGCATATGGGATAGCCTGTAATCTGAAGTGTCTCCTTTTGGTTTTATTCATCTCTGGAGGGCATAGGCCTATGTGTAGAAAGTGCATTATGTCTCAGGTCCAACAAGGAGTGAGGACATTATCATTTTCTTCTTGAGTGTTTCCTTGTTCATGGTTATCTTGTAACACCAAAACAACCTCTTTCTCATTACATGCTTCCGTTTGTTTGTTCAAGACCAGCTCCTTACACAATCATTTTCCTATGACCAACTTGGTGACTTTGATCTCAATGTCATACTCCATAACATGAGTAATCCACCCTACTCTATTTTCATTCAGGTCTTTATTAAGGAGGAAGTCTTTAACTCCCATGTGAGAAACAAACAGTTAAACCTTTTTGTTTGAAACTATATGCTTAAATTTCTTCAGGATCCTAATTACTGCAAGAACATGCTTCTCAATAAAAGAATATCTCACCTCATAGTCCTTCAGGCTTTGGCTGAAGAAAGCAATTGGACTGCTCATCATTGTCTTTGTTCTGCTGTACCAAAATTGTAGAAATAGTATCATCACCTCCAAATGCATAGAGGATGAAATCCTTGGAGAAATCTAGGTTAATGAGAGTTGGGGCTTGTGAGATGGCCGCTTTTATTGCTTCAAAAATTGCCTTGCCTTCTGCTATCCATTTGAAAGCTATGCTTTTCTTTAACATCTTGGTGATAGGCTTGACTAGGGCTGCAAAATTTTTGGGACAAACCTCTGAACAAAATTTATCCTTCCCAAGAAACTTTGAAGGGTTTTCTTATGACTTGGCAATGGTAGTGCTCTTATGGCTTCAACTCTTTCTGGATCAATTGCTAATCCTTCTTTAGAGACAATGTGGCCAAGGAGCTTTCCTTCATGAGCTAGGAAAAGTACACTTTTTGGGATTCAAGGATACCCCAAATCTTTTGCACCTTTGGAATACTTGTCTTAAATGAAAGAGATGGTCTGCTGCATTTTTTGAAAAAATAGTGATATCATCAAGATATATCAACACCATGTTGTTAATCAAATCCTTGAATGCCATGTCCATTACCCTTTGGAATGTAGCTCCAGCGTTGGACAACCCAAATGGCATTTTCCTGTATGCATAAGTCCCCCCATTTGGTTGTGAAGGTTATCTTGAACTGATCCTCTTCCTTCACCATAATCTGATTGTAACCTAAATAGCCATCAAGTAATGAAAACCTTTCAGAGCCAACAACAACTTGTAAAATCTACTCCATAGAAGGAAGTGGGTAATGATCCTTGAGAGATGCTCTATTGAAATATTTGAAGTCAACACACAATCTGATTTCTCCACTCTTCTTTTCTAACTGGAACCAAGCTGGCTACCCAACTAGAATGCTTGATAGGGAATATGATACTTGACTCTATCAACTTATTCAATTCTTTTCTCATGAGAGGCTCTAGGTGCGGATTGACTGGCCTTTGTTTTTTGCCTAATGGGTTTAGCACTTGGGTCCAATTCAATAATGTGTTGAGATAACTTGGGATTGAAACCTTTCAAATCTTCATAGCTCCAAGCAAACACATCAGGGAATTCTTGAAAAAACTATATGAACTCATACCTTTCTTGCTCAGTTGTCATTTTACCAATTTGGAGTGATCTGCCTTCTTCCACCAAGATGGGCACTGAATCTTCTCCCTTGACTTGGATGTTTTCTTTCTCCTTCCTAAACTAATCATTAGGATTGAAAATGGACTCTAAAGTGACAAGTCCCTTTGGTAGTTTGTTGGTTCTCAGTTGTACCACTTGATCACCATACTGCTGTTCTAACTTTTCCTGATTTTTAACTGAGAACTCAGCCTCTTCTTGCAAGAAATGGATGATTTGTTGATAATTTTAAAAACACTTACCAGCTTAAATTGTTATCTGGCACTGAAGGCCTTATAATCACATGAATGTCTTGGCTATACTTTGTCTTTCTTGATGCTTTCAACAACATCAAAAGCTGCTCCAACTGCTGCAAGCATGTCAGTAGCTTGGTTCTCTTTCCTAGGGATGGACTTGATGCTAAAGCCCTCAAAATATTCAATGAGGTCCCACACCTTGTTTTTGTAGCACTTGAGTAGATCATTCTTGGCAGCATGCTATGCCCCTTAACTTGGTTGACAATCAGCTCACTATCACCAAAAACTTGCAAGTTCTTTATTCCTCTCTTGATTGACCAATGAAATCCTTATATCAAAGCTTCATATTTAGTAGTGTTATTAGAACATGCAAACTGAAATCTAAAAGATGAATAATACTTAACTCCTTAAGGTGAAACAAGCATAGCTCCCCCTCTTGCACCTTGTCTACTTCTTGATCTATCAAAGAACAATTGCCATACCTCATTGTCATCCTTGTGGTCTTGCTTGGTGATGCTAGTAATAGGCTGATTTTATTCATGCATGCAATAGACTCCTAGCTCGGATTCTTCTATTTCTTGATAAGGATCAAAAGCATGCACCTTGCTTGCCCATTCATCAAGAGTCAAATCTGGGATGCTTCCAACCTTGGTGTCATCTTCATCAGTGCTTGGATAATCCTCTTGATCAAACACTGAACAATTGGTATTGATTTGGCTTGGAGTGTGAGGCTCAATGTGAAAGTTTGCAATAGGCTCAGATCTGATTGTGGATTTGGTTCCATATCTTATTCTAAACAACATGTGTGACCAATCAACAGATAAGTAACCTCCAATCTTAGCTTTGAAATCCCTTGAAAAACATAGGGAAAAGAGTGGTGGAAGGTCTATCACTAAGACATCTTGCAAAACAACAACATTGGGGCATGCATGCAAAGTGAGACTCAAGTTTTTGATCACTCCCACTGTTGTCTCATCCAATTGCACTACCCCTTTGGATATGACTTTATATTGGAGCCCCAACTGATCAGCTATTTTCTCGGGCATTACTGAACTACTTGCCCCAGAATCAATCATGCAATTGTGTACTAATTTGTTTCCAATGATCAATGAAACATATAATGGAGGGGGCCTCAACATTTTACCTTGCTATCCTTCATGATTCCCTTTAGGTAGGGCATCATTTGTGAGTACCTTCTCTTGCATTTGGGCCTGTTGATTTGAAGTTGACCAGTCCTTCATGGCAGCTTGTAGAAAATCTCTTTGGCATGGGATGGATAGTGGTTCCCACATTGATATGTTTACATTTGTCTTCTTCATCTGATCAATGATGTTGAATGGGGATGAAGCATCCCTCTACTATCCTCTAGCCTGCACATTCATTCCTTACACATGAGAAGAAGCAACTGGCATCTGAGTTGGTTTAGGAGCTGGTTTGGGTGGTCCTTGCATGTTTGGAACTACATTTTGTTTGCCAATAGTTTGTGGAGTGGTAGAAGGTTGTGGATTACTTAGAGCCAATGGCTGTCATTCACCCAAATTTCTCCTTTTTGACCTTGTGTTGGCTGCAACACTTTGAGATATTGTTTGATTCATACCACAAAAGTCTTCTACCTACCAGTTTACAAGTGTGGTATCATTTGGAGTTGATTGTTGCTAGGATGTTTCTTGTTGTTGGTTATTTCCTTGACTCCCTTCACCCTCCACACCAATTTTTGTTACCATCAAGGCTTGATTTAGAGCACCATTGAAGCACTTAGACTAGTTGTGAGGTTCATTGCATGGGAAACACCAATCATAATCCTGAGCTATGTTGTTTTGTACTGGTACTAGTGCTTTAGAGGCAGATGCAGCATTGAGATTATAGGGCTAGAATGGTTTGTTAGTAGGAGGCCTTGCTTTGATTTTGATTTGCAGCTAGATTAGGTGGTCTTTGAGGCTAATATGGCTACCTGTTAGGCTGAGCTTAAGGCTAATAAGAAGGTCTAAAACCTTGGGCTTGTTGTCTCTTGAGTGTAACCATCTCATTACCTAAATGTTGTAATTGCTTCATGACTTCTTAAAGTTCATTTGAGGTACTACAAGATGAACTAGAAGCTTCACTTGAATTCTAATTTCTAGGGGTGGGAATAGGAGCTAAAATAGGTGCTTTACTAGTGCTTGGACTCTCTAAATTTGGATACAATGGCATTGGAGGCCTAGGAGCTAGCTTACCAGCTTGAATCAGAAAATTTTCAGCTCTAATGGAAATGCTATAAGCAGCAGGGATAGTCGTGCCTCCCATGGATTGAATCAACATAGAAATATCAGAATTTAAAGCTTTAAGGTAATATAGAAAAGCACCTTCTACTATTGACCTTACTACCATTGGAATTATCTCCGAAGTCCTTTGAAATCTGAAGTTGAAGTCAATCAATTGCTCATTCGAAGCTCTCTTGATAGTTGTCAATTGTTCCAAAAGGGACAAGTTATCTCCCTTTTCTCCAAACTGCTCATGGAGGGATATACATAACTGGTTCCAATTTTGGATAGAGCCTAAAGCAAGGATCCTGAACCATTGCAAAACCTTCCCTTTGAATGAAGACACCAGCAGTTTGACAGGAACTTGCATCTATCTCATGGATTGCACAAATATTAGCAATATCCTTGACATGATCACTAGGAGTGGTCTAATTCTCTTTAGTAAAGTATGGAATGTTCTTCAATGTTGCAACTAAGATTGGATTTTGTGCATTGAGAGCAAGTGGGCTGCTGCCAGTGAAGTTGACATATGGGTTATGTTGTGCCATCCTGATTAGCCTTAGAACCCTTGTGCCATCCTGGTGGAGGAGTTGATAGAGTTCTATTTGGTGGAGATACAGACCTTTTAATTATCCTCCCTCTTTGTCTTCTTCTTCGAGATAATTGTAGATACTCAAACAATACTTCTTCTTCTCCAACTCTTGAACTTGTGGAGATTCTTCTCATGAGTTTTTCAGGTTTAGACTGCTAAAACAAGTTGATTCTTCTTCTTGGAGTCTCCAGATGTCCAATTCAGGGCTCTTTCACCAAGAAACTTACAACAAACACACATCAATTTTTTTGTAATGAAGATGAAGACCTCTAAGGTCCCACTAGGTGTGCCAAAACTATTAGTGCAAATCAGCAGCACCCCTGGATGTTCTATCAGATTTCTAGTTTGACATTTTTTACATCCAGTGTGATTGCACAACATTGAATCTTTTCCCCAAGTGTGGGACATGTAAAAATGGGAAAAGAATATCCAGATTAGAGGCTAGTTCCTCAACTCCTCTGTTTAATTTTGCATAACATTCCGCATAGGATTTACCTATAACTTAATCAAACTTTACCAAGGAGACAGGGTTGAGAAAATGCAAAATATAAACCTAGTCTAAGTAAGGTGATGCACCAAAGGAGTAGTAGACACCTGCTAATACAAAACATACACAATCCACAAGAATATATAGCATAAAACATGCAAAAATTGCCAATATGTAATGAAAGATCAGGAAAACAATGATAAACATATGAAAGGATTGAGAAAATTTTAATCACAGAGCATACATTATCATTCCAGGTCCAATACAGTGCATTACAATGGCCAAGAGGTAAAAAGAGATGTTGTATTTGCATGAAAAGGTGAAAATTTCACAAATCTACATGAGGAAGAAAAGAGAAGTTACAGAGCCAGAAAAAATTTCTAACTATTTTAAAATGAGCCCATGCTGGCTTTTTACAATGCCCATTCGAGCTCAAGAGAGAGAAACGCAGGAAAACATGAGAAAGCTTTCAACCACTGACCAAATTCATAATAAACAACATGGGTTCCCTTACAAATCCAATTCCCAACTTTTTTTACCATGCTAGGAGAGAATGCGAGCCATACTGCATTAAAAATGGTGGTTGAAACGTTAGTTTTGTTCATTTCCACGTGCCAGAGGAATTTTCCAATTTTCTCTCTCCAAACTCCACAAAAACACAAAATTGAGCCCGGAATCATGTAGAGAATTTCACCACCCGATTTTTCCAATGATCATAAATAATGTAAAAAACTGAGGATCTAGATCAGAAGTTATGCCCCATTTTGAATAGAGCCTAAAGCAAGGATCCTGAACCAATTGCAAAAACCTTCCCTTTGAATGAAGACTACCAGCATTTTGACACGGAACTTGCATCTATCTCATGGATTGCACAATATATTAGCAATATCCTTGAATATGATCACTAGAGTGGATCAATTCTCCTTAGTTAAGTATGGAATTTCTTCAAATGTTGCACTAAGAATTGGATTTGTGCATTCAGCAGCAAGCTGGGCTGCTGCCAGTGAAGTTGACATATGGGTTAGTGTGCCAATCCTGATTAGCCTTAAGCGAACCCCTTGCTGCCACCTGGTGGAGGAGTTGATAGAGTTCTATTTGTGGAGATACAGACCTTTAATTATCCCCCCTCCCCCCTACCCCCCCTTTCCCCCCCTTTTGCTCCCCATTTTCTTCTTCGAGATAATTGTAGATACTCAAACAAACTTCTTCTTCTCCAACTCTTAACTTGTGGAGATTCTTCTCATGAGTTTTTTTCAGGTTTAGACTGCTAAAACGTTGATTCCTTCTTCTTGGAGTCTCCCAGATGTCAATTCAGGCTCTTTCACCAAGGAAATAACTTACAAAAACACACATTCATATTTTTTTGTAATGAAAGATGAAGACCTCTAAGGTTCCCACTAGGATGGTGCCAAAACTATAGTGCAAATGCATCACACCCTGGATATTGTTCTATCAGATTTCAGTTTTGACAGTTTTTTACATCCAGTGTGATGCACCAAGCATTGAATCTTTCTCCAAGTGTGGGACATGTAAAAAATGGGGAAAAAGAATATCCAGGAATTATGACTGCGGCTAGTTCCTAACTCTCTGTTAATTTTTGCATAACACTTCCGCATTAGGATTACCTAAACTTAATCAAACTTTAACCAAGGAACAGGTTGAGGAAATGCAAAATATAAACCCAGTTCCTTAAGTACAGGGTGATGCACAAAAGGAGTACGTAGACACCTGCTAATACACATACATTAGCACAATCCAAAGATAAATTATATGCAAAAGCATGCCAAATTTGCCAGATTATGTAATGAGAAGATCAGGAAAACTAATGATGAAATCATATGGAAAGGATTGAGTAAAGATTTTAATCACATAGGCATACATTATCATTCCAGGTCCAATACATGCCATTAACAATGGCCAAGAAGGTAAAAAGAGAGGTTTGTTCGGCCATGAAAAGGTGAAAATTCAGCAAATCTACGTGAGGAAGAAAAGAGAAGTTTCAGAGCCAGAAAAATTTCTTCGTAAACTATTTTAAAATGACCCAGTGCTGGCTTTTTTAACAATGCCCATTGCGATGCTCAAGAGAGAGAAATCGCAGGAAAAACATGAGAAAAGCTTTCAATCCAGCTGACCTAAATTCCCATATAAACAACATGGGTTCCCTTACAATCATTCCCAACTTTTTTTACCATGCTAGGCAGAGAATGCCGAGCCATACGCAATTAAAAATTGGTGTTGAAACGTTAGTTTTTGTCATTCACGTCCAGAGGAATGTTCCAATTTCTCTCTTCCAAACTCACAAAAACACACAAAATTGAGCCGGAATCATGTAGACGAATTTTCACCAGAATTTCCATGATATAAATAGTAAAACTGAGACTAGATCAGAAAGTTATGCCCATTTGAAATTTAAGGGCAAAACAGGGCCAAAATGGGCTTGCGCGGGCTTATAAAATTTGATAATGTTTCCTACTGTTGTGTTTTGGGAAATATTTCCCCAAAATCCCCCGCACCCTCTGGTCTTGGTGCCACGTGGCACGTTCTATATTGGGTTGCGGATTTTTGCTTTTCATTTTTCATTCAATTCGGCTTTGGAAAATTTTCATAAATTCTCCGCCGCGAAGCTGCCGAGCCACATGGCAATGATGTGATTCGTCGCAAGGCCTTACTCCTTAAAATTTTTCTTCATGTTGACCATCTTCTCTGAGCTGGACACATGGCGTAACCCCATTAGACACGGGCCTTTATATTCATTTTCCCTATGGGCTTGCCTTGTGTTTTTTGTCACCACGTGGACACATGGCGTGGTCTTATTGGCTCGGGTTTTTGAGGGTGGGCTTTCCCTTTCAAATTTTCCAAACTTGGGCAAAAAGGAAAAAATTCCTCTCACACCTCTGACCCCCAATGCCCCTGTGACATGTGGCGTGATGTGATTTGATGTGGAACTTGGTGCTAAAAATTTTGTTCGTGCCAACCCATGGGAAATTTTCCCAACTCCTCCCCGCCTAGACACATGGCTGCATCCTATTCACCAGCGGATCCTCGGGCCAAAAATTTCTTCTTTGAACTCCACCAATCACTTTGGCAATTTTTTAGGTCTTCCTTCACGCTCCGCCATTCCTTTTCTAATGTGGCATGATCCCATTGGTTGCACAAACCTACGAGCCAAAATCTCCCCTTTGTGCCTATACTTGGTAAAAAATCAAAGTTCTCCTCCGCCTCCTGATGCCCTGATGCCGATGTGGCACTCTCTGATGTGCCGGTGGACCTGTCTAGGGAAAATTTTCCACAAAAACTCTGTAAAGCCATAACTTCAAAATACATGGAGTTAGGAAGAAAACTTTACCTTTCTGGAAAGCTGAGAAAGAGCTCTATCCAATGGTGCCATTTCCAAAACATTTTGAGAGCCTAAAAAGTGAAAAATTCATGACTGAGGCACACAGGAGGGAGGAATGAAGGGAGTTAGCCAAAAAAATAAGCAAGGGGCTTATTTTGGATAACAATTCATCATTAACAAGTGAAAGGCCAACCCAGGGTAGTAAATTAAGATATGAAATATGTAACATCTAAAAACTTAGAAAAAGGGAGGAAGAAAGAAGCACCTAGAGGGGACAGTAGCACCTGGGCACTCCTATCCTTAATGGGTGGTTCTATACAGGGTGTCAAAAATATAAAATAGTGGAATCAAGACTGAGAAATAGTTTGGCTATCATGTAAAAATATAAGGTGTAAATCTAAAAAATACAAGTAACAAAGATAATACAAATAAAAGTAATATCGAATTAAAATAATTTTTGTTAATGAATGGTTCTCTTGTTTAGGAATTGTGCATATAATTGAAATATTTAGAGGCTACGTGTACATAGTAAGTGCATGATTTAGTGACTACATTTCCATGCATATAAAATTCATGCATTCTCTTGATAGTACAGATAAAATAAAAAATATTAGCAAAGATCCATTTCTACATCATTGATTATCGAACACATTTTATAGAATATGTGTAAGTTTGTTTAGTTGTTCTATGTGTAGTTGGTTGAAAGGAACATTACTTTCAATTAACATTATATTTGGTTATAAAATTGCACATTATAATTTAAGAATGCACCAATGTTCTATTAGATGACTAGGATGCATGTGACCACAAGTTTAAGTAACATATTTTGAGTTTCAACTAAGGCTATAAATGAAAATGGGGAGCATGATGTTGTAGGAGCACGTGTGAAAATATCCCTTGTAAGAGAATAATTAAAGTTCAAATATGGTGTTGATTTCATGTGTAAGAAGATTTTTTGAATGTTGTAACAAAAACATTGACCAAGATTCTCAATAAAATTTAACAATATGTAGATATTTATGGTTGATAGAGGAAAAACAATTGGTAATATATGAATATTGTATGATAGACACATGATCAGGTAAGTTACACTCATTTTATAGCTCAAATGTAGGTTATTGAAGTATTCATACAAGGTGCATAGCATGGTTTTATTTACCATGCATTGGTTTTTTTAAAATGAGTTTGAGTCACTAGAGTGGGTAAACGAATGGAATTGTAGACCTCTAATTCCACTCAACACATACCAAGTTCCATAAGCATTATAACTTCTTAATTAAGATCATATGATATTATCACCTAAATTTGACCCTGTATTTTGTTTATTGTAGTAAGGTACATGATGTTTCATTATTAAATTTTTAAATCATGAAGCCAAAATGTACTAAAATTAAATCAAGAATTAATTTATGAGGTTGGACATGTTTTTGTAGTTATTGTGAGAGAAAATAATGAAGAGAGAAATGATTACTACTTGTGGCATTGTGTAGAAGGAAAAATGTTATGAATTCTTATATTAGTGCTCATGGAATAAAATAATGTAGTGTGTATGTTATTATAACAATTATTGTATTTAGAGAGAATATGTTACAATTTTTTAAAAAAAATCATATGCAGTTAGTAAGTGGTTTCCTAAATAATAGGATAATTCACTCCTATATATGTTATGGCTATGTAGAAATGAATACAACAAAGATATTTTGTGTTTTTACTGTGTAAAACTAGTGTGTATTCTAGATTTGGTATCATAGAAAACATATTCGAATTCTATTACATAAAATGAGTCTATGAGTGATAGAAGGGGAAAAATCAATTCTTTCGTTGCCCCTGTCGATGGAAATTAATATTTGAAGGATTTCATGTACAAGGCAATGTGATTCAAATTCATCTGGTTACATTATAATATTAAGCTTGCCAAGATTGGTTTATAATTTCCACATGGTCAAATTTTATAGGATTTATTAAATAAATTCTTGATAATAGTTTCATTAAATTGTATATGTGTGTCCATGCAATATTTGTGTGCTTTTCGTACCTTATCACGTTGCACCATCACATCTAAGCATTACATGCGGGATTTTCTTTAATTTTGAGCCCTGCATCACCCTACCACATTGCATTGGAATTTTGATCAATATAACGGCCTATTCTTTGGAGAAATGAACTGACATAGTAGTCTTCTAATCCATACTCATTCACATATCTGGTCATTTCTTGAGTCAGATTATTATTCATTTATCTAATCCTTCCATGCGGCCTGTGCACATTTGACAAATACAAGTATATATTAATACACTATTGCTTATTCATTGATTTATTTGTATTGAATTTTCAAGCTCATACAAGTAGAGGTGTTGTCATCACCAATCTGGCACTATGATAATTCCTCACCGGGAACTCCTCGTGCTATGATTATTTACTAATGCACAGTCTTTAGTTTGGTGGATGTAATCTGGAAACAAAACAACAACCGAACACAATAATACCATTGACTATGATAAGACAGAATGCCGAAAAATCTGAAATATCAAAATAAATTATAATATTAACATGAAACTGTTACAATCTCACCCATGAGATACTTCAACAAGACTATGGGAGAAACTTTACAATTACACCTCTCGATGGCTTCTTCAACACACCTTTAACTGATGGCTTCCTTTGCACACTTCCTACAATATTTCTCACTACTTCTTTCTATGCTAAATGAGGGGGGTAGCCTCTCTATTTATAGAACTTCCAGGATTATCCATCTTATCTCTAAGATAGGATAAGAAATCCACTCTGGCGAATCATATTCCATACCTTAACTCTTATCTGTACATGTAGGCTTATCTGTTAAGATAAGATAAACCTTATCATTTTACATGGGTTCCACATTTTTAGAATTTTTACAAATAAAATACACAAAATATTTATGACCTCACTCCTTGTCTTTATTATCAATATAATATTTCTAATTCCTAATCATGTAGACCCTACTTCTCTAATTACCCAAACTTTGACATTTTAACATTACCGGACCATTTACGACAAATATTTACTTTTTACAACATTCCTATTGTACTTTGACTGTTACCGTACTCCACATTATTGGCAACACCGTACTGACAGCGCCGTTATCTTCTATCGGACGCTACTACTAATTACACTTAACAACATCCTATTCCTAATACATACATTAATAAAATAGAAATTATGGAGGAAAATTTTAGTGTCAACATCTTCTCCCTTCCTAGCTTCTACTCCGTCCTCCGAGTAGACTATTCTGGTGCTTGGAAAATATTCAACTTGTCGTGGTTGACCCATTTTGTAATGGGAGTGCCATCCAATTCCTCCAGTCGGTACGTACCATTTTCATGCACAGCTGCTATTTTGTAGGGCCCCATCCATTTTGGAAGAAATTTTCTCTGTCTTCTTTTTTTGTATCTGGAATCATATACTAGGACCAAGTCATTCACATGAAATGGAGACCACTGGATCTTTTGATCAAAGTATTCCTTCTGCTTCATTTTCTTCTTATGGCTTGTATCCTTTTTTATTTCTCTCATTTCCTCCAGCAAATGAAGATGTACCAACCTTTCTTTTACTGAATCACTTTCATCCATCCTTTCATTTTTCATAACTCTCACAGTGGGAATATCAAACTCAATAGGAAGAACTGGATCAATGCCATAGGCCAACTGAAATAGGGAGTATCATGTTGCTGACTTTGATGTTGCCCTATATGCCCACAATGCTGCATGAATCCTTTTATCCCATTTATGTACCTGCAAGGCTGCATCTTTTGCTAGAATTTGACACAGCACAAAATTTGTTCGTTCCAGCTGTCCATGTGTGCTTGGCTTGTATGTTGTTGCCTTCCTGTGCTTGATAGAAAACATATTGACTAGGGCTTCTACTACCTCATTAATGAAGTGGCTTCCTTGATCTGTTAAAATTTCTAATGGACAACCAAATCTGGTGACAATGCGTTCATATATGAACCTTGCCACTTCATCCATGGAAGTTGTTTTCAATGGCCTAGCTTCAACCCACTTGGTTAAATAATCTGTGGCAACTACAATATACTTATTTTGACGTGATGTAGTTGGAAGTGGACCTACAATGTCTATTCCCCATTTTTCAAAGGGACCAAGGGGAAGAATAGGACATAATGGAGCTGATGAAGTCTTACGGCTACCATGTGTTTGACAAATATCACATGTCTTACAATAATTATAACAATCTTTAAAAAGAGTGGGCCAGTGATAACCTGCATCCAATATCCTTCTTGCTGTAAGTTGTCCAGAGAAGTGCCCTCCACATGTACCATTGTGGAATTCTTCTAACAGCTCCTTTCCTTGATCACGTCCAACTGCCCTCTTGTACTGTCCATCAGGTCCTATTCGAAATAATGCTCCATGCAGAATAGAATATGGACGACTGGCTTGAGTAATCTTTCTCTTAGTCTTTGCATTGGCACCATCAGGAAACTTGAATTCATTAAGATAATTCCAAATATCTATGTATTCACTAGGGATTGTGTCAAGGGAGAACAATGCTGCATCGGGAAAATCATCATCATCACAAGATGATCCTAAACCATCATAGGCTCGAGAGAGTGCATCTGCATTGACATGCTTCTTTCCTGGCCTATCTATAATATCAAATTCAAATTCTTGTAGCAAAATTATCCATCTTGCTATCCTCCCTGATGGGTTAGGCTTATTGACAATATATTTCAGAGCCTGATGATCCGTTACAACTATAAATTTCTGCCCTAGCAAGTAATTTCTAAACTTCTTTACAGCAAAAATGATAGCCAGAGCCTCTTTTTCAGTTACAGTATAGTTTACCTCAGCACTGCTCATTTGTCTGCTCCCAAAGTAAATTGGATGTTCATTCCCATTTTCATCCTTTTGGCTCAAAGTACTACCTAGTGCTGCATCTGAGGCATCAGTGTACACAATGAATGGCTTGCTCCAATCTGGATTCTTCAAAACAGGTGAAGACACCAGGGCTTCCTTCAGTTGTCCAAAAGCTTCATGTGCCTTGTTTCCTGGTTCATAAGCAACATCCTTCTTCAAGAACTGGGTTAGTGGCTGTGTAATCTTTGAGAAATTCTTGATGAACCTTCTATAGTAACCCACATGGCCTAAAAATGATCTCAACTTACTTCTATTCATAGGAAATGGTAAATCTTTGATTTTTTGAAACTTTATCAGGATCAGTACCAATACCATCTCTGGATACAACATGCCCTAACAAAACACCTTTAGAACATCCAAAGACACACTTTGTAGGGTTTAGTGAGGCTTGTGCTTCATCTAACCTTTGAAATGTTGTCTCCATCTGGTGCAGGTGGTCCAACTTGCTCCCATAGATGCAAAAATCATCCAGAAATACTCTGATGAAGGTCCCAATGTAGGGTTCGAACACCCTATTCATCAAACGCTAGAATGTTGCTGGAGCATTACACAACCCAAAAGGCATAACTCTATAAGAAAAACGTTCCCCAAGGAGTGGTGAACGTGGTCTTCAGCTAATCTTTCTCTGCTATACGAACTTGGTTGTAGCCGCTATATCCATCAGCAAAACTATAGCACTCCTGGCCAGCTACTTCGTCCAAGATCTGATCTGAAAATGGAAGAGGGTAATGATCCTTCTTTGTTGCCTTATTGAGCTTCCTGTAATCAACACAAATGCGTAGCTTCCCATTCTTTTTTATTGAGATCACAATGGGAGAAACCCATTCTGAATTCTCCATAGCAAATATGAATCCTGCATCAAGCAACTTATCTATTTCTTCTTTTACAGTCTTGGAAAAATTAGGATTCATTCTATATGGCATTTGCTTTATGGGCTTAGCACCATCTACCAGCTCAATACAATGTTCTACCCAACTTACTTGATGGAGTTCCTTGTAATCAAAAGTGAATAGGTGTATGTACCTTCGAAAGAGCTAGAGGTAGGATTCCTTCTCACTCTCCATCACAGCATCACCAATCTTTATTTGTTGGAGACGATCATCAACTTCTTCTTCAGATAATTTTATGGGGTCCTGGGTTGGTGTGACTGGAAGAATATCCATGACTGAAACATCAACCTCACTTTCTTCATCTTCAGTGTCCACTTCACTGGTGCTAGAGTAATCAGAGGATGTCCAATCATCAGTTTCATCACTTGAATCCATAGGTTCTGCTTTATGATGTCGAGGGATCACGTTTATCTTCACCCTCTCTCTACCACGTCCAAGTGTCATGAAACCTTCATTCCAGTAGTTTCTTGCATGAACTCTCCTTAGCCATGGTCTTCCCAGCAGCATTGGGTACGCAACAGTACCATTTTTCATCACCTGAAAGTCTACCACACATACAACACCCATAACAGATATTGCCACATTTGAAACTACACCTTCTGGTTTAGTTTTTCCTTTATTTAATGACCTTAACATAAGTGTTGAAGGGCGATCAATTTTTAAACCCAACATATTCATTACAGACTTCGGTCATTACATTAACTGCAGCACCTCCATCAACTAAGACATCATGAATTGAAATACCATTACATAATACCTCAGCTTGTGGAGCATAGGGATCTGCCTCTGCCTCCAAAACAGGGACCTCAACCTCCTTCCTTCTTCGAGCATTGAGTCCACCTCGCAACTCCCACCTCTTCTCAGAAGACATAGCCAAGAGTTGACCATATGTAATATTTGCAGGCCTTTTGGACAGATCTTCCAAGATGGAGTATGGTCCTTGCCCCTGTGAAATCAGAAAATCCTGCACACCCAACTTTCTTCTCCTATGTTTCTTACTAGTTTCTCCTTTCATCTTCTTAGGATCAGTTCCATCTTGATTATCTTTTTCTTTCTTTCTTTTTGTTACAAACACATCTACTTCATTATTTCTACTCTTATCTACTACATCAAGAGAATTCACAGGTGCTTTTCCTTTATCATTATCTCTTGTACCAGATGTAGAAGCTCTATCTGGACAATTATACTTATAATGACCCTTTTTATAACAACCATAACAAACAACTTCAGAAATATTTCTTTTTGGACCTCTATCTCCTCCCTGAGAACTAAATTCCTTTCCTTGAAGAAGATTAATAGTTAACTGGCCCATCTTCCTAAGCAGATCTTCATACTCAGTAGATGTACTAGGAGAAATATTTGTGCTCACCGGGAGTGGTTGTGGATTCTGGACCAAAGGTGCTGGTGTAGGCTCTACTTTAACAACAATTTCTTTGGGCTCCTCTTCCATGCTTTCTTCTTGCCTTCTTGCAATCTCCTTTGCTTGTTCAATGGTAGCTGGGCGGTCATACTTCACTCGTTGTCTGATCTCTGGCTTCATCCCAAGAATGAAGTGCTTACAGAGGAGATTATCCACGCCATTCATCAACCCATCCGCTAGTCCTTCCTTCCGGATCTGGGCATCGAGCTTCCTCCTTAGCTCTAGAACACGAGCATGATAATCCCTTATCTTCTCCTTCTCTCCTTGGGATAGCTTTGTGATCTCGATCATGAGATCTGCATATTTCTGTTGTTCACCAAATTCTTCAAGAAAACTTTCAGTTAATAAATCCCATGAATTTTTCACATTATCACCTAGTGTTTCAAACCACCTAAGTGTTGAACCATCCAAAAAGGTAGGAAAAAATTCAGTCCATTGTTCCCTTCTTATAAGGCCATTACAAATACAAGATCGCTTAAACTCTTGAATGAAAGAAGAAGCATCTTCATTAGATTGAGCTGAAAAAACAGGAATCTTTCCCATTTTCAAAAGTAACCACCGTGAAATACCAACCCACAAGTACAATCAACAAGACTTATGTGCACAAATAATTGGAATCACTATAGAAATGACCACGGTAAACTATGGTAAAACTTGACTTACTACGGTAAAAACTGACTTTACTGTGGTAAACACTATTCACGGTAAAAAGTGAAGTTACTGCGGTAAATACTATTCACGGTAAAAAGTGACTTTACTGCGGTAATTACTATTCCCAGCAAAAAGGACTTTACCATGGTAACTACTATTCATGGCAAAAATGACTTTAACATGGTAACTACTATTCACGGTAAAAATGACTTTACCATGGTAACTACTATGCACAGTAAAAACAAGGTTACCCTCCAATTGATTTTTGACTAAGTGGGAATATCTCTCCAGAAAATCCACCAACGAGGAATGGTCCCGGCAACGGAACCAAAATGTCATCACCAATCCGGCACTATGATAATTCTTCACCGGGAACTCCTCGTGCTATGATTATTTACTAATGCACAGCCTTTAGTTTGGTGGATGTAATCTGGAAACAAAACAACAACTGAACACAAGAATACCATTGACTATGATAAGACAGAATGACGACAAATCTGAAATATCAAAATAAATTATAATATTAACATGAAACTGTTACAATCTCACCCATGAGATACTTCAACAAGACTATGGGAGAAACTTTACAATTACACCTCTCGATGGCTTCTTCAACACACCTTTAACTGATGGCTTCCTTTGCACACTTCCTACAATATTTCTCACTACTTCTTTCTATGCTAAATGAGGGGGGTAGCCTCTCTATTTATAGAACTTCCAGGCTTATCCATCTTATCTCTAAGATAGGATAAGAAATCCACTCTGACGAATCATATTCCATACCTTAACTCTTATCTGTACATGTAGGCTTATCTGTTAAGATAAGATAAACCTTATCATTTTACATGGGTTCCACATTTTTAGACTTTTTACAAATAAAATACACAAAATATTTATGACCTCACTCCTTGTCTTTATTATCAATATAATATTTCTAATTCCTAATCATGTAGACCCTACTTCTCTAATTACCCAAACTTTGACATTTTAACATTACCGGACCACTTACGACAAATATTTACTTTTTACAACATTCCTATTGTACTTTGACTGTTACCGTACTCCACATTATTGGCGGCACCGTACTGACGGTGCCGTTATCTTCTATCAGACGCTACTACTAATTACACTTAACAACATCCTATTCCTAATACATACATTAATGAAATAGAAATTATGGAGGAAAATTTTAGTGTCGACAGTGCATTGTTCTCTTTCTGAAAGATGACTTGTATATTAAAGTCTTAAAGAAGTTGAAACTTTCAAATAATATTTTTTTTATTTCAATGTTAAATAAATAATCAAAATTGGGCTTGGTGATTTATATGAAAGGCATCAATGTAAATCCACTCATCATGGTTAGGAATAGTTTTGTCATTGCATTCTTTACCATCTTTAAATCCCATTTGAAATTTCCATTGAAGAAATGGTCATATCACAAGCTCCTTGCCACCATGTAACTACTAAAGCCCAAGAACATTTAAATACTTCTACTATAGTCCCTCTTCCTCAACATTAATACTCATTTCACATGTCCTTACCAGGTTTCCCACATTACACGCACCCCACTCAAACCATGTATAAAGTTTCTGATGAGTCAACTTCATAGCATGATATGTCTATTATGAGTAATACGTTTTTTATGGTCATCTAGTGAAAATAGGGTCTATTGTCATTATTTATTGTTCTCAAAATCCAAGTATTCTTTTGTCATATGAAGTTAATGTGAAATATTTCCAGTATATGTTCTATTGCATAGTTTTGCAATAAGCCAGTTGTGATTCCTATATACTTCCCTGATGTATAATCATGGTGGTGAACAAAAGCACCAAAGTAAGTCTCTTTCATGGAATCTTGAAAGGGTTTGCGATATGATCCATAAAAACCACACGAGGTGGATAGTTGATGGGGCCTGCTCAGTTTAAATTTTGTGGTAAGCCTGTTTAAAACCATGGAAGGAGAGATCCTACTCTTATTGATCAAGATCATGAGTCAAATTGTACGGCATGTTTCACAGGAGGTTTTCATACTGTAGTTGATACAAACTTGTGGATGTTTTCACCATGTTCTATGTGAAACTAAGGGGGTTAATGTTAAGAATTGGATTATATTAGTGCTCATGGAATAAAATAATGTAGTGTGTGAGTTGTTATAACAATTATTGTATTTAGAGAGAATAGGTTACAAGTTTCTGAAAAATAACTCTAGTGTAGTTAGTAAGTGGTTTCTCTAAATAATAGGAGAATCATTCATATATATGTTACTGGTTATGGGTAGAAATTTGAATACAATCATTGAAGTTATATTCCTAATAATATGTTTCTGTTATGTAAAACTAGTGATGTCTGTCTAGAAAAAATGACTTTCCCATTCATAGTTGGAGATATCCAGTTGAAGTCTCCCACTAGGTCAATGGTAGTTACTAGAACTTTTCTGATTGACAATATCCTATCGAAAAAGCATAATGTTTGATTGTTTGAATACTATACATAAGAAGATACACTACTATTCACATATGGTTCTTGTAATAAATATTAATTGTTCAACTAGGGACAAGGTAGGTACATTGCACACAAAAAATATTCAATTGTTCAAATATGACGTAGGCCATTAAACAAAAATATATTGAAGTTTCCCATCATGATCCTGACCATAAAGTGGTTCTTGCAACTATAAAGAGTAGAAACAATAATAGTGGTTTATAGATTGAATTTCTAAGGTATGTTGAGTTAAGATTATGTAGAAGTGTCCTCATTTTGTCAAATTTTAATGATTTTGTATATATTATATGTCATTTAAATTATAATTTAATTACTTACTAACATGTTGATGTCCTCAAGTTGGTAGTGTAAAGAAAGATTTTGTAGACACTCAAATTTGGTAATTTTCACTTTATAAACTCTTGATTAGACTATGCACTCGTGTTATGATAAATAAAACTTCTCCATTCCTGTCTCACCACTTTCTACAATCCATTATTTAGCTTTTTTATCCTTGCACACTAACATGTCGACACATCTTGAGAATACAATGCATAAAATCAATATAAAAAGATTAGTGTATCAGCTCCAAACTTCATTTGCCATATTTCATGCTCCTATTTAGGACCATACAGTTTGGTCAAGAATTTATATCCTAGCCCCAACACATATATACGGTCATGACTTCAGACATTTGTTGGATTTCTTTTAAATTAATATCTTTTGTTAGGTCTCATACTTCATCATGGATCAGCCTTTCTTAGATGTATCATCTATGAAACCCCACATAAGCAAGTAAACATTACCTCATTTTCTAACCTGTAAATCTTAAGGAAATGCACTAAGCATCACTTCATACACTTGCAAAAGGCATCCAATGTTCCCTAAATATCAAAATAACACATCTAAATTCATTAGGTAAGCTATCCACATTAGTTATGAAGCTAAAAACTAGGTCAAGGCTTCCATATTTCTTATGTACAAGCACTCAAACATCCTGTCTCCAAGTATTTTAGCAAGAGAAAATTCAAATGGCTAGCATGGTTAAAATAATTTCTAAATTTGATTGATCTATCTAGATATCACATGTTTGGTGGAGAACTATGTGTGATTCGAGGCCTCTTCAAAGTAATGTTGATTTCAGTGGTCCATGAGGGTTCCCATAACCATTTTAATGATTATTTTTAGGAATCTTCATTCATGGATAGGATTTGATATGATGATCAATTCATATGAAGAGTCATGTTGCATGTATGACAACCAGGGTTTGAAAGTGATAGGAAAATCTCAGGAAATTGAGCAACCACCAAAAGTTGTAAGAGCTTATTCAAATCAGGTCCAAGGCCATACAATAGGGTCAATACCATATGGTATGGTCCTAACATGTTTGGTATGTTTTTACCCCATGTGGATTTATATTCATAGTTCCAGTTCCGAAAAAAGGTCATTCAAGTTCAGATCTACCCAGTTTCACCAGTGGTGACACGGTCCCCATATCTCTCCGGAAGTAATTTGTAAATCCCAGCTAAGTTCCTATATACATTTATTTTGAGATTTCAATTATATGTAAGGTTTATTAGTATATGCAATATTATTTCTATCCAGTTTGAGTTACAAATATAAGTCAATTATTTATATTGTAACAGCTTTGTAAGATCTATAATCAACTCGTATCTAATCTAAAACCTAATTAAATTGACCCAAAACTTGATGAAGGGTATAACATTTTGGTTTACCCACTTTTGATTGAATCCTTAACCTAATTTAGGATCTATTCCTTACATATTAATCCTACTAATTTTCCAATTCTAAATACCCTAGGGGAAATGTTGTTGTGCCTTCTTCATTGGCTTCTACTATTTCAAATTGCATATGCTTTAATCTTATGCCCTTTCAGTATAGTGCTTAGATTTCTAATCAACCCATTGCACATCTTGATATTTTTCCTCTTATTTTCAAGTTTTGTAATTCCATGGCCTCATCTATAATACATATAGCTAGAAATCATTCCATCTTTGACTAAGATAATGAGTTCCTATTGCATGATCTTGAAACTCGTAGTGAACATTCTAATGAATTATCCCATTATGATAATAACATTGTGGATATTTATCAAGTACAAATTGTGTCTAATTTTCATGAATCTGTGTGCTTCATATACGAAACAACAAGCTCATCCCTGGTAACCTTCAATGTACTATCTCCTCATACTATCGTAGGTCATCACATAGTAACTGATAGTTCATCATAAGCCCATCTGAACACTATTAGGTGGTCCCATCTGAACACTATCATAGGGCCTCGTTGCCTCTTGCTTGGACACTAAAAACTATTTTTTTATATTGAGAACTTATTCATCTCATACTCAATTGTGCAACATATGGGGAGATTTTTGGGGCACATATTCTCTTTTATATTGTATGTCCTTGTTTACAAAATCAGGTCTAGATCCATCTGAAGCGATGTGATTCGTGGGGTTAATGAAGGTAGCAAAGAAGCTAAAGGATTCACGAGTAAAAGTTCCTCTCCTATTACACTTATGATTTCATGCTTTTTGCATTTCTTATTTCATTCCCTTTTAATATTTAAATAATTTTCTAATTAACATACATAAAAAAGATGAAATAATGCAACAAGAGGCTACTCTGATTTAATTAAATTCCAACATTAATTTCCCAAATTGAGAATAATACTTTACAAAGTGACTATTGATCTAGGAACTATAAAAACATATAGGATTGATTTCACTTATTTGATTTTATGTAGATCTAGGAATTTTTGAGTGACCTAAGTACAATAACATGTTGACCTAGGACTAAGAGTGCTTTGTTGATGAAACTGGCACATGAAATTGTGTTTGGTCAAAACCATATAGCTAGGTCAAAAGTGTCCTTATAATCTTGACCCTTATATATAGTCTTGGACCTACTTCAATTTTAGGTACACAACTTCATTTGTGCCTCACTTGCCTAGAAATGATTGTCATTGTGTATCAGTCTTATTTTCTCTCCTTTTAAATGGCTTTGTAAATCTGATCAAACCCTTAAAACCCTCATGGTGTGAGATGGATTTCCTAAAAAAAAGGGGGTAGGTGGGTTATGGGAACCCCTTTGTACCATTGACGTTACCACTACTTTGAAGAGGGCTTAAACCGCATGTTGTTCTCCTAGCATGTGATATCCACCATAGTGCAATCAAAATTTAATAAAATATTCTTTTACAATACCTTACTTGAGTTTCAAACTTGTTTAAATACTTGGGAAGGGTCACTTTGATTTATTTTGGAGAGAAAATGGAGAATTTTGGACCTTTTAGGTGACTTTAGACCTATGGAGAGTACTAACCTAATAGATGTGCATGAGTTATTTCATAGTTTTAGGAGCTTGGAGTGTCTTGTGTGCTTGCTTTTACACAAGGAGCTCTTAAAAGTTTCAGGAACCTTTACTTATATAGGCTTTCGATGCTTATCATGTCATGTGATTTAATAAAATGTAAATCTAAGTAAGGAAAATGCCAATCAGATAAATATAATAGGAACATATAAGATCTAGCTAAATAAGTACAAACAAAATTGATAGATAGGGTTTGTAGAATGACTCAACTTGCATCCATACATCTGAACTAATTCTGGACTGATGCATAGTTTGGGAAGGAATATTCTATATTGTGTGATCTTTATCTTAGAAACTAGGATGTGACTATCTCAAGGGTAAGAGCACTTATGAAAGGATGTGGTTTCCTGGGTGCTAGTGTTTGTTTTGGGCACTAGTGTCTTTGGAATAGATTTAAATATGGTTCTCTTTTTTCACTTCTTATCACTTTTAGTTCAATTTAGGTCATGTTAGGTTTATTATAGTACATTTTAGACTCCATGTAGTTCTTTTTGTGTGATTAAAATTCTGTCCCTTGAGCTAGGATTCCCTAGTGTCAATCATACAAATAATAGCAAGATATAACTACTTTGTCCTGATGCAAAAATGTGTGGTATGGAATCTAGAATAACCTTCCCTATGTAGTGAATAATGCAGCCCCAAATGTATTCCCTTGTTTTTTTGTTTTATATGTGGTAGATATAGAAATGATAGACCCATTTCCCCTTTAGAATAATTAGTAGGTTTTGTGTGTATATGATTTATTTGTTTGAATTTTGGCACATAGTGACACCAAAATCTGACCTAGGTCGTGAAAAGGATACAAGAAAAGACCCAAAACCAAAGAAAATTGACAAAGGAGAAAACAAATCAAAGAAGATAGAAGAGCCTAGAAATAAATTAATTCCTAGGTGCTCCTATCATGTCTGGACAGTAATCTCATGAAGAAAATAAACATAAACAGAACAAAATATAGGAATAACGATCCCTATGACTTGAACAAAAATATAAAAATTCAAGATCAAAGACACAAGTAGAGTCAATCAAAAGTAATAAAAATACCAAATAGGTGTCATTAGTGCCTAGTTTCCATACTTAGAAATCATGTATATATTAACATACTAAATGCATAATGTAATAGTAATAAGTGCATATTTTAGTGACTACATCAGGAAAGGTTGACCAAGAGTGAACATTAGTCCATATGAAGACAATGCAATTGAAATTATTAGTGCACAATGTGTCAATCCAAAACCATACACTAGGTATGAATTATAGATTTTGACTAACCGACCAAAGCCGATGTTTCTCAACTTGAGAGGAAAAATTTAATTTTGACCTCATTGAGTTGGGGATAGATATTTATAAGTATGTTTTGTGCAAGTAAACCTTAAAAACTGATGACATAAAGTATTAAAAAGGTAAACAAGTGACTAAAGAGATACTAAGGTATGTTAAGCAAGAGTGGGAGGGTGTATTTGTGTATACAAGTGTGCAATGTCAAGAACAACAATGTCAAAGGATATATTGCCAAAATAAAGTGTCTACATTTTCCTCCTTTAAAAATGAAATGAAAATTACATGCTTAAATTAAAATATGCCTAAGTGTGTCGACACACTTTTTCTTTGCTCACAATAACTTTGTTTTGTAGTTTCCCATTATGTTGGTGTTGGCATGCTCCAAAATGAAACCTACAACACATAGTGTAGTCAATGCCCAAGATAGGAAACTGAAATTTAACTCAAAATATGTAATGAAAGTGTTGTAAAGAAATGTGCAATAATAAATTATGAGAGAGATGCAAAATAAGGAAAAGATACAATCATTTGTCTTGTTAATGGAATGTGCTCCCATTCTTGTGCTTTAGATATTATGAACTCTGATGAAGGATTAGGGGTGATAAATCCCTAATTTTTTCCAAGGATAAGTTGATGTGCTAATACTTAAGAGAATAACCAAAAAGAGGAGCTGAAGCACCCCTTCCAAGGAGGAAGATCGTGTATCAAATCCATTTAATAACTTTGATAGCTTCCCCTTAATTGTAAATAGGGTAGAAAATCCTATCCATGAATAACTCAGTTACCTCACTACCTTCTATAACCCCATGAAACATACCATTGCAAATGAATATAATCCTAATTTTTGTAACTTTAGACACACTGTAGAAAAGATAAATAACTTCCCTCATACTCTTCCCATGTGTCGTACTGTTGAGTAGAAACTAAATAGGACTAACCAAAATCTAAGTGGAGAAAGGATATCCATGCCCCCAATGTGTTTAGAACTAAAAGTGAAACTAAGTACTATGGAGAAGGAAATAATTAAACACTTCACGCCCCCTGAAACTATGTCAAACATAGTCAATCTAAATATAAAATCACGTAATAATATTGTAATAATGATGATAAATGTGAAAATGTTAACATATCTAGAGAAATTATCCCTAGGAAAAATCATATGGTAGGGTCAAAACCACCCATATGGTCCTGACCATGCTATACATTTCTGAACATCTATAGATTTTGGTAAATTTTTATGCTTGAGTATGATTTTGAGGAATTTTTTCTTGCCACTGCATATGTTTGTGCCTAGATGTAAACACTAAATCATGCACTTTGGGTATATTTCTAGTCCTAATCACATACTATTATTTATATGATTCCTAAGCAAGAAAAGTACTGATTGACCATTGTCTTGGGCCTCTTTTCTTTCTTTCTATTCTTCTTCTTGGTCTCACACACCTTTTTTCCCATCCTATCTTTTCATACTTCAGAATTTCTAGCTCTAAACATCAACGCCCAGGCACCCCTATCCCCTCTAGACACCCCTAGCCTTTTTTTACTTTGCTCACATCTTTTGGTTCTCTTCTAGACATTTGGGCATCTCATTTCTTACTATTTATACTTTTAGTGGTTAATTACAAAATTGGAGAAAGGGAGTCATATAAATATAAAGCTATGTGCCAATAATAAAGGACCAAGCACTAAGCATATACTATCTCCACCTAAGGTTGCATTCAAAGGAATTTACAAGAGCATTCAAGCATCCATCTATCATCCATACAAGACCAACAGAATGCATTCTTCTACATACACTTCATAGGAGGGGAAGTTCATTTTTCCATGCACACATCTATCTACATATTTTACATCTAGATACTTACTCATTATTCAAGTGTGACTAGCATAAGAGCCACATATGGAACAATACTACACACACACATAGAAATACATGGAGTCTAGAATGTAGTGCATCACCCATATCAGAAGTTAACTCAATCTGGTGACCATCAAGGTCAGTCCAACTCCCCATTTGCATCTTTTTATTTTTAGGATTCGATATGTTTTGGGGGTTTTGTAGGTGCTCTTTCTTCTTACAGGTTTCAGGTGAATAAAAAATAAGTGTAGCAACATATAGGTGATTAAAGGTGAACATTAGAGAACATCTTGTAACCTTATCAATATCATTTTATGAGATCATGAATAGTCACATGTGCCTAGAGAGGTTTGTAGTGCCCCAGGCACCCCATTTTAGCTTACTCCAATACTTCTGCATTTTTTTAGGCATCGGTGTGACATTTCCTCCTCATGTTCATCATTTTGTTAGCTTGACACAATCCAGGGTTATTTTCAAATCAGCTAAATATTTAATCCATTCATTTATAACTAGGGTTTCATAGTTTCTAGCTTACTTCCTTGGGTCAAAATTTTTACTTAATTGTCTGAATCATTGTGTTGATGCATATTTAGATTTAGCATTTATTTATTTCAATATTTTCTTAATCACCAGAAAGATGCATGTTTCTATTGGAAATATAGAATAAAATTATGGATGTTTTCCCTCTCTTTTGAGGTATGTATGAAGAAGACTTTGATTGTCTAAGAATCTATATATACCCTCTTAAATAATTGATGTGGTATTGCTAAGAAGAAATTACACCTATAAAAGGGGATGCACCTGGTAGAAACCATGATGCAAGAAAATATCAACAATAACAAGAAGCGTGATAAAAATAATAGTGTTAATGCAACGAAACATTAAAAACAATAGTATAAGATATGTGTTAGTATAAAACCAATGCATATAATGTAGAAACAAGTGCAAAACATGTCAAGCAATGTTATACAAAAAGTAAAAAACTACCTTTAAACATGGTACACCCATGTTATCGTAAGATAATTAAGGCCCTTAGGTCACAATTAGAGTAGGAAGAAAGTATACACAAACAAAACTAGCAATCATGGATGAAAAACAATCATACCAAGATGTGATGTAAAGCATATGATATATCATATATGAAATAGCTATCAATAATTGTAAGCATTGCATAAGACACATGTGTTAGTACTATTAGTCGAAGAGATAGAAAATACACAAGATATATATGTAATCAAGTGTAATGAGGAAAGAAAATAACTATAATGAAAATACATCACTTGTATGTAGTATGCAAAATGAATATGGCCTCAATAGTTAGTCATTTGCGGTAAAGGGGAAAGCCAACATGGATCATCATGTACCCACTTTGTGTATGTCCTCCATAATTCTCCATGTACTACATGAACGCATGTGTATAAAGAAGAAATTTTATTTATCAAACCAAAGGAGTAAACAACATGTATAATATAAGTGTAAACAATGTATGCTATCAAAACATAATCTTGATTTTGTATTTTTGCAACTATTTGAGTGTTTTGTGTTTTAGGACCTCCATGGGGGTGTAGATGGAAACATGTTCTTCGAAGAAAAGGAAAAGTGATCTAAGAATGCCCCCATACAGGGGAATAGATAAAAATGGTGAAACTAAATAATGGGAAGCAAGATTTTCCCTAGTGTATGTGTGTAAAGTGAGGTTTGGGTGTAGAACCACTCCCTCAATAGTTAGAGTTGAACCTATAGACCGATTGTTTCCTCAGGAAACAAGTGGGAGATAGTATGAGAACTAACCACAAGAGAATGAGGAGGTGAGGAATCCCAGAGAAGATGATGGAGGCTCAAGCCTCAAATGGGTCATAAAATGTGCCGTAAGTGTAAATAGAACCATAAGTCACTGTTTGTACCAGAAGGTTTTATAAAACTCAATGTGTAGTATTGTCATATGTGTATAATGTTCATGGGATTTTTAAGAGGTTGAACATCAAGGATGGTTAGATGATAAACCATTTCTCCTATTCATTATGTAATAGTGTAAAGGCCTAGGCCAATTAGGCTTAAATTTTCCTTTCAAGTCAGCTTCATCATTAATGCTTTTCTGATTCTCTTTGAGAACTAAGTCACCAACCTAAAATTCACATGTATGAACTCACTTATTATAATTTTTCTTGATTTTATCATGGTATATGTGAATATGCTCAAAATCCTGAACATGTTTATAGTCAAGCAATTCTAATTTCATGGAATAATTTTTCACGATAATAATTTTCTTTAATGATATCTTTTAGCGATATTTAGAGCGAAAAGAATGTCTAACTCCAATGACAAAAAAAAATTATGTCCCATAAAATAAGGAGAATGGGTGTAGCATTACTAGGCATGTGATTTATAGTGTGATATCCCCAAAGAACATATACAATATGACTATGTCATTTGGTACCATGTTTATCAACATTTTTTCCATAAAATCTTGACAAGTGTTTTTTTAGTACCTTCAGCTTGACCATTTCTCTAAGGTTAGTAAGATGTAGAAAAATTATGTTTTATTTTAAAACTTGTCACAATTTTTTTCTAAAGAGCAATTCTTAAAATATGAACCATTTTCATTACATGATGGCTAAGGGGATTCCAAAACGATTGATATAATGTGTCAATAAGAAGTTTAAAAATTTCATCAGCAGTGGTAATTTATAAAAATATCTCCTCGACCCACTTAGTGAAGTACTCAATTGTAGTAATGATAAATTTGTATCCCTGTGTGGATTCAGGGTTGAATTTTCCAATTAAATCGAATCCCTATATAGAGAAAGGAAATGGGGATACAATGAGTGTATAAGGCTTGAAATGGGGCATAATTAAGATTATTATGTCACTAGAACTAATCGCATCATTTATAATATTTTTTATAATATTGTTCTATAGTGGTCCAATAATAACCTTGTCGATGTAGACACAAAAACTATACATGTATCATTGTTTACTATGTCATCGATATATTGTTATATGCATGAATCATAAGTAAGAAAATTACACATTGGTGACATTTTCCTTTGTCCCTATACGCTCTTTGATTGATTTCTATTGTGACTCTCTTCTACATCTCTCAGTTCTGTATGCATTTCTAGTCGGGTTGTAGGGATCCCTATCTATCTATCTTATCACATCTATCATTTTTGGTCTCAGGACACTAGCATCCACTATGGACACTAACACTCAAGCTCTCATGTCCGTTCAAGGTGCTCTTTTCCTCTTTTTTATTTTTATACATTTTTGCATTTTTTTTCAGCCTTGTTTCTTTTCTAATCCTTATCATGTATTCTTAATCAACCTTCAATGTCACTAATGTTGAAAAACAAGCAAGGGACTCATATATATACACAACATACTAACTATTATTCTAACTGGAAAATAAAGAGGGACTATCACATCTACATATTACTACTACTATTCTAAAAGGACTACATTATGGGTTGCATACACTACATAGGAAGGGGAAGTGATGAATTCTAAACCATACCATTTACATTCTTATATCAAAGCTAGCTATAACCCGTTATCTTGGTGTCATTGGCATAAGGGAAAACCTAGGATAAGGACACCATTTCACACACAAGCACAAAGAACTACATGAATTCTTGAAATGTAGTGCAATGCTCAATAATAATTTCACTCATCAGGTGACCACAGGGGTTAGTCTGAACTTCACATATTGCATATTTTATTCATATCTAATGTGTTTGTGAGCTTGTGCAGATAGCTAGGGTTTATTTTGTAAGTTATAAGTGTGATTGGAACCCTAATAATGAAACCAAGAGTGATAAAGAAAGAATATAAGTGAGATCTTCTGACCCACAGAAAAGGCCAAATCCCATGTATTCATGTAGTCAAAAGCACCCAGAATAGTCACCAATGCTTGGGGAACTTCTATCCTCCTTACAGGCACTTCTGTTAGTACAATTCTTGAGTTCCAGAACCCTTAGCCAGCCAATTTGACATGGTTTCCATCCATATCCAACTCAAATACATAGTTCGATCACTTCCTAGATCAGTCAAAACATATAAGTCTCTATCTCCTTTTCATTTATCTTAGAGTTAATCAATTTTAATAGCCTTATAAATTGAATATTTGTATATAATCACCTAAATATCATTTGTTACAATAGTTACTCTGAAATAAGATTTAATTCAAATTAGATTAAATAATTTGGTGAACCCTAACTCCTTGATTGAAATCATTTCCCTAGGATCCACATCCCTCATGGCTAAAAAATGGTACCCATCCCCAGATCACCCTAAGACCTTTATGAACATTGAGACCTATTTTTTCCACATGCCTGTGTAGAATTTGAATTTTGTGATTTCATCCAAAATCCTAATATCAACCCCATGTCATCCAACACCTCCTTTGCATTCCAAGCATCTGATCCTGGAATGACCTCCCAAGTCCTTACTCTTACTTTGTCTCCCCCATTCAAAAACTTGATGAATATTCTCTTCCACCCACTGTAGATATGAATTTTTCATCCTCTTCTCCCCTTTACTATGGTAAATGATAACACTAATGTAGATTCTTTACATGATGAACTTATTTACTTGCAAAAATATAGATGATAGTGACTATGATTATGATAATGATGATGCACATGTTAATGATGATGTTTCTTGCATTAAGATTGTTAAATGTGAATCTATACCTCAACTCTTCTTCTTCTGAAATTGTTTCCAATGATTTCCATGTTAAAACCAATGATAATCCTAGTGCATCTCCTATTATTCATGATGATCATACACCAATTGAATCCTCACATACTACACCTCTAGAGCCTCCACATACATCCCCTTCTTCTACATCCCATTCCCCTCCTCAAGTCCTCTATGATCACTCATAATGGAAAGATTCAACCCCTCAACATGCCTCTCACTTCCCAAACCATTCCTCTCAAGACATCCTTTCTCTCATGCATGTTGTTGGTGATTTGCAAATAAAATTCCATACCCTTACCTTAGAGAGAAAATCCTATTATGATTTTATTGACAATAATACCATTCATGGAAATCTCATCCCTAAGAAAATTCACAATTTTGTTTTTCCTAAGGGTTTCACTATGCCTACTTTCTCACATTTTGATGGCAAGGGAAATCCTTACTTACATCTTAAAGCTTTTCGAATTAGCCATGGCTTCATATTCCAATGATAGGTTGTTACTAAAATATTTTCCATCATAGTCTTGTGGATATTGTTCTTTAATGGTATACTCATTTACCTAGTGGATCTATTACACTTATTATGATATGGAGATGCATTCCTTAGAGGTTTCATTTCTAATAATGGGCCTAAAGTTACATATGTATGACACCTAAAATTAGCACCATTAATCCCATCAAGGAAAAATAAAACCAATTCATATCATTATATTTTATTAAACCCTTTTAATTCTTGCATTTCTCCCCATTTAATTTTTCTCCCTATTAGCATTAGAAAAATCCTATCTTTTGTCACAAAAATTCAAAAACCACTTAAAAGAAAATTAAATTATATGATCAACAACTTGATTCCCTTACCCATATTCTTTGTTACACAAGTTACCCTTGGAAAAACTTACTTGTGGATCTAATTTGGTAATAGTTTCTACCTCTTATCCCTCCCTCACCTACTAAATCCTCTTCTACCAACCTATTTGATTCCCTTCATGGTTACCATCTCCTCCTATACATAAGCATTTTGGGCCTCCACCCTTTCAGGCATCCACCTAGTTGGTAACCTATAACCTTATACTTGGGAGCTTCCTCCACCTGAGTCTGATTCGTTTACTTCACCCCCCTTGGCTGGATACAATTTCCATTATTAATTCAAAGCTCATGATTCACATTGTAATCTTGTAGGGGTGTTATTTATCATAGCCCTTCATCACAGCATCGTTTCAAGGTGATAAAATACTTTTATCCTTTCAGGTCACACAAACATCCCAAGCCATTATTTGTTAACAAATGTGACATATAAAATCTCCCTCACTCTGACAATTTCTTCTACCTTCTTCCATTTATAAGCTCACCACAAGGTAATCATCATTATACATGATTCAATCAAAATTGATCATTTATTCTATCCTACACATTTCCAAGCAATCGTACAGCGATTCTCCCGATCACCGACAATGTTTCCCAAAATGAAGAGCCTCAATAAACCAATGATTATGTTTGTTAGATCATTTAAGCCCACTATATCATCCTTAATTTTGGATCTAGATTCATCACCTATTACTACTTTTCCTTTCCTAGGTGTCTTTCAGAACCCTATTAAGGGCCACTTGATCCTCCTACATCACTCTCATCAACTATCTTAAATTGAACACATTTCTCATCTTACATGAATTGTGAGTATCACATACATATCCTATATCATTGCTCCTTTGAGCCCTATGACTCATATTGATTCCTAGACTCCCTTTCTCACAAGTATCATATTACCATCATATATTGGAACATGTCTAAGCACCCTTTACTTTGCATTAATTTGGTTATATCGTGAATATTTTATCATTTTATCTTATCAATGATTAGCACTGATTTCTTAAACTTGGATTGACTAACATCCTTGCATTAGGAACATCCATTACCTTCAGGGACTAGTCCTTTTCTAGGCCATCTCCAACATTTATCTATCTAATCCATTAACCATATTTGTTATCATTTTCTATCCATTGCAGGTAGTTTATCCCATTTCAAGGAGTACATGCCCCCACTTGGATCCTTCTACATTCAATCATCCATCAAGTATCAACAATATCATCACAGGTATATTACCAGTCGAACATGAGGTAAATCATGTTTTTGTTATTCAATTCATTAATTTAAAGTAGGAAAGCAAAAACTTCTTTGACAAAGTTACATATGAATGCTTACCTTTGGCTTTGCATCAAGGAATCGTTGCCTCCTTCCTCCATTCTAGATTAAATTTTACAATTTAATTCTTGCATGCACCATTTAATTTTTCATCTGTATTAGTCTAGAAATGCAATACAATCTTTTGTCACTTAATTCATCCTTTAAAAGAAAATAAGCATATCATATGATACATGTGGTTCCTTTACTATTCTTTGTTATAAAGTTATTGAATTGTCCCCAGAAAAATACTTACTTTAAAATCCTATTATGGTACTTTTTTTTTACCTATTATGATTCTCTCCCACCAAATTGTACCCCCTTCACTAAAATCACCATATCCTCCTCCAAATAAGCAAACCTACCCTCCACCAACACGTTGAAATCCAACTAAATCTTCTCCACCTCTCACTTGTGGACCATTATACTTCTTACTGCTACTAGACCACATTATATCTTATGTGCTTTACTTGATGAGCAAATGATTCATTTAGCTTATTCCAACCAGCATCATCTCCCTCACATGTTGCACTGCCATCAATGACCACCCCTTTTGAATAATTTTCACCACATTAATAAGAGCCACAGTGATAATCATTATTATTCACTTAATGATAAACTCCAACAATTAGAATATGGGGGTGTCATTTCCTTTCATTCCTCTCGTGGCCACTCTCTGTCTCTCCTCTTCCATGTAGGAAAGCCTTTGAAACCGTTCACTAATCTCATTCACCACGTCCTAAGTTAAATAATAATTCCTACTTCCTAAGGTCATCATTCATCCACATCCTTTGATTTTCCTACCTCTTTTACATCCTCTCAACCTTATTGTTGTTATTACACCATACTAGATTCCTAAAGCAACCCACTTTTGCATCTCCCACCATCACACCTCCCACTGTTGGCACAATTTCCTCCAACATCCAATTTTACTAACTACACACATGATCATGTTGTTCCACATGATCCTAATGTGCATCGTTTGCCTCTTAACCTATGGTAGATGATCCCTCATCTCCATATCATTACCCGATGACGCACTCATGTTCTCAAGGTTCATACATGACTATTGAGGGCATTAAATGAACCTTACTCTTATGCTGGGGAGAAATCATTCTTTTCCCCCTCCATCCTCATCACATTTGATTATCTATGTCATTACACATCTCATTATCATACAATTATCATTACATCATTATTTTATCATCCTAAATTCCTATACAATTATCTCATCACATAACCATTTCTATCTATTTACTACTCATTGCTATGTTTCATCACATATATATCTCTATATATACTATATGATTTAATATATCTTTGTCTACTTTATATCTATTATTCATTGTTATCCAAATGCAATTCTTATTCAGCCCAACAATTAACACTGTTATACAATTATTTACACATCATCAAAAATTTCAATAATCAACATTATCTTATAAACTCAACAATACCACTGATGTATATAGAACCAAAAAAATATGCAATCACTTCCATGCACCAACAAGCAATCATCACATAGTACATAATATACATCACCAGATAAGCCTATACAACACACATCAATACACTTATATATACATATCTCGAATCCAGAATCAAGGTTACAAAATACAATCACTGGGGGGAAAGCCCCCATACCTCAATCCATCTTATATAATACATCATATGTCCTCATCACTATCACTATCTACAACTATGCGGGAGCTCTAGAACTTGAAGCTTCACCACTAACCCTACATAATTGATCTTGGCTCTACATCTCTCCAGTTGGCTATGCAATATGACATTATCTTCCATTTGCTCTACAAATTGGCCTTAGAGCTCCACATATTGTGTAAACACATCCTGGGATAAGCCACCCCCTCCCACCACCTGTCTTTACAAGCTCCACCTATATGTGAGCCTCATCATTCTCACTCAAAAAAACTATACATGTGGCCACCGCTATCACCACAGGCTCAAATAGATGGGCATGCTCACTTACAATCACATCCACTCACTCTAACATCCCTCCACCCATAAGCACATCTAAGGGCATGTTTCGAGTCAACTTGTGCATATGGAGGTATCCATGATCAATGTGTAGTAAGCATCACCTGTAACCACATGACAAAAACCTCATATTAACAACTACACATCGTCATATTCATCAACCAAATTAACAAGTAAACCAATAACAATGTACAATACATATACTCTTCTCATGTTGCTGTTACATCATCTACCTCAAGAACGGGTACCTGACCCCAAATCCTCTACTTTTGGCCCACCTGTCACATCTACAACCACTGGAAACAACAACACCCATCAGTGTGTTTCACCCACCACTTGACTGTATGCCTAGTACACCCCATGTCATCCACATGTATTGGACCTATGGTTGGATCTGCCTCATCTGGACCTAGGGGCACTAGTTTTTCTCCTGTGGGGCTTGGCCTCAACCCTGGTCACCTCACTGCCCTAGTAGATTGAAACCATATGTATGGATCTCTGGGGGCACATCCTAGGCCATACCAAACTGTCAGGATACCCACTCACCCTACAATAACTCTACATCCTAGAAACTGGTCCTCCAGCCACATGTGTGCTAAATGCACCACAACTCAACATCATCATCCACCCATCCTCTCATAATATCTATACAACCTCCAAATAATCACCCCAAGGCCCATCTGATCCAACATCGACCTATATGTGGTCATGTCCATCCTCCTACTACATGGGTCCCCACCCACCTCGATGCAAATATCTTTGGTCAAGCCCAATCACCCATGGCCCACTAAGTGGCCTCACTATCATTATATGCTCATAAGCCCATACATGTAATATGGTGGTTGCTCCTATTCCACCACCATGGTCATCTATGTATGAATCAGTATAAATCCCTATATAAATGGGCCAACACACATCATGCCCATGCATATCTCATGCCATGCTCCTCTATACTCTGAAAAATCTCATGCATCCTATACATAATGCCAACCCCACCACCCTCCATGGCCATTAATGAAGCTAGTACTACTGCAATGAACTTCCGCAATTCATGGAACCCTAAACCTCACAATCACATCCAAACTAATATATGTCTTGACATGCACTCGAGACCCTGTAAAATATCATTGTGTTACCCTCATCTGGCTACGGGCATCTTGTACTTTCATAACATGTACCCTCTCTCTAATACATGTAACCTCAATATCCTATACACATCCTTCAGTGTCACCATCATCTCTCCTATCGATAACCAAAATGTGCAAGTATCTACACACACCTCTCACACAATGTTGTCAACAATGGAATATTATGGGGTACCTCCCCCAATCTAGTGATGTTTCATAAGCTAGCATGATCCAATACATCCCACTCATCATCAGTCAACCCCAAACTAAGTAATGTGCTCAAATGACATCCAACACAGAACTCCCTTGAGTGTATATATCCCTACACAACATAAACAAGAAACAAAACATAGTATTAGCACACATCAATGCTTCAAAATCAATCATAACAACATCAAAATAAACTAAATTCACCAAACAATATAAACAATTAGCCCCTAGACACTAACTCTCATAGGAGCTGGACACTAGTGTCCCATGATAGTTAGTAGCACCTGGGACTAGGCACTAGTGTCCCGACAGAAAAAAACACCTTTCTATTTCTGTCTCGGTGGTCAATTTTACAAAATCTCAAATTTTACTAAAAATGATAAAAAATACGTATTTGACAAAAAATGCCATAGATTTGATCATACATACCAGATCCTTGATTTTCTATTTAGCCATGACCATCGTCACCCTCTCGAATCTCATCTAAATATCCTCCCCAAACACGTGGCATCCTTGTAACTCATATCTCAAATCACATTCACTCTTATTTTAAATGAAGTTACTATTCACCTTTTTTCATATTACTATATATAGTAATTCAATTTTACTCTACACTATAGTCACTACTTTCTATTATTCTTGCAACTAATACAAGCACACATTTTAGCTCATATCTTGAGCCTCGTTGCTATGTTTTTATCCCCATTATGGCATCCAGATCAAGGTCTCATCTAACACCCTACTATATAATTCTAAACACTATCTTCAATTCCAACACACTGCACTATTCAATATCTACACATACTTTATCAACACTACTACATCTCTATACTATCTCTCAGTTACTATTACAATCCTTAACATCCTTAATTTTGGCTCAGTACTTGTTTCTCCACCCCTCACCCTTTCACTGAAATGGGGGCATACAATTGGGATCATCTTATAATCCCTCTTAGGATACAACACAATCAATCAACACTCCTAATATGTTACTATCACATTTTATTGATCTCATTCAAATATGATTACATTTATTCTATACGACAGTTGATACTTTTGTTATTTTGAATCCATTCCCCCAAATGACCTAATTCTAGGGGGAAAACAAAATATCTCTATGAGTAATCTTCCAAATACATCATATTTAATCAACTCTTATCATTCAAACTAATCAATCAATACAATAACCCTAGTTACTATCACTTCCAGATGACCTAACTTGGGAGCCGCATTACATCACCATCACTTCAGATGACCTAACTTAGAAGCTATCTAATACTATTCAAATTGAAACACCCATTACTATAGGAGTGGGGCAATGAGACATCATTTCCTTTCCTATACTGCTCCTATGTGGGTTCTTCAATCGAGACAAATAAATTTCAATCAGAACAAAATGGTAACAAATCTATCCTTATCCATCTACAACAATTGGACCTTTTGGGGAAGTCATCAATGGAAGGAGGGAAAAATAGACCTCTCTCCCCAACACTCTTCCTCTGGCAGAAGGACACCCAAATCCTTCAATTATCAATAAATCAGGTTGGGAATTGATCACTCCCTACCTCTTCTATCATCTTTGGAAAAATATCCAAAATCTCCAATATCATCACAACTATTTCTCCAAGTCACTCCTTATGATGGTTTTCTATCTCTTCCTACACCACATGGGTCAAAATGTTGATCCATGGTTCACCATGCTACAAGTTTCTATGTTCTACATGCACTCTGCAATATGGCTTCTTTGAACCCTATACAGGTATGTTTCTTACTTCCTTTACACTACTTGAATTTCCTTCAAATAACATAAAGGGGGGAAAATGTAGACAAAAAACTATGCATGTATCATCACTTTACTATGCCATTGGTATGTTGTTATATGCATGAATCCTAAGTAAGAAAAGTACACACTGGTGACACTTTCCCTTATCCCTCTATGTTCTTTGATTGATTTTTATTGTGACTCTATTCTACATCTCTTAGGTTCTATATGCACTTCTAGTCAGGTCTACAGGGATCCCTTGTCTATCTGTTTGTCACATCTATCATTTTTGGTCTCAGGACACTACCACCGACATTGGACACTAGTGCCTAGGCACTTGTGTCCCTTCTAGGTGCTCTTGTCCTCTTTATTATTTTTTTACATTTTGTCATTTTTGGTAGGCCTTGTTTATTTTCTTATCCTTATCTCACATTCTTATTCAACCTTCAGTGTCACTAGTGTTGAAAATTCAAGCAATGGAATCATATATATACACAACATACTAACTATTATTCTGGCTATGGAAAATCAAGAGGGGCTATCACATCTACATATTACTACTACTATCAAAGGGAACTACATTCTGGGTTGTATACACTACATAGGAAGGGGAAGTGTTGAATTCCATACCACACATCTACATTTTTAGATCAAAGCTAGCTATAGCCTGCTAGCTTGGCGTCATTGGCACAAGGGAAAACCTAGCTTAAGGAAACCATTTCACACATAAGAACAAAGAACTGCATGGAGCCTGAGATGTAGTGTAGCAAAACTTGGTTATAAGTTCACTCATTAGGTGACCTTCGAGGTCAGTCCAACTTCATATATTACATATTTTATTCAAATCTAATGTGTTGGTGAGCTTATGTAGAAAAGCTAAGATTTCTTTTTTAGGTCACAAGTGTGATTGAAACCCTAACAATGAAACTAGAGTGACAAAGAATGAATAGAAGAGAATATATTTTGACTGAGAAAATACCAGATCCTGAGAAATCATGTAGTCACAAACACTCAGAATAATCATCAATTCCTGGGGCACTTTTGTCCTCCTTAGGGCTCTTGTGTCTAGTACATTCCTGAGTTCCACAACCCTTGGCCAGCCATTTTGACACTATTTCTAGCTAGATCCAGCACTCAGACAATCCCAATCACTTCCATATCAATTGAAATCAGATAATTCTCTATCCCTTTTGCATTTACTTAGATTTAATCAATTTTAGATACTTGTAAACTAAATATTATTGTATATAATTACATGAATATAATGTTTTATAGTAATTACTCTAAAATAATATTTAATTGAAATTAGATTAAATTGTTCGGTGTAATGTTTAAGACATTGATTTACCACTAAATTTATTGGTGCACTCACTATCGTGAAATCGAGACAAAGCTATTTAAGCATCATCAATACCTAAATAATGCAAGAGACAACCATCGAAGGATCACTTAAACAAAGAACCTTTAAAAAAGACATAACAGAAAACCTCACCTCATATGTGGAGGCCCTCTCATAGACAATCATTCTCAGGTAATTCTTGTTTATATAGGTAGTTATAAATATGAGTAAACCATTCAAGATGATTTGCACTATGTGTAATAGCTAAAGCATGAAGAGTATCGAGTGTTTCCATATCAATAAATGCCTTACACAATTATTGAATGGTGAATGCAACATAATTGTCATTGATATCTAAGGGGATTAGCAAGGCGGCACTACCCATAACATCACCATGTCATTTGTCCTTACAATGGATAGTAAAAATGGTGTAAGAGATAAATATAGATAAACAGAATTTGACCATAGTGCTTTAAGGGATGAGACATTATTATTTTGTGTTATATACATATTATACTTGATGAGCTATGAGTTGTGCATCCCTAAAAAATGGATATGTTGAATGTCTAAAGTTCTACCCATATAAATTCTGAGGATGAGTGCTTCATATTCTACAATGTTTTTGGTGTATGAAAAACCCAATTGGTAGGAAAAGGGGATAGATTCCCCATGGGGGTGATGAAAAAAATGTTATCCCCTGCCCCTGTGGCACACTAGGAAAGGTCGAAATATATGATCTAGAGCTTGGTTTTAATATTGTAAGTTGTGAACTTGTTGATAAACTCATCATTAATTGGTGAGGGATTGAAGAGTGGTGTTTTGGATAACTCGTATGTTATGACCTACCCTTTGAGAGACTTCTAGGAGATGAAATTAAATTCAAAATCATTTAATAACATTACCCATCATGCTAGGATCCCTAAAAGGTGTGTGCGAGATAGAAAATAATGTAGGGGGGACTACATTGGTAAGGACCTGCACCTCAGTGTTAATTTTTTACTGGTATAATTTATCATTGAAAAATACTAGGGTAAGACATTACTTTTTAATCTACATATAATTAAGCTCATAAGGAAACAAATTGATCCCAATATAATATATGGTGCATTCATGTTTTTATCATCATATTGGGAAATCAAGGCACCAATAGCAAGCTTTGTTGTTAAAATAAATAACAATAGTGGTTTACCTGATACATGTGGTATGGGAAATGATGGGTTTAATAAATAACATTTGATATTCTAAAAAAAAATTGACATTCGTTATCCCAGTTAAACATATTGTCTTTTAAAAAACACATGAAGGGTTGAGTTTTGTCAGCCAATTATGCTTCAAGTTTCAAGGAGGAGGCATATCAACAATAGCTTGGATTTTCTTAGGGTTCACCAAATGATTTTGATTAACTAAAATCTGAATTTAAAATTTAATTTAATAAGTTTAGCAGTGAAATAAATGTCTAAGTTAAATAAGGAAAATTGACCTAGGTAACTAAGAAAGTAGAAATGTAAAACCCTATAGTACAAGGAGAGATAAAAATAACTTATCTTATTCGACAAGCTTTTTGGATTGTGCTATAGAGATGGCTGTAGAAAAAAAGGATGAAATAACTGTGTTAAGGTCTAGAAAAATGTAGATATAAAAAATATGAGTGGATTGGGGAGCCTGGAGAGACACAAGGGCACATGTGTGTGCCCTTTTCTAAGATATGGGTGCCCTAGTCTATGGAAAATATCTATAACCTTCCTCTGAGGTGTCACTGGATATTTGCATGCCTCTAATTCATGTCATACTATTTTCTCTAGACTACTCAGTATGTCGCTAGAAATCGGTGATGAAGTAGAGACCTGCAAAACCCTAAGACAAGTATCAAACCCCTAAAAAAGAAATATGCATATCAAGGGGTCAGACTTTCCTCAGTGGCCACAATGGTGGACTTACTATCTAAGCATTGTACTACATCTTAGACCTGATGTAGTTCTATGTGTTTGTGTGTGCAATCATGCCCTAGGTGCTCTTGTGATAGTTGCACTTTGTGAAGGTAGAGAGCAATAACTATGTGTAGAAATATAATAAAATGGTGGATGGAATAGAATAACCTTCCCTCCCCTATAGTGTGATGTAGATGAACCAACCTTGTTCCATATGATGAAGCTAGATGGATGAAAATGGAGCCTTTAATGGATGCAAACTTTGGTCCCTCATTATGGTCTCATAACGTTATATTTATATGGTTCTCTTGTTCTAATTTCATAATTCACCCCAAAAAGGCCGACCACTAAAAACATAGAAATCTCAAATGGATAGAAAGTTCCCAAAAAGTGGTTGGAAAGTGTAAAAGGCTCAGGGCACCCGTGGGCACCCTAGTACTCACCTGAGCACCCCGGTTAGAGATAAAATAACACCAAATGGAAAAATTGACTGGTCAAGTAGATGCAAGAGGTTGGTAGTGACGACAGCAAGCAAGGTAAAATGGTCAAAAGACATGGGTTAATTAGTACTTTCTTCACTAACAAACCATATAAATAGTAGTATGATACCGGGACTAAATAATGTCTAAAGTGTGTGATTTTGTGAGTACAAATTTTACCTTTTATGAATTCCTATTTCATTCCTTTTTAATATTTAAATGTTTTTCTTATTAACATATATATAAAGGATTAAATAATACAACAGAAGGCTACTCTGATTTAATTAACTTCTAACATTAATTCTCTAAATCAAACTAACGCTTTACAAAGTGACTATTGATTTAGGAACTATCATACCACAAAGGAGATATTGCACTTATTTGATTATGTGTTGATCTAGGAATTTCTTAGTGATCTAAGCACAAGAACAAGATGATCTAGAACTAAGAGTGCTTTGTTGTTTAAACTAGCACCTAAAACTGTACCTAGTCAAAACTATACAACTGGGTCCAAAGCATCTATACAGTCCTGACCCATTTATACGATATTATATCTACTTCGATTCTAGGTTTTCAACTTGATGTGTTCTTTTTTGACTTGGAAATAATTGTTGTGTGTCATTATTCATCACTCTCCTTCAAAATGGCTTTGTAACTCTAAAAAAATCCTTAAAACCCTCATGATGCAAGATAGATTTCCTATAAAACAAAGTTTGGTGGGTTGTGGGCACCCTTGTGCACTATTGACATTGTCACTACTCTTAAGAGGGCTCAAACCACATGCCGTTCTCCTAAGATGTGATATCTACAATAGTGCAATCAAAATTTGAAAAAACATTCTTTGACAATACCTTCCTTGAGTTGCACACTTGCTCAAATACTTAGGAAGGGCCACTTTACGTGTTTGTGGAGAGAAGATGGAGACTCTTGGACCTAGTAGGTGACTTTATACCTATAAATAGTACTAACCTAATGGATGTGCATGAGTTATTTCATAGTTTTGGGAGCTTGGAGTGCCTTTTATACTTGATTTTACATGAGGATCTCTTAAAAGTGCCAAAACCACCCTAAATGAGGTATAATTTACTAGCTTATATAGGCTTCTGATGGTTATCATGGCATGAAATGCTAACCAAGAGGGAACATTATTCCATATAAAAAATGATGTAATTGAAAGTTTTATTCTACAATGTTTTGGTCAAAAACCATATAGTAGGGTCAAGTTATAGATTATGACAAACTGAAAAAAGAAGAAATTTTCAACCTGAGAGGAAAAAGGTAACTTTCACCTCATGGAGCTAAGGATAGATGTTTTTAAGTATGTTGTGTATAGTTAAGACATTAAAAATTGATGACATAAAGCCATACAAAGATTAAAAAGAGACTGAATAGCTACTATGGTGTTTTAAGCAAGAGTGGCCAGGGTGTATTTGTGTATACAAGCGTGTAATGTCAATGCCAACACTTTCAAATAATATATGGCCAAATTTGAATGTCTATAATTTAAAGGGGATATATCATAGTTGTTAAATAACATTAGTACATTGTCTTCTTCCTTTGTATGGGTACATTTGAAGCTTTTTCATTCTTATCTCTCTTTCACATTTCCATGTTGGGTTGTATGCACCTAACACTACAATTTCTCCTCATCATAGATTGGGGACTGATCCCCTAAATCCTTCACCAAAGCTCAAGCAATATAAATCTCCAAGCAAAACCAAAGCATGAGTAAACAAGTGCATTATTTCCTTGTTTACATTTTTTAATTCACATCTATAGAAATGCAAAACTCTTATATGATATGTTTTATTTGATTTATAGTTAATTATCTATCACAAATGTTGACTACACTCGATGTTTTGGGTTCATCGTGGAGCATGCCAACATTAAGCATAAAAAAACAATGACAAAACAAACATTCAAATAAAGGAAATGTGTGTTTACACACTGAGTTACAATTTTCTTTAAGCATGCAATTTTCAATTCATACTTAAAGGTGGGTAAACATATACACTCAAATTTTACAAATTACACTTTGGCAACACTTTATTTGACTATGCACTCTTGTTATTATAAATACAACTTCTTTATTCCCTTTTTAGCATTTTCTAAGTTCCATTGTTTAGTTTTTTAATCCTTGCACACTTACATGTTGACACATTTTGAGAATATAATGTATAAAATCAAGAGAAAAACATCATTTTATAGGCTCCAAAATTCACTTGGCATATTTCTTGCTCCCATTCAGGACAGTACAGTTTGGTTGAAAATTTATATCTAGTATTGACCCATTTGTATGGTCTTGGATTGACATGTCCCCTAACTCTTCTTTCAAATTGATATCTTTCATTTTTTCCCCTACTTCATCTATGTTGGCCTTTCTTAGACAAATAATGTATGAAACCCTATATAAGTAAGTAAACACTGCCTCATTTACTAACCTAGAACTCCTAAGGTAATGCACTAGATCACTCACTTCATACACTTGCAAAAGGTATCTAAAGATCCCTAAATCTCATAATAGCACATATGAAGTCATTAGGATAATTTTGTCCAAATTTATCATTTGTAATGTAAATGAATGCACTAGCTACTAAATAAACTAGCTAACTCATAAAGATAGAAGTTTTATGCTACCTCGTATGTTTAATGTTCAATACAGGCGTTAAATGATGGATTGTTGTTATTGAAAAACCTACAAATAAGACTGAAACATGATTTTATTGGATAAATATATACAGGGGGACCTGGACAATTTTGGCTCCATGAGGTAGTTATCTTCCTTGGCAGATGTCAACCCCCATTTGTTTAGATAAGGATGAAATACAGCAAAATCATGTAGAAATAGAGCTTTCATTGAATCTGAAAAATGGTAGAAACTGGTCTAAAACTAATTAGATGATAATAACTGCAAAATAAAGGTTACCTAGTCTGGGTCGACGGCAACCCAGACTCTACATAGGCAGGTTGACAGTGACCTAAGAGGATGAATCTGGAGATGTAGATGGAATATGTATACCTATAAGGTTTGGGAGTGATATAGAAGTTGATGACGACCTGTAGCTGATGTATGAGGATATGCAAAAAAAAGGAGTAAAGGAAGAAAGGTGGGGAGAAGGACAAAAAAGGCTTATTTAGATAGATTATCATATGGATAGAGCCCTGGTTGACGGTGACCAGGGAGTATCGGTAGTGACTGGAGCAGGATTATGATGAGGCCAAGGAGAAATAGCTAAATATGGAAAGATACAAGAACTAGGACTGGAACAAGAGGTTGTTAAGTGATGGGTGGATGTTGCCTTAGACCTACAAAATATTAATCTATGAGAAATAAAAGATAATTTGATAGAATGCTTGATAAGAGCACCATAAAATTGAGATATCTCACAAAGGAAGATCATGAGTGATGCATAACATGTTAGATGAGGGATGGGATGTTTATAGCTATTGCTGGAAGCTCTCAAAGTCATGAGGAATCTTTGATTTCTCTATGATTACTTGATTGTCAAGTGATTACATCCCCTCTAATTGATATCCATAATGGAAGGAAAACACTTGTTTTAAAGTGGATCGACAGTGACCAAGCTGGGTTGGCGCTGATCCTGGGGAAAGTTTCCCCAATGAGCATGATTTTTGATTTAAGGTGGGGTTTTTATGATTTTAAAGAGCTTGTCAAATGCTTTAAAGTATATTGGTAGGATTAGATGACTTGGGGTTAAATCCAAGGTAGTTAGGGCATAAATATATATGAGATGAAATCTGGAAAAGCAAGGTGATTTATTAGGATAAAAGCATCATAATTATAAATTTGGTTGGGGAAATGGATGAGGGTATTAATTAATTAATACGATCAATGTGGATGGGATAGTTTGGCATGTAAAATATTAAATGATTAATTAATTAATAAGTATTAGATGGTCATTTGATTGAAAAAAGGGGATGATTGAATTAAAATATGTGCACGCTGGCAAATGAGGGTATAGATACTGATTTTAGGTGTCTACAGGTAGCACCCACATCAGGTCTGAAGCTACAGACCAGATCAAGGCATCCATATTTCTCATATACAAGCACTCAACATCCTCTCTCCAAGTAATGTATCAAGAGGGAAGTCAAAGAAATCAAGGTCAAAAGTAATTTCCAAATTTGATTGATCTTACTAGATATCACATGTTAGGTGGAGAATTACGTGTAGTTTGAGGCCTCTTTGGAGTAGTACCAATGCCGATTGTGCACAGAAGTTCCTAAACCCCTTTTAATGTTTTTTATAGGACAATTCATCCATGTCTAGGTTTTGATATGATGATCATTCCATACGGAGAGCCTCATTGTATTTGCGACAACTACGGTTTCACATTAACAAAAAAATACAGGAAAATGAGCACCATGTAAAGTTGTAGAAGTTGATTTAGAGTAGGTCCATGACCATATAGTAGGGTCAGGATTATACGGTATTATCCTATTAGTTTGGTAGGATTCTACCCCAGATGGATTATTGGTAACAATTCTTGTTCTAAAGTTCATTCAGGTTTAAGTCACCCATTCCCAACAGTGAACAGTCCAATATCTCTCCTAAAGTAATCTATAATTAGCTAAGTACCTCTATACATCCATTTTGATGTTTCAATTACATATTAAGTTGATTGGTATATGTTATATTCTTTCTATACGGTCTGAGTTGTAAATCTTCGTTATTATTTCTATTATAATTGATTAACAAAAATAATCCCTAATGGGGCCTAAAGGGGGTACAAGGGTATTAATGTTAATCTAAATAGGAGGACTAAAATGCTTGTAAATACAAGAGTAAATAGGAGGACTATACCTAGACTAAATGGGGTCCAAGTATAACAAATGATAGAAAACTAATATGCTAAAGTGATGTGAAGTAATTACACAATTTGATCTAATGGAAATAAAACCCTAGATTGTAAGAGGTAACAAGTAAATGACATAGTTAATAACAGGATACCATCACATGTTGTCACAGTAATTACACAATTTGATCTAATGGAAATAAAACCCTAAAATGTAAGAGGTAAAAAGTAGATGACATAGTTGATAATAAGATACCATCGCAGGTTGTCGCAGATCTATAATTGGAACTCGACAGTGTAGATGAACACTCAGAGGCCCTATAGAGGGAAGATTTAGACTTTCTAAAGTGACATAGGCACCTGGAAGTGTATTATGGTGCCCCAAGGTACCATGGTATGTAATCTAGGATCTTGGAATAGTATAAATGTTCAAAACCTTAATTTGGCATGGTCACTAAGTGTCTCTAAATACTCTGTCTATAACAATGAATTCATCAGATGAACTAGATGATGCCCTACACATGAAGAAGAAGAAGGAGTCAGATTGACCTTAGTACTAAACCTGGTGGACTTTTCGTTGAGTGTTGCACTACATTACGGACCCTGACGTAGTTCTGGTGAGTGTGTGTATGTCATGCCCTAGGTGCTCTCGTATCAGTTACACTTTGTGAAATAGTGATCTATGATATCCATAGAAGATGTAGATAGTAGAATATAATGAATAGAATCCCTCCTCCTCTCAAAATGTGTGTGATGCAGAATTTCCTAGCTTGAATGTATGGTGTTATGTGGATGCAAGATGGTGGAATGGATGTAGCCCTAGATAGAGTGATAGTAGTGATAATATTCAATGGCCTAGTACCCTTATTATGGTCTTATAAGATTTATATTTATAGGGCTCTCAAGTTTAATTTCACAATTAACCTCGACAATGCCAACTGAGGAAAAGATAAAGATGACCAACTGCTCGAAGTGACCCAAAAAGGAGTGAAGGAGGATATACATAGATTGGGGTTCCCATAGTGGGATAGGGGTGCCCCAATATGGGGTGGGGCACCCAAAATTAGGGCTAGAATCTTAGGGAAGTTAGAAAATAGGGTGATAAGTATTGTGAAGTACGTGGGAATGACGAAGTAAAACATAAAACAAAGATGGGAAAAAGGTGGGATTAATTGGTACTTTGCATACTTGAGAACCTTTTAAATAGTAGTATAAGACTAGGCTAAATATTGTCTAATGTGTAATATTTGTGTCTACATTTGCCCCCACTTTATGTTGGTGAGAAAACAGCTCGGTAACATAAAGTAGATAGAAAAGTGTACCTAATGTCAATGAAGAGTGTAGAATAAAGTACACTGATGGACTAGATGCATGGAATGACAAAAATAAATTCATGGAGTGTGGATTTTGAAGATGAAACATGTGTAAAAAGTGATGAGAATGAACCTAGGGCAGAATATGTGTGTAGTTGTTGCATGTGTGTGGTGTACTTGCATGATTAGTATGGAAAGTACTATCGCGGTATGCTATTGTTGTCATTGTCATTATTGTTGTCATTTTTTTTGTTGTTGCTGCCCCCAATTTGACTACTTGTTTCTCATACGACGGACTTGCAAGGAGAAAATGATCAAGTAGTCAAATATGTATGTATGTAAAAATGATGTGTAAAGTACGTAAATGTAAAATGCACTAGATTAGAAAGTGTAAATGGAAAAATGGAACATGTGCACCTAATCCATGTCGAGAAAAAATGTGTAGAAGGATATCGTGTGATGTCATGAGTTTTCAGGTGATCTCATGCCTCCCTAGCTGAAGAAGTGTAGGGAGGAAATGCTTGATGTCCTCCAACTCTAACTGCTTTTTCTGAAATTTTTTGAATAGATATTTTTACTGCGCTAGTTTTTTGGGTGATACTATGCCACTAGACAGAGAAGTGTAGAGAGGTCACCCACTATAATTCCTAAGCTTGTGACCGCTCTGAAAAAATTTCGAAGGATGCCATGTCATGTTAAGGCCATTGTGTATAGAGTTTGTAGACTAGTCTGAATTCACTCGATGTCTGTGAACTGGTGTAGATAAATTGTGTTAGTAGAAACCCTCATTGTTTACCCTATCTTTGGGGGCACATGCAATGACCCTAGAAGGAGAATGTGGCACCAAGAGAGGACCAACCAAATTCTAACCTTATAACCAACTCAGCCCTGTAGGGGGAAGGGAAAGTACTTGGTAGATACCAAGGCATGCATAAAAGGGGGTGGCTAGCCAATACAATTGTTAGTCTAAACACATGCATGAAAATAAGTGTAAAAGACATAGAAAATGTTAAAAACTACTAAGGAAAGTAGTGTAAACACATAATAAATAAACAAGACCACACAAAGTGGGTTTTAAACATGGGACATCACTCATAATGTCACAAGACACGTAAAGGCTATTATGGCCACAAATAGCCTACAAGTGTGCACAAAAGCAAAGGGAAAATCCTACATATAATATCAAACAATGCAGACAAGTAGAAATACAAGTAGTCATGGGAACATGTAGTCCTGCAAAACAAGTGTTGCACATGGAACACCCATTAGCATGAGTAAAAACCAATATTTCAAATCACGTATAAGCAAGTAGTATAATATGTTACGTACAAAATGAAACAATAGCACATGTATGAGATGAATGTGGATGCCCCAAGTGACCAGTATAGTAAGGGTAAAAGGCAAGCATACATACCGCATGTAAATGTATTTTATCTATGATCACACTAAATAAAGGCATGAACACACATGTGTGTATGATAATGAAATATAGGAAAGCAAGCTAGCATGTGTAATAGAATGAGCATGCAAAACACTAGTAAGCAAAAGTAAATTCTACCAAGACAATCTAGTATGTTTTAGATGGATGGAATGGAATACAAGATGGAATGATAGGAGAAATGTTCCCCCCAAGTGTATGGAGGTGTATGCAGTGAGGTTCATTTTTTTTTCCCCCTTAGTAGTCAAGAATGAACCATAAACGAGAGTTCTTCATAAGGAAATGGTCGACTACTATTGGTTGTGTCTAGCACACTTCAATGAGTGCATATGTGTAGTGGTGATGAAATGTGATAGGTGGAGAAGATGCACGTAAACCTTATAGACAAAGAATATATCATGACTATGTTGATCAGAAGAGTGATGATTTATCCCTAAGCATATATCACTATAAGATGAATCGATGAGGATGAGAGGTATGGAACAAAGTGTGTGGACCCTATAGCCTAAGCGTATACCATGACTAAGTTAAAGAGAGGAGTGAGATTCATCCCTAAGCATATAACACTACGAGATGAATGGATGGGAATGAATCATATAGAAAGGTGTGCGTGGACCCTATAGCCTAAGCATAAACCATGACTGGGTTAGAGAGAGGAGTGATTATTTAGCCCTAAAGCATATACCACTAATAGATGAGTAGTAGAAATGGTGATGTGGTAGAATGACTTAGGACAGGATGATAGAATATGTGATGATCATATGTAAGAGGATAATATAGAATGGGGAAAGAAGTGATTATTTAACCTAATGTGTATATCACTACATGATATGATGACGAATATGGGTGATGATATAGCCTAGAGCATTGGTCACGAGTCTAATGAAAAGTGTTATGACATGTTACATGTAGGTAAGTTCCATTGGATTGGTAAACCCTTGGCAATCGAGTATGGATTGAGGAACTAGAGTGCATCATAGGGTGGTGAGTGTAGTGTGTAGAACAATGTAGTGTAGATGACCAAGGTATGTGAATGTGTGTTGTAGGCAATGTAATGTAGTGTATGGGTAGGTAGAAATAGAATGTGTACTAATGAGAGATGAAACTAGACCCAAGTATAAGGAAATCTAGTGTAGGATGTAGGATAGGTAAGATATATGAATGAAATGATGTAGCAATGTATAGAAATGGTGGATGGAACGACGATAGGTGGAACTAGACCCATGTGTAAGGGAATCTAGTGTAGCATGTATGATCTAGATGATGTATAAATGACTAGTATATGAGGTATGTATAGGATAATGTAGGATGTATATGGATAGTTTCAGTAATGCAGTGTTTGGGTTTTAGTGTAATAGTAATACCTCAACATTCTAGTGTGAACCTAAGCACTAGGGTGTGTCATCAGGTAACGAGGGTGTGATACTACGTAATGGAAATGTCTAATGACTAGGTCCCCGCAGCCAGGTAAGAAGGAGGAATCATTGTATAAGGTGTGAGGGAGTGGTATTAAAGAAAAAGTGCATGAGAGGAGGGGTGACAGAGAAGGATTGTCTAATACCCCCCCCCCCCAACTAGGAGATAAGTGTTTTGAAAGAGGAATGAAGTCAATGACGGTGGGGGAAAAAGGGTATCCATCGACCCATGAATGGTGAGGTGTAGTAGGATACGAAGGTTAGGAAGGATGCTCTAATAATGTTTTGCGTATAGGAGACAATTGTTGATCGTACGGAGAATGAATCCGATATGCATGTGATTTACGATGAGCAGGCATTAATAAGTCTTAGGAATAGGCCTATTTTGATGTGCAGGACTAAGGGAATGGAGTGGTCACATAAGGGGCCAATTGAGGTGGTGAAGTAGGAATATGATGCCTATGGGTGGTGACTACATAGAGGAGCTCTGTGTTAGTGGAGAGGATAGAGGTGCAAGAGAAGTGGAACGAGAGTGCAAGGATGGTGGAGGTGAACGAGGGATTCCATCAATGGAGATAACCTATGGTTTTCAATAGACGAACTTAAGGCGGAAGTGGTTGATGGAGACAATAGCTTGGGATTTACGGATCCAATCTAAGCCGAGAAGTAGGTCATAGTGGTAGACAGGCTTTATTAATGACGAAAGGGAGGAGAAGAGTGAGAGGACTAACTGTGATAAGTAACTTAATGACACCATAAGTCATATTAAATAGAAAGTCCAATTTGCAATGTAGGGTAACCGATAGATCGTAGAAGAGACAAGGAACATGTGCTAATAGGAGATAATAGGTCAACCTTAGGGTTGTTGATGGGGGTTGAGGCGATAAGGGCCTATATGTATAAATGGTAGGATACTGAATGTAGCATGACGGTCAACGTGAGAGAAAGAAATAACATGTGGGGTTCATATCAGCATTGGAGACTAAGAAGTTAAGTACTTCTACATTAGGAGGTGGTGTGGCATGGTATACATGATTAGCGGAGGATTCTGTAGCCTTTTTATCACATTGATTGGATTCTTTGTTAAAAATTTTGACTTTACCCTTCTCCTTAGTGGGAGGAGGGCTAGTAATTTTGGGGAATTTGAGTTGTTAATTCTCAATTAAATCTTGGATAAGTTCCCAAAGTTTCATACAATGGTTAGTCAGAGTGGCCTACATAACGATGGTAATCACAACAGGAATATTTCTTTGTAATTTCACCCTTTAGGCTGCATGATGGGTCTAACTCGAGTGGTGGTAGTAGGGTGATGAGGTTGTCTATCGAGGAGTTGTTGCAAGATGATATGTGGTGCCATAGGGAGGGTGGTAAATGTACGTCGAGGAGGTTAGGATGGTGTCTCCTTAGAAGGTGTGAATAGTGTTTGACTATGAGTTTAGTATTGATAGGCTTAGATGTAGAAGGTTTAAATGTTGTCTTGGTTGGGAAAAAAGAGGAGGATGAAGATTGTTCTTGATACTTTAGCATTCCAATAGAGAGAGGCTTAGATTCATAAAGCTTAAGAATATGACATAGTTGGTCAAAGGAAGGAAAGGTGTCAAAGAGAACACTTTCGTATATAGGTGGTAAAAGGATTTGTATAAATAAATATTTTAACTCAAAATCGGACAAGGACATTAGTCATTTTGGAAAGATTATGTTTGTAGCGTAGAACATAGTTAGTGAAGTGCTCATTAGGTCTCTATTTAATTTGTGATAATTGGGCGTAGGTGCATCTTAGAACCGATGTTAATGGAAAATTGTGTGAGAAAAGCATCAGTGAGATGAGTAAAGGAGGTGATGGAATGAATAAGATAAATCGTAGAACTAACACATGGCATAATATTGGAGACTACGAGGGAAAACATTTGGCTAACAGGAGGTGATCATGTCACCAAAATTGAGATAGGACAACATGAACCACACGAAGATTCTCTTGTGGGTCATCGTGTCCATTAAAAATGGGCAAGTTTGGGGGTGACAAATTTAGGAGGAAGAGGGCAAGTAGAGGTAAGAGGTGAAAATCGGGGTATGCAACAACAAGTTAGAATCTAAAGAGGGAGATTTGGTGGCCTGTTGCAACTTGATTAATTTGATCTTGGAGATCGTGATATAAGGAGGTTAAATATTGATTTCCAGCAGAGGATGTTTATCACTGATGTGACACCAAAGGAGGGGTGAAGTAGTTAGAGGGAGTGGGAACCAAAACTCAGAACAATAGAAATGGGTGGAAGAATAGAGGTGGGAGGTTGAGTGTGAAAGGATGTAGAAGGGTTGAGCTCAGCCATGTTAGTGGCATCTTCATGAGCCACATGTAGAAGTAAATCTAAATCATGTGGGCATTCAAAAAGGTGATCGTTGATGGATTTAAGGTGGGCTTCAATAAAGTCCTCATGAGTTTAGGCCATGGGTAAAAGGAGAAACTACACTTGAGAAAGTATGATAAAGAAACGATAGGGTTCACCAAAATGATTAACAAATATGAAATTTCTTAATGGGTCCTAAATGGGGGTATTTAGGGTATCTAGTTTCTAATCTAATTAGGAGAACTAAAACGCTTGTAAATAAATAGGCTAAACCGTAATAAATAACAGATAAACTAATATGATAAAACAATGTGAAAGAAATTCACATGATTTGATCTAATGGAAATAAAACCCTAGAACTACAAGAGGGGAATAAGAAAAAGACTCAACTAATAACAGGAGTACTGTCATAGGTTGTCACAAATCTGGAACTGGAACTTGAGTAGTGAAGACAGAACACTCAGAGTGCCCTACAAAGGATAGAGTTTGAACTATCTGAAGTGACACATGCTGCCTGGGAGTGTACGGGGGTGCACCCATGGGCACCCTGGTCTGCAGTTTGGGCACTTTAGAACAATATAAATGCTCAAAACCCTAATTTGGCATGGTCGTTAAGTGTCTCTAAATACTATGTGTTTGTCACACTGGATTTGTCTGGATGAACTAGATGAAACCCTGCACAAGAAGAGGAATAACGTGATCAGACTGGATCTCAACTGCCAAACCGAGTGGACTTATTGCTGAGCATCTACACTACATTACAGACCCTGACTGTATGTTCTACTGAGTATGTGTATGTCATACCCTAGGTGCTCTTGTGACCAGTTGTACTTTGTGAAATAGCGAGTTATGATAACTATAGAAGATGTAGATAGTAGAGTAGAATGAATATAATCTCTCCTCCTCTAAGAATGTGTGTGATGCATACTTTCCTAGCTTGAATGTATGGTGATATGTCGATGTAAGATGGTGCAATGGATGTAACCCTAGATGGAGTGATAGTAGTAATAGGATGCAATGACCTAGGACCCTTATTATGGTCTTATAAGCTTTATATTTATAGGTTTCTGAAGTTTAATTTCACAATTAATCCCGATAATGTCCGACTGAGGAAAAGATAAAGATGACCAACAGCTAAAAGTGAACCAAAAAGGAGCAAAAGAGGCTAAGCATCAGATTGGGGTAGCCTAGAGTGGAACTGGGGCACCCTAATACTAGGGAGGGGCAGCCTAGAATCAGGGCTAGGATCTCAAGGAAGTTAGAAAATGAGGGTGATAAGTATCAGGAAGTACACGGGAATGATGAAGTAAAACATAAAACAAAGATGGTAAAAAATGTTGGATTATATTGGTACTTTGTACACTTGAGAACCTTTTAAATAGTAGTATAAGGACTAGGCTAAATATTATCTAATGTGTAATATTTGTGTCTACAGTAATATATTTATAAGACCTAAGATTTAATTAAGGGTTAAATAGCTTCCACCTTCATATAGTTGGAATTTGTGTAGAGAATTTCGTATTCTCGAAGATAAGAGAAGCTTTAAAATGGCTATCAAGGACTCCTTAACTACCATATTTTACACACTCTAACTCAAACATCTCCATTATTAAGGTCGATACAAGTAAAAAACATAATGGTTGTTTCTTATCATTGTTTACACCCTAATTAAATTATAGAGTTATTATGAGATACACAACAATAAGAAGGGTATAAGTTTTGGTAACATATAGATGATTGTGATCTAATTAACTTCATAAATCAATTATACGTGACCAGAATAATGCATTTAAACTTGAAATGAACTAAATTATTAATAAAATGATAAGTATCTTGCCTAAAACATGAGAGAATAAATAAACTTACTTATTTAGGATGGATTTATCTATGTGTGTAGATTTGTGGATTCTACACAAAAGACTCTAAAACTAGAGAATGTGTAGGTTCAAGACCATACAAAATTTTAATGGCTAAGGTAGGAACTGTATGGTCTAGGAAAAGTATTGTGTTGTTTGGTTTGGGATACATTTAGGTTCTAAAACTTTTTGTGTGCTTCGCTTGTCTAGAAATGGTGTTAGTTATGTCTCTCTCTTACTTGCACAACCTAGGGATGACCCGTGATGACCTGCAACGAAGTAGAAACCCTAACAACCTAAAAAACCCTTAATCAAGCATTAGAAAACAAAAGGAGAACACATGTTTATGTGTGTGTTTGAGGTTAGACCACACTGGTATATCAAAACTCATCTCCTAAACCAATCTCATTGGTCCACTACATATCCTCATTACATAAATCAAGCCTCGTGTAGTTCTCCTAAGTGCTTTTTCAAGTTTATATAGATAACCAACCCCCTAGGAATATCCTCATGTTTCTTGACACTAAGATAATAGACTAACTATGTAGTATAGAATGTACCCAACATGGTAGTAGTGAGATGTACGGTGTGACTCAACTATGTGGCTTAACCCTTGTGTTTATTTGAAAACTTTGTAAATTTCTTGAAATGAATTTGTATCTTGCTTAAGACATGGCTTCTATGATCTTTATCATGTTTGTAGATGGGTGAAGCTAGAATCCTTGACCTACTTGAATGCTTTATGCTTGTAGTAGGGACTGAACTAGATGATGTCTAGATCATTTGAATAAGATTTATGAACCCTTTGAGTTTATTTTCGGAATGATGTTTGCAATATGATCTTATTAATAATGTTAGGTAATTTAGAATGTGATAATGACTTGCTTATATAATATTTTGTAGGTGAGATATTATGATAAGGCCAACCCTAGGAAGATGAAATGACCTAAATAATGTATTTAGCATCGAAATTAGAGTCGATTGATTGAGAAGGGGATCGGGATTGTATAGGTTGGCCAAAACCAAACCCCCACATCCTATACCCTTTTGTATGCAATTTTGGACAAGAGAGAGAGAACCTCCTAAACTTAAAGTTATGTCAATGAATATCATATGTTTTTTATACCTGCTTTGACTAAATAATGTTTCCATATTTGTTGATAGAGGATTAGTGTATAAGATAAATAAGTTGTAAAATGGCTAGAGAGACGAAGAGCATTAGTTTTTGAATGCGAGCATTTGTCTTGACAAAGATACAAGGTCAAATTTAGCATTACACAAGGAAAATTTACTCATGTTTTAGTGTCTATAATTTCCCTCCTTCAAATGTACAATTGAAAATTGCACGGTTATAGGAAAAACATACTTAAGTGCACACAACACTTTTACTTCACTCGAATGGTACTTCATGATGTGTAGATGTTGGCATGCTCCATGATGAAACCCATTGCAATACATAGTATAATCAATGTTTATGATAGAAACCAAAAGTTAACTCAAAATATAAATAGTGCATTTTAACTTTGAACATTGACAAAAATGTATGTAAAGGAGATGTAAAACATGGAAGGAATTACACATTTATGTTTTTAGAGGGAGTATATCTCATTGTTGTTGGTCATACCATCGAGAGTTGGATATTGTGACTTTAGAGTTATGTCAGAGGACTGGGGTGTGATTAATCCCTAATGTTGTGCCACAAGAGATAGTAGAGATGAGGAATGACTAGACTACATGAATAAATGTATGTTATTTTATGCCTTCCCCATTTGAGAGTGTGAAGAGAGAGGATGGAAATATTAATCGTACGAAAGCTCATAGTTTTGCTTCTGATGATCATCTTAATTGAGAATTTTGTGAGATAAGGGGGATGTTTAGTTTGTGAAGCTCACAATTTTACATTCGATGCACTTTGCACTAAACCCACATAGACCACACCATTATAGATGGATCTAGGCCTAACTTTCTCCATTGTGAAAAAAACATACCTTCATATGGAATGGAAATTTCCATGAGATTCCCCATAGAAGATGCTATTATGTCTAAATTGATTATGTAGAACTTTGAAGAGTTTTCTGAGGAGATGGAAGCTCATGACCCCAAAACCCATTTTTTCATTTTATCTAAAATACCTTTATGAAGAAGGAATGAAATAATCATGGTCCATCTCTAACCCACTCTTAACTATGTAATATGTATTTGTACCTGCATATAGAGATCCTATAAACTGTCTAGATAGAATCTGTAAAAAACGTAGAATTTTGAATGAAACTTCACATTTGTCTAGGAACATATGGATAGGTTCAGGACCAGCAACACATAGTCCTAACTATGTTGTATGGGTTTGAACATGTGTTTACAGTTCTACCACATTTTAGTATCTATGAATTTTTATGAGAAATCTTAGCCCTGTCTTGTAATTTGTTCATGTATCCTATAATTTTCTTGTAACTATAGAAATACCCCATTGAATGCCACCTTCTTTTGAGGTGCATGTTATAAATACATTTGAGCATGTGGATCAAAATAAAATATACATGTACACATGTAATCTATATGTTTGATAATTTATAGGAGGATGTAGAAGGTTGAATCAGGTGTAGCCACCTAGTTGAAAATTCATTACCTGCAAAAGGGGTTATACATGGTCGCAACCATGTTGTCAGAGAAAAATAAACATTTAACAAGCATGAATACATGTGTAAAGCAACTAGTAACAACAAATAATATTAATCATGTTTTATGCCATAGTAAAACAAGCATAGGATCAACATAGTAATTATGTCAAAAAACCATAACAAAAAAAATCATATAAGCATTAGTGTAAGCTAGAAACAATAGTATACAGTCAAGTGAATAGAAACATGTATAAGTGTAGTCATATGTACACATGTAGCCATAAACATGGGACACCCATGGTGTCACAAGAAAATTTTAGTATAAGATAACATGTGCAAGAATCAGATAAGCTAGTGTATACACACAAAATAGGCATGAAGCCACCAATATCAAACACCCACAATGTCACAAGATAATCAAGGCCCTTAGGCCATATAAATTAAATATTCATAACATATTAATTAGAGAAATACATATAATAAGAAATAAAATAATGAATTTGCATAAACAAGTATTGACACCAATATAGAAAGCAAGTATAAAAACTAGTAACGATAGAGATATGTGTTAATCCCATTGATCTAATATATATCAATAAGTGCTATGTTTGTAAACAAGTATGATGAGGAAGGTGTAAAGTAACATATAATGAAACAAAAGCACCTTTAGAGTGTAGAGGGATGCCCTCAAGAGAGTAGTGTAAGGAACCAAGCTATTTCCAATCATCATGTATAAATATACGAGTGTCCTACATCAAGCTCAAGATACCCTGTGAATGACATGTGTGTAAAAAATATACATTCTATACATCAAAACATTATGTCAAACATAATCTAAACAGTAGTACATACTACCCAACCAAACTAGAACATGTCTTGATTTTGTATTTTTCTCATATTTTATATGTTTTTGTAGTATATGATTATTTGAATATTTTTGTAGTGTGTTGTAAATAATTATTTTAGGTGTAATAATGTTGTAATGGTGTGATGTTCATTGATTATTTTGACATTGGTTTATCTTCAAGGAGCATTCTAGGTGATAAACACCAAAACCAAGCCATTGTTTGATGATCACGTTGGAGCCAAGACAATTCGGTTTGAATTTACCTTTCAGGGAAGCCTTAGACATTAGTATTCTTTTGATTTTATCGTTAAGGATGAGATCACACTGCCTGAATTTTATTGGGTGCTGGAATTTCTTGTTGTAGGCTGTATTTGATACATGGTATTGGTCACATGTGGATATTCTCAAGGGATTGTACATCGGTGGGAATCAATCATCTCGAGCTCTTGTAATAATTTTTCTTGATAATTATTATCATTTATGATGTATTTAAGTGAAATTAAGTAATTGGGGGAATTTCTATTTCAAGGGGGAGAAAAACCTCTTCCCCATACAGACTAATGAAAAAGGGGTAGACATTTGCATAGGTGTGCAGAACACTAGTACTGTAAGCCTAAAGGGCATACAAAGATTTGGCTATGTCCAGTCGGTGCCATGTTATGCCACAATTTTAGTAGAGAATATTAACAATGGTCTTATTATTGATAGCCTCAACATTGGTTGTTTCCCCATGGGTAATAAGGAGTGGAGAATGTATGGTTAGTATTGAATTTGGAAAAAAAACTTCTTAATTGTCCAATTTTAAAAAGAAGACTCCATTATCAATAATGATTGCAAAAGGTACCCCAAAATAGGTGATGATACTGTGAAATTAATAAATTGTAAATGTTTTCATCACTTGTAGTTGACTTGAGAGGGATGACCTTGATCCATTTAGTAAAGTATTTTGTGGTTCGCGAGGATGAAATTTATGCCCTTCTATAGATGTTAGGATCAATTTTACCCACGAAGTTCAAAGCCCCATAATGAAAATGGCCATGGGGAGATGATAGATTGTAACAGATCTGATGGAGACAAGGCATGGTTAAGATTGCTATGTGTTTTTATATTGATTGCATTATTTTGACATATTCATGACCATCATGCTCCATAGTGAGCCAATAACATCCTTCGCATGAAGTAGACTTTTGGGTCATCAGTTTTGCCACTAAAATTCCCACCACACTCAATGTCATGCATTTGTGAGAGGGCTAGTTGGGAATCATTAGTGCCTAGACATCATAACATGTTTGACATCTAAAGACTACTTAAATAAAATCCCACCAGAGAAGGGTGTATCATATAATGGCTTCTCATCACATTTCAATGTCTATCTTATGGCGAGGAGTTAGCTAGTAGGAACTTATCAATAGAGAAAATTGTAAATATCAACATACCATTTAGCATTATTCAATGTTGTCGAGTAACGACATTAGAAAATATAAAGCATTAAGAGTATTAGGGGTCACTTTAGGGTTGCATACCTAATTGTGTGATGGTTGAAAGTGGCATAATTATTAGTTATATTGGTAATGGGAATGAGTGAGGTAGAGTGATGGCCATGACATTTGTGATGAAAATTATCTTTTGGGGGAGATAAAAATTGAGTACAAATCAAAGGTGAATAACAATTGTTTGGACCAATTTATTATAGGGGATGTAGACAATCCTACTGTTGTGTGATATAAATAGTTTACTTTACTTTAAAATTAACTGGGAGTCCCCCAAATATGTGAGATAGTGGTGCACTTATAATGTTTGTGTAGATATAAAGGCCAAGGATCAAGGCTTTATATTCATCAATATTATTTGTGCATAGAAAATCTAATACGAATAAGCAAAGGGCATGGTTTCTGCTATGAGGAGTGACCAAATACAATGCCCACCCCCAACATTTGTAGTGTATTTAGACCCATTAAAGTACATGGTTTGAATATTCTATGGTAATGTTGTGGGTGCATAAATTCATCATGAATATGTCATTTATCGATCAGGGTAGAGTCAAATATAGGGTGCATCAACTAACTAAATCATGTGATGACATGTCCTTTAATAGATTTTTGATTAATGAACTTGAAGATCAAATTCAGTCAAGAGCATAACCCAAAGGGATATTCGGATCAAATAAGTGGGTACAAGATAAAAAAGTAGCGTAAGAGGTCAACCTGTGGTGATAACATGGATTTTGGTGTCAATCATGTAATGTTGTACAACTTGTTCAGTGATAAAAACCATAAGGCCAATCATAATTTTTTCTGAATGGGACTATAGTTGTGTTTGTAAGGCATAACATAGTGTAAATAGATATAAAAGATAAAGTGTACTCATGATTATTATCATCTTATTGTGCTAACAAATGGCCCCAAGTGCACTGGGTAGTGGAAGAAATATAGAGTAGGATATGCTAGACTAGGTATAGGTGAAGTGAGTACTGGAGGATTGAGAAAATAATACTTTATGTCATCAAATGTTTTTTTGGCACAAGAGATATTCCATTCAAAAGAAATATATTTTTTAAGGAGGCATGTAAAGAGTTGTGTTATATCATATCAATTGTGAAATAAAGTGGTGGATAGACATGAATTTTTCCTTGGAGGGACTGAGAGTTGTATTAGAATTCATAGAGGGGGCATGCCCATAATATCTGGGATGTTGTTTGGGGTCAACCTCAATACCTTTTTGGGAGATAATAAAGTTGAGCAGCTTTCCCAGAGTGACCCTGAATACACAATTTTTGGGTTTACACAGACATTATATTTGCATAAACATTTGAAGATACAATAGATATTAGTTACATGATCTCGATGATGGATAGATTGGGCTAGTATATCATTAATTTTATAGGTATAATCATGAAATATATGTGTTATATCACATTGATAAGTGGTACCCACATTATTTAATCCAATGGGCATAATTGTATAGTAAAAGGTACCCCAAGGGGTGATAAAAGATGTATTTTATTGATTAGCGTCATTAATATTTATTTGATTGTATCCTAAAAAACCATTCATGAAAGATAAAATGTCTTAACTAGTGGTATAATCCACAATCATATCTACGTGTAGAAGTGGAAAGTTATCTTTGGTGAAATATGTGTTCAAATCAAGGAATTTAATACAACATCGAGTTTTACCATCAGGTTTAGAGACTAGGAATTTATTAAAAACCCATTACGGTAATATATGGCATAGATAAATCCAGCATCAAGGATTTTTTACATCTAATTATTAACTAACAAAGCAACGTAAGGGTGCATTTTACAAATGCACTATTGGACATGCTTAACATGTTTGTGTAAGATGATGTTGTTCATGGCAATAGAGAGGTGAATACTAGGCATATCTCTATAGATCCATGTGAAGAGATCATAAAAATCATGTAACACTTGTTGAAGCACATCTCACTCTTGATTGATAAGAGATTCAGTCAATAAAACAAGTCAAGGGTCAGTTTCAATGCCAAAGTTAAATGATGTAGTCTCCTCATTCAGTAGCATAGGTCATTCTTCTATATAGTAGTGTGTAGTTATTTTTTTAGAAGTATTGTAGACACCAAATTTGTGTCTCACGACCCCTTGTGACCCGCATCCCATTTCGCAACCTAACCTCATTACCTAAACTTTACACAATCATTTATTAATTACCTTGTAATTGATAAATCCACATCACCTTACCCGCCACCTCACCTTGCCACCTCATCATGACCTAGCCCTAACCCTAAACTAAGCTAATTAAGACCCATGACTTGGTCTAGACTCACATCCATAACTAATGTCTCCTTACTCGCACCAAAAGCCGACCTTCTAGCCACTTGACCAAGCCCGCAACTGATCTCTCGGGAGAAAAACAGGGAAGGTGGGCTATTTTAGTAAAAATAACCTACTTTTTCCTAACCGATGCCGGTTCCTACTCGACCGCCGTCGGTTACGCAACCGCCATCGGTTCCCTGTAAATGGGCTTCCCAAACCAAAACAACGGATCGGAATTTCATTTTGAGCAGATCAATCAAAGGGTTTCTGGATCAAGCGAGGGCATTGCGAACGAGGAACAGAGTCTAGATCTTCACTTGACCAAGCAGAGACGAGTGAAAATATTAGACGGGTTTATAGCAAAGGAGATCAACTTGCACCTTCATCAAAACTAGTAAGTTACATCTTGCATGTCCTCCATTATAACATTTCTTATGCTTTTGGAATTACAGTCCTCCCAAATCCGTTTCTGAATCCATTATCCAACATACCATTGCCTCTAGCTGTCATTCTTTTGTTTCTAACCATCCTATTTCCTAAAAACTATCCAAAAACTAGCCATTACAAACTCCACAACCAGCCCAGAAGATCCTAGAAGCCACCGGTATCGGTTATCAGTAACCGCCATCAGTTATACGCAACCGGCATCGGTTCCTTTGATCAAAAACCAGGAAAAACAGCCTTTCCCCTACCCAGTTCAGCCAAGCAATTTAATTGATATTTTACAGTCTTTTGTGTTAATTCACGTTAGCAGGGAAACTAACCACCTTCGAAAGGAAGTTTTACATTTCCTGGGCCCAAGGTAGTTTCCTCATTTATTGTTTAATCAAATCTTGTGGTCTTGTGTTCTTATTTGCAGGTAGTCCTTCCCAGACAAAAAGGAGTTCTCCGCAGTCAACCTGATCTTTCTCTACGGTACGTGCACATCATCTCGACATCCTACAGGTATTCCTCCTAACCCTAACCTTATCTGTTTCTATAAGGAACGAAGCATTTTCCGAGTGAAACATTTTGGCACACCCGGTGGGACCCATTTTGGGTTTCTTTCTCTTGCTTATTTTCATTTTAGGAAGCATATTTGATGTTGCTGTTTTTGTTATATATTTAGTAAAGAATTTTTCTTGCTTTCCTGGTTTCGCATTAGTGAAAGTCATCTCTCTTGCTTCATCGAATATAAATTTTTCAATTTGGATATAAAACACGTGCATTGCATTCCTGCTTGTTGTTCTCCAATTCTAGTGAACATAGATTAAGTAACAGGTCGTACATGTGGGGGTGATATCCACGGTATTGACAGGAAATTAACCTTAGTTTCACTGCACAACACATACCGAATCACTTCACAATTAACACAACAGCTCAAACATCCCCCCTTTTCCGCGGTATTCCTCCGCCCGATTGAGGTAACCTTATAAGCCAAAACAAACTTGACATTTCCCCTAGGTCTTGTTGTTTAGGATTCTGACATCATTCTACGTCTAAAGGCATAAGCCCACGATAACCAAAATTAACCCTAGGGTTAGTCTCTAGATTTGCGTGTGCCTCTTGCTTGTTTTCAAATCCTGTTTTCTCTGTCATACTTTGTCTTTTGTGATCAATAAGTTGCTAAACATACTCAACGTTGCTAAATCAAATCAGCAGCCTTTTATATCTTCTTATCCTAGACTTTTAACACCGCCATCGGTTAAGGGACCGACGTCGTTTGAGCTGTGACCGACGGCGGTTACTAAACCGATATCGGTTAGTGTCTTCATCAGCCCCTGACAAACCAGCAGCTTGTCAAATTCACCATTCAGAGGTTGTTTTTGTTCTTGATAGATTGAAACTTTCCTATGTGTTCTAGTCTATGGTTGTCATCACTCGGAAGCAAGCCGCCGCCATGGTTTCACATGCCTGCTCTGTGTCTTTGCCTGAATCACCCCCTTCACATTCTATAGGGAACCCTACAGACACCAGTGAGATCCCCCAAATTCCTGTAGGAGACAAGGACTTTGCCAAATTTCTGGATGCTAATCCCAGCGCTGTGCAATACTATTTGTCTCATACCCCTGACCGTACGCCTGATGGTCAGCTCCTTATGGGCATGCCTATTAGTATAGCTGCTCATTTAGCTCCCACTCCTCCTGATAACAATACCTTACTTGCTGCATCACTAGCCCCGTCTCCCAATCCGACAGCTTCAGAGGTTCATACGACCCTGATTAGCTTTCCTTTGGTTAACCTTGGACCCCATGTATCGCTACCACCAACTGCCCCTATCTCATCTCTTTTTCAGACCACTCCATTCATGACTTACTCTCTGCCACCTATTCAAACGAGCTTTTCTTCTCAAGCTCCGCCTACCTTTTCATTCCCATACATGTATCCAGTAACCTCAACACCTTATATGGGACATCCCTATTCTGTGGCACCATCATCTCATCCAACCACAGATTTCATTAAGTAAATGATGGACAAAATGCAAAACCTGGAGGCTTCCGTTTCAGGAAGTCGTAGTGCCTTGACATACGAGCAAGTTTGTCGGGAGCCCATTCACCCTTCTGTCCCCCTTCATTCATATCCTCCTCAATGGGAGTTGCCAAAGTTTACTCGTTTTAACAGTAAAGAGGATCCTCAACAACACTTGCGATCATTTAGACATGCTTGTTATTTGATTGCCCATGATGATGCCTTGTTACTCCGCACCTTTCCCATGTCCTTATCAGGACCTGCCTTGGAGTGGTACAGTGCTTTAACCCAGCACTCAATCTTCTCTTTTAACCAACTAGCCCAATCTTTCTTGGATCATTTCTCCATTAACATTGCCAAGAAAGTATCTATCACTGACCTCTATGCCATCCGACAATTTGAAGACGAATCTATCGCAGATTTCGTTGGACGATGGCGGGGCCTTATCAACCAACTTACGTATGCCTTGCCTCAAACCGAACTCATCGAACTATTTACGCGGGCTTGCGCTAAGCACATCTCCCCTACCCTCCAAATTCAAACTTTTCGTACATTCGACGAGGCCTTTACTATGGCTCGAAAATTAGAAATTCGAGCCTTAGAGGAAGAGAAATTGCGGTTGCGCAACAAGAACTCCACTTTCCGAACTCCTGATTCTACCAATAAACCAAATACCACCACTCCTCACGCGTCCACCTCTTTTAAATCAAAATGAGCTGTCCACGCGGTGATGGTCAAATCCCAACCACCATCCAATACTCCACCAAAAACCACCTATAAATACAAAGCCGAACCCATCAGCTACACTCCCTTGGGAGAAACCTATGGTGTGATATTGGAAAAATTGCTCAAAGCTAGGGCTGTCACCTTGCCCCCTGTTAAACCTCACTCTGGGTTTGACTCCACCCGCGCAATACCTTCCTGGTACAAAGAAAATGACTTTTGTAACTTTCACCGCGTAAAAGGACATAGTCATGAAAACGGCAAGATGTTGAAAAACATAGTGCAGGAAATGGTTGACGCAGGGGATATAACCCTTGATAATCCTAACGCTCCTACTAACCAAAATCTGATAAATTTTCAACAAGCCATTCCCGAATCACTCGTCCAGCAGCAACGTGAACCAAGATATCTTAGCTGAGGAGAGTGTTCATGAGATCCATGCAGTCTTCGATTCTCAGCCAAAAGCCTCTATCGAGAAAATTTTGAATCAGACCTCTTCACTAACACAGGAGCCCGAACCTCCTTTACCACCATCAAGCCAAAGCGAAATCGTTCCTTTACCCATAGAAGAGTTAACTGCCTAGGCTTCCCTTCCCATCAATGAGTCTTCTTACACCACATCCCTACAAGACTGTGAGCGGATGCTATCTAATTTATCTATTTCCCAAACGTCCCCTTCTACCACTCTTGCTACACAAGAGGAAGGCTCACCACTCCTTTTGACATCCTTAGACGAGAAATCTCTTACACTAACATCACCACATTCTTTTAACATGACAGATCTCCTCGAACATGCTCTCCTACCTATTAGTCCCTCATCGCCTAAATCTTTTCAACGACCGGTTGACCTCCTAACATCTATTGATACAGTGCCTCATCTGCCTCCTGCGTCACACCCACAATGGACTGGAATTACAACTCACTTTTCTCTCTGTACCAAAATTACAAATCACACCTGGAGACTGTCATTCCACAGAAGATAGACAGGCCCTATGGGAACGTTTGAGTACCCCTTTTTCTACTCAAATGCAAATGACTAATCCTGATGTCTCCACCATCTACCCGAAGTGCTTACAGAAGCTTAAAATGCCCCTGTTCTCGCCTTCACCCCCCTCACCTCTACCAAATGCCCCGTCCACTTCTATCAACTTAACCGGATCTTCCCCTACACTTGGGACCTCACCAATGCCCAGTCTAACACACCCGCCTAAGCGACTCGATCTATCCAAAAATAAATCCGTTCCGCCACCTAGGAGACGAACGCAATCCGGGCCTCTATCACAATTAAAAACCTTCATCGTCACACCCACCTTCCATATTGGGACCTCATCCCTCCACATTACACCAATATATCATACCTCCTTTGTTTTCTGCAAAACGACCTACGCCTTCTACACCTATACAGAGATCAAAGGGTATCACAACATCGTTACCCCGCGTATCCGGTCCACCTATCAACCCTAAACCAATCCCATCATCAAAGGATTTATTTTCTGTCACTCCCCTTTCTCCGTGGTTGTTTCCCGCTACCACGCCATCTGTAGCCTCATCATCTAACCAGCTGAACGTAACTTCTATGTCCAAGAAACCACGTTTAGTGAAAAACATGTGTCAGCACCCCTCGGCTAAATCATCACCCATACGAACTAAACACGCCCAAACATTACCACAACCCACACAATCAATACCCTCATCCTCTTCCGATTTTGACCCACTCAAAGGATCTTACGCCAAAATCCTTGCTATGTTGGTGGAGAATGCGACCATTTCCCTACCTCCACTTAGACCTTATGACCCGTCTAAACCCCGACCTATGGGTTACGATGAGTCTAAAATCTGCGCTTATCACCGCACACCAGGACATGATGTGGAGGGATGCAAAGCTCTAAAAACCCTCCTTCGTCAGTCACCTCTCCCAGATAGACAGATTAAGAAAGACAACTTACGAAGGGAGAGACCTCTAGCGTCAATTCCCTCTACTATATCATCTATCCCCGCCTCACCAAGATCTATCATTATTACAACCCCACCTCTTGAAGACCATGAATTATCCCAACTATCTTCCTCATCTCAGATCTACGAGATTAATATGATTAGTGTCGCTACTCGAGGACAGAAAAACAATGGGAAAGCGAAAGAAAACACACCTGCGGCATCTCTTTCTCCTTCAACCATCCCGATTACACCACCACCTAAAGTGGTTATTCGCGGACCCGCCTATCCCGTCTCTAATGGAGTTGCCCACCGAACCATGATCAAACAGCTTCATCAATCACCCGTAAAAATGACACTATATGATCTCATTCAGACTTCTGAATCTCATCGACAAGCTCTCGTTGAGATCCTTCAAGGGATAGAGGTTTTACCCAACGAAACCCTGCCCGTTGCCTCCATTCTAACACCCAATCACGTTGCCTCTCTCACCAAACAATCCATCTCCCCCACCACTTCTGTCTCAAAACAACAAGCCGCTGCGGTTAGTTTCTCGGAAGATGAAATTATCGACTTTGGTGCAGAAGACCCTGACCCTGCCCTTTTCATTTCCGCTTACGTCCGAGACATTCGAGTACGTCGGGTTATGATTGACGGGGGCGCTAGCCTAAACATCATCTCTTCAAAAGCCTTCCAACAAATGAACATCCCTTCTAGTTGCATGTGTGCCAACCCCATCATGTTGCGATCATTCAATGACGCTATTACTTCTACCTTAGGCACCGTGATCCTCAACATTCGCGTAGGCCCACGTACTTTGCCCGAACTCTTCTATGTCCTTGAAGGAGAGTTCCAATATAATATATTGCTGGGTCGTCCTTGGATTCGAGCCATGGGATGCGTTCCCTCAACATTACATCGATGCATAAAATTTGAGTACGAGGGGAAGTCCTACACTGTAAAAGCTGATCCTCCCCCCTTCAAAACTTGCAATATGTTATACCGCCCAAACGATGTGCTTATACCAATTAAGACACCCATACATTCAACCCAACCATCCTCTTCAAATGTACCTCAACCATCCACCTCAACTGCACCTACGCCTTCAACTGATGAAACCACAGTCGCACAAACCACTTCTCTTCCCGCAGCTAACATCCCAACCTCCGACCCCTTAGTAGATGTTTTTCATCGCCTCACGCTGGGGGAGTACCGCCTATATAACGTTAGTTCTTTCCCTACCCCGCAGGAGTACGGACAATTACATGCGCATCCCACCTACGACCGTCGCGTGGGGGAGGTAATCTCTTACGGACCACCCCATTGCCGCACTAACCTAACATATGGGGGTGTTGACACATCCTCCATTACCCCTGAACCTCCTCTTGGTGTGGTTCCCTTCCAATCCGATTTTCAATACTTGACAAATCATCGTTTCGCCCTCACCTTCTTGACTCGCTGTGCGTGGAAAGGCTTTGGTTTTGGCCTTTACGAACAAGGCCGACATACACTCATTCCCGTGACCACACGCAAACATAATGATCGCAGTGGTCTCGGTTTTTCCGAAACACCTACACAAGAGACACCTCCTGTCAGCTGTATCCTGGAAGAGGAAGACGTTGCCCCTACCGAACCATCATCACCTACTTTGCCATCATCACCCACAGAATCGATGGACCCTGAATCTATCCCTCCTGACTTTTTTTTTTCATAAATGCTATCTTCATAGGTCCTCTCACTTATCAACGCGATAATGAGGACCCATCTTCTCTTCCCCTTCTGTATCCAGACATGATCGAAGAGGATTCGCCTTTGATTAATGTTGTTGAATGCCAGGATGACGACTCCATACTCACTTACCTGGGCGCGGATGATTCTTATATTCAACGCGCCCTACCATCTGAAACCCAAACTATGCTGAACGAATCTACTATAGAAATCAACATCCACACGGAGGAAGATCCTCACATAGTGAAGATTGGACAATCCCTTAACACATCAGAACAAGCCGCCTTTACTACCTTTCTCTGTGCTCGCAACCAAGCGTTCGCATGGTCTTACGCTGACATGCCAGGAATTGATCCTACCATTGCCGTCCATAACATCACCCTAAACCCCGATTCCAAACCAGTCAAACAGAAATTGAGAAAAATGCATCCACGCATTGCTCTCTTGGTCAAAGAGGAACTCCAACGACTCCTTTCTGTTTCCTTCATTCTGCCTATTGACTATCCTCAATGGATTTCTAACATCGTACCTGTCACGAAAGCGACGGGGGGACTTCGGATATGCACGGATTTCCGGGATCTTAACCTCGCTTGCCCTAAGGATGACTTCCCCCTCCCAAGTATTGATCAACTTGTTGATCTCACTGCGGGTCATGAAATGCTTTCTCTCATGGATGGCTTTTCAGGATACAACCAAATTTTGGTTGCCCCTGCCGATCAACACAAGACTGCCTTCATAACTCCTTGGGGAACCTTCTGTTATCGTGTCATGCCATTTGGCCTTAAGAATGCTGGTGCTACCTATCAGCGGGCTATGACCTACATTTTTCATGACATTATGCACACTATCCTTGAAGACTATGTCGACGATCTTCTCGGCAAGTCTAAACATCGTAGTGAACATCTCGATGTTTTAACCATTATTTTTGATCGCCTGTTACAATATTCTGTCCGCCTTCAACCGAAGAAATGTGTCTTTGGTGTTCTTTCGGGAAAACTTCTTGGCTTTATCGTCTCTTTGCGTGGCATTGAGGTCGATCCATCGAAAGTCAAAGCTATCCTAGAAATGCCCCCACCCAAAAATCTCAAACAATTGCGTAGTTTACAAGGTAAGCTCCAATCTATCCGACGTTTCATCTCCCAACTCTCGGATCGATGTCAACCTTTCCATCACCTCCTTAAAAAGGATATTGCATTCCAATGGAGCGAAGAATGTCACCAAGCCTTCGAAGCTCTCAAATCTTATCTCTTACAGCCACCCGTGCTTATCCCACCCCAAGACAACCGCCCTTTCTACCTTTACCTTTCCGCCACCGACCACGCTGTAGGAGCCATGCTTGCACATCGTGACTCTGAGAATCACGAACAAGCCGTTTATTATATAAGTCGTACTTTGGTGGACTATGAGACTAGGTACACACATATAGAAAAATTGTGCCTGGCCCTATCATTCGTCGCCACCAAACTCCGACACTACCTTCTAAATCATAAGACTTTCGTCATCACCAACACAGACCCCATCCATTACATGTACGCCAAACCTCATCTGAACCAACGCATTGCTAGATGGCTCATGCTTCTCGCCGACCTCGACCTTGAGTTTATCCACCAGAAATCAATCAAAGGACAAACCATCGCAGACCAACTTGCGGACGCTCCTTTACCGGGGGAACAATTTACCAATTTCACATTTCCCGACGAACTCATCGCTACTCTTTCCCTCACGGAGGAGTCGTACCCAATGACCCTCTTCTTCGATGGATCTAAATGCCAGCGCGGCGGAGGAGCCGGCGTTGTTCTCATTCCTCTCAACGCTGAACCTATGCCTCTTTCATTCCGACTTGATTTCCCTTGCACTAATAATACAGCGGAATACGAGGCCCTGGTTCTGGGTCTCCAAGTTGCATTACACTTAGGTATCAAATCTATCAACATTTTTGGCGACTCTCAATTGGTAGTCAATCAAGTTATGGGCGTCTACCAATGCAAAAATGAGGAACTTCAAAAATACAAACACTACGTGGAATCACTTCTAGCTTTATTTACCCACTATTCTATACAAACCATTCCCCGCTCCACTAACAAATTTGCGGATACTATGGCTTGCTTAGCCTCGCAAATTCCCGCCGCGCCAACTGACTCTGAATTATTCGTCGTGGTCCAACAACTTTTTGCCCCATCCTATTCAACCCCGGTAGTTTGTATGATAAATACTGTGTCTACTAATTCACAGGATACCTGGTACCACCAATTTCACGACTACCTTACAATCTCTGTCCTCCCACCTGACCTTACTAGTAACGGCAAACGTGCTTTTCTTAAAAGTGTTTCGCGTTATGTTGTCATGGGGGGACTCCTCTATAAACGTGGCTTTGATGGTATTCTCCTTCGCTGTCTGACCAACGCTGAGGCCACTCATACCATCCAACAAGTACACGATGGGATTTGTGGTGGACATTTTAGTGGCCTTGCCGTGGCTAAACGAATCCTTCGCCTAGGTTATTATTGGCCTACTCTCAATAACGACTGCTACGAATATGTTAAGCGCTGTGTCATGTGTCAACAACATGCCAATCTTCAACATACTCCTAGCCACCCGCTACAAGTCGCTCGTGATCTTTGGCCTTTCTCACAATGGGGTTTAGACCTTATTGGTGAGATTCACCCAACCTCTTCACAACGTCACCGTTGGATACTCACAGCGACCGAATATTACACAAAATGGGTGGAGGCTATTCCACTCATTTCAATCAAAAAAGAAAAAATTGTCGAATTCATTAACCATCACATTATCTGTCGTTTTGGTATTCCTCATCGCCTAATAACAGATAATGGTAAATCTTTCAAAAACAAGTTGTTACAAAACCTTTGTGACAACTTTGGTATCAAACTTAGTTTCTCATCACCTTACTATCCGCAGGCCAATGGTCAGGCTGAATCTTCTAATAAAACTCTAACCAAAATCCTCATGAAAGTTGTCAATGAATCTGGAAGAAATTGGCACGATCACATCCCCTTTGCCCTTTGGGCTTATCGTACTAGCATTCGTACCTCTACTAATGCCACACCTTTTTCTTTGGTATACGGCACCGAGGCTGTTTTGCCTCTCGAAATACAAATACCCTCCCTTAGAATATCTCTTCAGGATATTCTCACCAACGATGATTTCCGCCAAGAGCGGTTAGCCCAATTGGAGCTTCTTGACGAACGCCGTCTTACAGCTCTTGATCACCTTCAAATCTATCAAAAACGCATTAAACGTGCTTATGATAAGCGACTTCATGAGCGTACCTTTAAGATTGGTGATCTTGTTCTCAAAGAGAATCAACATGTAACCAAACTAGAAAAGAGCAAACGTGGAAAATTTGCTCCCAATTGGATCGGGCCTTATATAATCACTCATACCTATGGATCTGGTACTTATCGTTTAGCTTCGCTCAATGGTAAACCTGAGCCTGAACCCCTTAATGCCTTGCATCTTCGACCATTCTACTGTTGAAATTAGTATTATATCACTTCTTATCTACCTGTCGCTCGTCCCTTGAGCTCACTTACCACTACATACACCCTGTTTCCTACACTTCATAATAACAATCAGGCTCACATAGTTTGATCCTCACCTCCCCTTGATGATGTCTTCCCCTTTTTAGTCTAGTCCATGACTTCAAAGTATTAAAATAAGCCGTATTCTTCTGGGATTTTCTTGAGTCAAACTTCCTACTAAACTAGATGCTTCACGCCAAAAGAACATCTAGTCATCTAAAATTAAATATAGACTGCTCCCTCGAAGGACAGCTATATGCCAAACTATTGCTGCTACTATAAATAGACTGCTCCCCTGAAGGACAGCTATGCACTAAAATCATCTCTGCTACTATAAATAGACTGCTCCCCCGAAGGACAGCTATACACAGTCAGCCTTTATCAGAAGCTTCTCGCATTGATCAGCTTCGTGAAGACCTCAAGAATAAAACAATCAATATCCCTTGTAGACTTCCCGCATCGATCAGTCTACATTCAATAAAATAAAAGCCTCATTCAAAAGAACTTTTTGGGTCATGGACTTGTCTATTTAGGGTAGGTTCTCTTTCGTTGTAACAAGTTCTTTGTACCTCAGCTATATCATCCACATCACCTCACCATTTGTTTCAACTCAAGGGACGTAACGTACACCTGATATATTGTGATCATACAACTCTTTTCAACTATGGACTTCTCGTCTATGCACGGCACTTAGGGCTTCAGGCTCGTTCTACGTTGTGTGGTTTGTTTAGCTCTTTTCACCTACGGAGCACTCTTTCCGCTTTGCCTCGCATCTAGAATTGTGTGTTGATCTTAATCAGGACACTATTCCCTACTACTTGGGTATGCTAACCTTTGCTTTACCTATACCTACACCAACAACATTATCCTACCAGCACCAACAACATTACCCTACCAACATCACATTTTTACCAAACGACAAATTGCCTAAACCATACCAAATTGCCTAAATTCACCTCTCCCTGGTCCTAAGGGAGAACTACATCGGTCTGAGGCCCTTCCTTGCTTTGTGCAATGGGCTATGTAGGCAGCACTTCGGAGACATGGGGTCTCCCAAGGTTAGCTCGACCATCCCCTACCATAACCTATCCTGTGTGGTGAATATAAATATTTTTGTGTATTTTTATTTTAATCACATTTCTCTTTATCCCTTTTCGAAACACCGAAAATCGAAACACCGACAATCTTATTATTATCATAACTCAAATCAACATACATATTCAGTTTTATTTAGATGTTAAACAAATACATCTTCTCTATCATCGACACGCAGGTCGGCATCCTTATTTATTCTTATACCTCGCTAACATGTACTCAGACCATCACAACTCATCCCGAACTAGGTGATGATCGTGATCGTCGACCCCTCTCGCCGGGCCTCTCTGTCCTCAAAGGTACCGCGGCTATTGGTACCGCCCACTGATCTGCCAATCTCTCCTGTAACATATGAATACGCCCTCTCGCATGGAGAACTCCAGCCTCTAGTCTCGCCGCCCGTGACTCCGCAACCACTAACAATCCTCTGGTCTCATTCACCTGCGTTTGGAGCTGCTGAACCAAACGCTGCAGACGATCCCTCTCTGCTGTAATCACCGCTATGTCAGGGCGCTCACGTACACCTCGCAGTTCTGCTACCCACCATAATCTATAGGCCTCTGTCATTCCTGCATCCATTACCCTGCGATCGGCTGCTATCTCCTCGGGCCCTTCTGGAGGTGTTGGCCGGGGTGGTGAGAATGTTGCCTCGGCATCGATCCTCATATATGGTCTATAAGCCTGTGGTATGTCCTGCACAAATCCAAATTGTCGCCGCACGCGATCTATAGGAATCCTCTCATATTCACCTGGCCTATGCCCCGCGATCCACCTCAATCGCTCTACACCTCTCAACTCCTCAGCTATGTTCTCGGTTACCATATAGTTCCCGTAGGGCCTCCAACAGATATCTGCAACCGTCAACCTCTCCCATACCTGCCTGTAATACTCAATGTCACCCGGCACGGCCTGAGATCTTGCCTCTTGTTCTGTCTGGACCCATCGTCGGAATCCCAACCTCTGTACTCCGGTCTCTCCTGCCTGGATGGATCGGCCTATTGGTCGCACACAAACAATGTGCTCATAGGCCCAACAGTGTAATAAGTATGAGCAATCCAACGTTGTCCTGTGACTTCGCCTACAAGCCCATAAACCCCTGTATAGCTCCGCCAAATATGCAGGTGCCCAGGCAAAAGTCACATTCCTTTCTATCATCTCCCAAATAACACCCATCAATGCCTTTGGAAATCTTCCCCCTTCTGCCCTTGGTAACGCATAATACCCTACCGCCATCAATAAAATCACTGCTAACCTTGTCTCCTCAGGGTGTGCTGCATACATTACCCCATATGTGAATGACAAACCTCGCTGTGTTAAGTCTCGTGCATATGGACCAAACACTTCTGTTATCGCTGCCCGCCCCGCGCTAGGTAGTGCCTGATATACTGGCTCTCCTGTAATAGGGAGTCTCAAAATACGAAACACATCTTCCAAAGTTACTGTCATTTCACCTGTTGGCAGATAGAAGGTATTTGTCTCAGGATTCCATCTCTCAATCAGCGCCTGTAACATACCATGGTTACGTGCGATTCGTGAATAATAACGGATTCCACTTAACCCCAAACGATTTATCAATGTCCATTCCGCTGGTGTTACATCCGCTCGGATTCGCGACAACAGCGCTGGCACGCTATCATTCATCCTCAACCCTGCCTCTGCCTGCATACACCAAAACGACAAACAACCATTCAATCCATTAGGGTCTTTTTCAAACATTCTGGAAATTTCTCCAGTAACCGGTACCGGTTATACGTAACCGATATCGGTTGAACAACCGATACCGTTTCTCCCTAACCGCTACCGGTCACTGTCAATTTTATACACCTTCCCTAAAAACAACCACCTACGACAATAATTTGCTCGTTTATTCCTTTTTATACATACAAACATACCTGAAACCCCTGATTGCCTACCCTGTAACACTTACCTCACCTGCAACCCTTGTTATCATGTTTTCTTTCTCATATCTACCCACCTACTCTCCCCCATCTTATTCACGAAACATGCAGTAGTCAAATCACAAACAAAACAATACCTCTTGGGTTGCAGCAGCTTGAGGTCGCCCTTGTCTTCCCTCATGTCCTTGCCTGCTGAATGCTTCTCCTCGTTCTGCCATGATCACCACCCTTTTCAACTTTGTCTTTCTGCCTTCTGAACCTCGGATCACATTTACTTTCCTTGTCTCTTTTCTCCTTCTCACCCAAATCTCTCATGCAAATACCTGTCTCAGTCGTCAAAAAGCGTCGCGTTCGCGTATTTAACCTCTTGCATGGCTCTAAAATTAAAACTTAAGTTGCCACCCTAGCTTTTCTATTTTTAGAAAAGCTCATACCTAAATAACCGGTATCGGTTACTTAACCGATATCGGTCTATCAGCTACCGATATCGGTTCTCTAACCGATATCGGTTACACACCTTCCTTTTTGAAACAGGGTTCTTTTCTTCATTTCTCATCTAAATTTTTGTCGCGCCCGCCTCTTTGCCTGCATAACCAACACAATTTACCACATTTTGTTCATCCACCACACATAGCATTACAATTTCATCAACATCATTTATTTTATAAATACACAAACCATCAACTACAGATACCAAAAAACTATCAATCTATACATCATTTGGATCCAACTCATCAGTTACATATATCACACTGTCACAAAACCACCAATTTATCACATAACCTGACATTCATATATACGCACAAACAAACAAAAACATCAGCATCATCTATCTATCAACATGTCAATTAAACTCATCACACATTCTATATATTACCAGCCATTAACCACATATTTCAACACATTTTAAACACAGCATGTGGATCAAAACATCGTCTCTATATATATACAAATTTTCAAAAATACAATGTGCCCTACATCGGGGCCTCTGTGATCTCATAACATACCAAAGCCGGCACGCAGGCCGCAATACCTACCAAAAATCTCGACTCGACTCGCAGGCCGGTCTCTCAAACCAAAAATATACTCGGCTCGCAGGCCGGTATCAAATATACAACCCGTACTCGGCTCGCAGGCCGGTATATAATAAATAAATGAATCAAAACAATGAATAAGTGTAGGCACGCAGGCCTCTATCAATACAACCGGTTCGCAGACCGGTGCCCATGTCCCTATACAAAACCATGTCGGGGATCTATCAGCTCTCCCCACCGCCCTCGGCACCTCTCCCCGCTGGTCCCTGTGGTGCCTCTCGCCTCCTGCCCGTCACGGACACGCCAGCTGTGGCTGCCCCTCCCTGAGATCTCTGGCTGTGCGAGGTCTCTGCCCTATGCGCTGCATACGCCTGATACTCGACTCCGGTACTATCAAGAATATCCTGATAATAACGGGCCTCTGCTCTAACCTCCATATAACGATCTCGCGCCACTGAAGGAACTGGGGCTGGTCCCCTGGCACCTAACACCAATATCCCCTGAGCCTGTACCTGCACCTGTGGCTGTGGTGCTGGTGGAGGTGCTGCCTGTGCCTGTACCTGCACCTGTGGCCGTGGTGGTATCTGGGGCTGTGGCTGTGCTGCTGCTGGTACGGCTGCCTGTACCTGTACCTGCACCTGTGGCTGTGCTGCTGGTGGTGGTGCTGCCTGTGCCTGTACCTGAGCCTGGGCTAGCTGCCCCTGTAAGACCCCTATCTGTGCCTGTGCAGCAGCCAACTGTCCCTGTAATAGCTGCACCTGCCCCCGGAGCTGATCTCTCTCTGCAGTAACTGCAGCCAAGTCTGGCTGCGCAGGCGGTACTATCCTCGCTGCTCTCTGCCCAGCCCACCATACCCTGTATGCTCCCGTGCACCCGGCATCATCCACACCCTCACCTGCTGGTCTCTCCGCTACCCAGTCTGGATCCCAAGGCTGTGGCGCTGGTAGTGGGGCCTCTACATCATCCCTCCTGTACTGAGGGAAGGGAGGTGGCTCGTCCTGTCGCAGCCCCATCTGCCTGCGTACCCTCTCTAGGGGTATCCGCTCGTACTCTCCCGGCCTCCGTCCTGCTATCCAGAATGTATACTGGATCAGGCGCAGCTGTATGCGGGCTCCTCTGCCAGGCTGGTGACCTCTGTAGGGTCTCCATATAATGTCTACTGCTGTAAGGCCCTCTAGCATATGTCTATAGTAGGCCACATCCCGACCTGCAACAACTGCTCGTGGCTGGCCCACGACCCCCAACCACCTCTGAAATCCATATCGGTATACGACCTGTGGCCCTGGCTGCTGGGGTAGCCCTACCGGCCTGATGCATACGATGTGCTCGTATGCCCAACAGTGCAACAAAAAGGTAGAACAAATACCAAATCGCCTCCTCCGGCGATAGCCCCATAACTCCCTGTATAATTGCACCAGATACACTGGTGCCCATGCGAAACAGGTGTGCTCCTCCACCATCTCCAGTAGCACCCCCATCAATGCCCGTGGGAAGCGGCCTCCCTCTGAATCCGGGAGGGCGAAGCAGGTGATCCCTATCATCATCAACACGGCAAGCCGTGTCTCATGTCTGTGTGCGCGGTACATGTCACCATATCCAATGCTCGCGCTATGATATGTAAGAAGCGCGGCTGCATCCCCAAAAACCTGCAGTATGCTATCCATGGCCGTCTCTGAATCTACCTGGAAAACGGCCTCTCCCTCGATCGGTAGCCGCAGGATGCGATACACATCCTCTAATGTGACGGTCATCTCCCCGGTCGGCAGATGGAACACATTGGCCGCCGGATCCCATCTCTCGATGAGGGCGACCATCAGGCTGTGATCTCTGTCTATCGCTCTGTACCTCTGGACCCCGCCAAGTCCCACCTCGCGCATGATGGCCCAATGCGCCGCAGATATGTGTGGCCTCATCCGACTCAATAGTGGAGGCATCCTATCACGCATCGTCAACTGCTGACGTGCCTGCACAACCAACCCACATTCTTAGACCCACTCTTTATTATAACACCTACTTTACCATCTAAACCCCCTTTTGTAACACCCCACACCTCAACCCTCTAACCCCACCCCAACACCCCAACCCACCTTCAAACCTAAACCCTAAACTCTAAACCCCACCCCAACACGCCACCCAACCCACCTTCAAACCTAAACCCTAAACTCTAACCCCACCCCAACACGCCACCCAACCCACCTTCAAACTTAAACCCTAAACCCTAAACCCAATCCCATCCCAAACCACCTTCAAACCTAAACCCTAAACCCTAAACCCACACCCCAACACGCCACCCAACCCACCTTCAAACCTAAACCCTAAACTCTAAACCCCACCCCAACACGCCACCCATCCCACCTTCAAACCTAAACCCTAAACTCTAAACCCCACCCCAACACGCTACCCAACCCACCTTCAAACTTAAACCCTAAACCCAATCCCATCCCAACTCCACCCTCAACCTCCCCCACCGATACCGGTCGATACGCGACCGATGCCGGTAGCCCCCAATTCAATCTCACCTTATGCCTTTGCGACCGATGCCGGTCGCCTATTGACCGACATCGGTCACTGTCTCCTGCCCGAGCCGAACCCCCGCGCGGCCCCCAAAAACCATTTTTCACCTATTTTTACCCATCTACCCACCCAAACACCCCCAAATTTTACACACCTAGCCGCCTTAGCCTATCTAACCTATCTACCCTCTCCCTTTCTCGAATTACCTCCATTTACCCATTATTTCCTCCAACATACCAATTCCTACCCAAATCCCAAAAACAACATAACTCAACCAAATCACCAAATTAAAGAGTTTAGAACCTACCGGTACGACGACACGTCGTCGTGGTGGGATGGGTGGTGGCGGTCCAGCTGGTCCAGCTCCTCCAGCTCCTCCTGCCTGTGCCATGGCTCCAATCCTGATCTGCTGGGTCCCCGGCCAATCACCTGCTGCCTCCTCAACTATTCGGGCCCACTATCAACTCTCTCCGCCAATCAAATAGCTCCACCTCACTTAATAACCCTCCAAATCAACTCTCCACGTCAGACAAGTTAATTTGGATTGCAAATAACAAAAGTGACAATGACAGGCCGTATTTTTCTTTTTATAGGTTTTTCGACCTTAACCGATGTCGGTTTCTTTTTGCCCTAAGAAACCGGTATCGGTCCCTTAACCGATATCGGTCATGCAGAATCGACATCGGTTTCATACCCAACTTTCACCCCATTATTTGCCCTTCTTTACTCCTTGCCTCTTTTTCACCAATATCGCCTCTGTCCACCTTTGCTGCACAACATTTGTTCACTTGTCCAGCCTGACCTAAGGCCTCAACCTACCATTCGGCCCGACCCAAGGCCTCAACCTACCATTTGGCCCGACCCAAGGCCTCAACCTACCATTCGGCCCGACCCAAGGCCTCAACCTACCATTCGGCCCGACCCAAGGCCTCAACCTACCTATTTGGCCCGACCCAAGGCCTCAACCTACCATTCGGCCCGACCCAAGGCCATTCGGCCCGACCAACCTACCATTCGGCCCGACCCAAGGCCTCAACCTACCATTCGGCCCGACCTAAGGCCTCAACCTACCTATTTGGCCCGACCCAAGGCCTCAACCTACCATTCGGCCCGACCCAAGGCCTCAACCTACCATTCGGCCCGACCCAAGGCCTCAACCTACCTATTTGGCCCGACCTAAGGCCTCAACCTACCATTCGGCCCGACCTAAGGCCTCAACCTACCAATTGGCCCGACCCAAGGCCTCGCCCTACCTATTTAGCCCGACCCAGGGCCACCGCCTGACCCAAGGCCGTATCACTTCCATACCATACCCACAATCAACGTTTTATTTTATACATCCATCATGTACCTTGTGTTCAATCGAGCTCACCTGTTCGTGTTTTCGCATGATTAGGGTCCTTGACTTGATCTGTCGACCAGCTTTGCCCAGACCTAGACCGTGACGTTTATCTCAACCAAACCAACCTTTTGGTACTGCCGAACATGCCTAAACGTTCCGGTACCTTACCTGTTATATATCCTGGAGCTACTTCCTATGCCTTGGATACCAGGATTATATCACCCTTGTTTGGATAAACTATCGACCTTTGCCTATACATTGCTGGTTTGCTAGTCAAATCATGTACCCTAGTCGTACTATTGCATTTCAACATGCGTCTGCTTCCTTGGACCTACCCCACCCCCTTACCATCCTCTCTACCACATATACCCTTTATCAACCCTATCCCTGATTTCCTGTTCACTCAATCTGTGATAGATTTGAGGGGGATTACCTATATCTTTAACATGAGAAACCACTTCATATTATTGTCCGCGCAGCTTTACAGAACAAGCTACACGACAATAAGGGGCTAATGTAGACACCAAATTCGTGTCTCACGACCCCTTGTGACCCGCATCCCATTTCGCAACCTAACCTCATTACCTAAACTTTACACAATCATTTATTAATTACCTTGTAATTGATAAATCCACATCACCTTACCCGCCACCTCACCTTGCCACCTCATCATGACCTAGCCCTAACCCTAAACTAAGCTAATTAAGACCCATGACTTGGTCTAGACTCACATCCATAACTAATGCCTCCTTACTCGCACCAAAAGCCGACCTTCTAGCCACTTGACCAAGCCCGCAACTGATCTCTCGGGAGAAAAACAGGGAAGGTGGGCTATTTTAGTAAAAATAGCCTACTTTTTCCTAACCGATGCCGGTTCCTACTCGACCGCCGTCGGTTACGCAACCGCCATCGGTTCCCTGTAAATGGGCTTCCCAAACCAAAACAACGGATCGGAATTTCATTTTGAGAGATCAATCAAAGGATTTCTGGATCAAGCGAGGGCATTGCGAACGAGGAACAGAGTCCAGATCTTCACTTGACCAAGCAGAGACGAGTGAAAATATTAGACGGGTTTACAGCAAAGGAGATCAACTTGCACCTTCATCAAAACCAGTAAGTTACATCTTGCATGTCCTCCATTATAACATTTCTTATGCTTTTGGAATTACAGTCCTCCCAAATCCGTTTCTGAATCCATTATCCAACATACCATTGCCTCTAGCTGTCATTCTTTTGTTTCTAACCATCCCATTTCCTAAAAACTATCCAAAAACCAGCCATTACAAACTCCACAACCAGCCCAGAAGATCCTAGAACCCACCGGTATCGGTTATCAGTAACCGCCATCGGTTATACGTAACCGGCATCGGTTCCTTTGATCAAAAACCAGGAAAAACAGCCTTTCCCCTACCCAGTTCAGCCAAGCAATTTAATTGATATTTTACAGTCTTTTGTGTTAATTCACGTTAGCAGGGAAACTGACCACCTTCGAAAGGAAGTTTTACATTTCCTGGGCCCAAGGCAGTTTCCTCATTTATTGTTTAATCAAATCTTGTGGTCTTGTGTTCTTATTTGCAGGTAGTCCTTCCCAGACAAAAAGGAGTTCTCCGCAGTCAACCTGATCTTTCTCTACGGTACGCGCACATCATCTCGACATCCTACAGGTATTCCTCCTAACCCTAACCTTATCTGTTTCTATAAGGAACGAAGCATTTTCCGAGTGAAATAGTATTATTACATCATGCCTCTAGTATGTCATTATATGCATGATTCCTAAGAAATACAAAGAGACATTAACAGCACTTATTTTGTTTTACATTTACATTATTTTATCTTTTTATACTTTCATCCTTTACTTTTATGGAACCACCCCTTTACTTTTGGACTTTACACAATATGTTAACCAACTTAGTATTTTCTATTTTATCCTTAGAACCTTTTGGACACTGGAACCCAGTAGGGATAGGAGTGCCCAGGTGTTATTGTCCCCTTTGGACACTTATATCCTCTTTCCTTCTTCTCTTATATTTAAAATGCCACATCAACCATTATCTTTTCTTAACTTCTACTTATCACTTTGGGTTAGCTTTTAGAGTTGTTAATGACGAAATTCAAGCAAATGAATCATATATATACATGAATTACTATTTTTTCTAAGGGGCAAGAGGAAAACTAGTAAATTAAGCTCTTACTTTCTATATAGTACTTGGGAAAAGGGAACACTTAAAGAATGCATTTAGGTTGCATTATTCACAACATAAGAAGGGAAATTTTTTAATTCCATCACACACATTCATCTTGGGGGGAAATTATTTGTAGCTTGTTATCTTGGTGACTAGCACAAGAGAAACCTAGCTTCAAGTGGCATGATTCTATCACATACACACACACCAGAAGTACGTTGAGTCTGAAATGTAGTGAAATGCTCAGTGAAAATCACATTAGGGTGATTGATGATGTCAGATTGACTCAATCATATGTATATTTTATTCCATCTAATGTGTGCTTGAGCATTTTTCAAGTAGTTAGGGTTCATTTTACAGGTACATGTGGGATAGTGAAACCCTACAATGAATTGAATGTAATGAAAAGTGAAGTGAAGGTGACATTATCAAACCCTAAAAGAACCAAATCCGCACTCACTACCAAGACACTAGTGCCTAGTTTAGATACTAGCACCTGGGGTGGTTTTGTCCCTTTCTAGGTACTTTTGTATAACACGCCTATAGATCATTGTCTTCTAGATGAAGCATGTATAGTCTAGATTGAACTTATTCTAACATCATCCCAGCCCATATTCATTGTTTACCATTGTATGTTATATCTTGTACATATCTGATATTATCTGATTGATATCAATCATCTGATTAATATTTAATATTGTTAAACCATTTGGTGAACCCACATTTGATCAAACCCTAGATTGTCATAGGATCCCTCATTTTGTTTGCTTCATCGTATCCCTAACCCTAGTAAACTTAGAGTTTATTTATTTGTTTATAGATTTCAATATCTTTCATTCATCATATAGATTCCCAAGGATCATTATCAATATCTATCTAGCTTTCCCATATCTCCTAGATATCATAGCTCTCATGCATATTCATCTAGCACACCAACTCTTCAGTCTATTGTTCATTCCAAACAAAAATATTGACACCACTCCCCCATTATATATTTAGGTTCACATTCATAATTTTCTTTTTGAGTGTGTTTTATCTGTTGATGGATATGGTCCTAATATATGTAATATCTATTTCTTTTATCAAATAGGGATTTCTGCTATTAATTTAAATCCCTCTACTCGATGTATTTGTGGTCTTGATAATACACCTTAATGATTGTTAGGAGAAATCACGTTACCCATTACTATAGGGCCTTACACTAGTAATGTTCTATGTCATGTTATTCCTAATAATCTCAATTATAATATCCTTATAGGTCATCTTTGGTTACATACTATGCATGTAATCCCTTCTTCCCATATTATAGTATATAATTCCCTTGCAACACTTTATTCCATAGATAATGTTATAATAGATTCCACAACTCATGTTGTTAATCTTTGTGATATCCCTCTCATACATGATCATGAAGACACTACTTACATTACACGTCATTCTCCTCTTGTGATGGAGTATATTGCTACTGATTTACATGATGAATATTATATTGACATTCATATCCCCATTCACAATGTCACCATGACCATGGCTTTAAAATTTGTTACTTGTCACAAATATCAATGCAATTATAGTGATCATATGCTTTTTTATTCCAATGTTACATCATTTACAACAACCTACTCACCAAAAGTAATAACAATGTGTGAGGATTTTATAACAATTCTTGATGTCTTTCCCTCACTCACTTTCCAAAACTCTATGCATGACTCACATACTATGGCTACTCCTCATCTTGTTGCATCCATGGGGGAAATCAATTCTCATCTTTCTACATTTATGTATGTGTTCATAGGGGCTAGTACATACAACTTTAACATTTTTTATCTTCTAAAATTGCACCTATTCCTTAGGGTAAGTGCATTAAGTTGGGGGACAATTAAGTGGAAATCAAATCCTTAATTTTACATCAAAAATAGAAAAACATCAAATTTAGTCTTCCGCAGACTTGAACCATGCCAAAAAGTCAAAAATATGTCATAAAAATGGTACCATCACGTAGGGGAGACTATTAGCTTTGTAGAAATATTGATTTTAAAGTGAATAGAATAGGATAAATATCATTTTATAATTTTTTACTAATAGTAGGTCTTTAAGAAACTTTTTCTCATGAATGTTTATGTCTACATTTAAGACTGCAAATTTTGTTTCACTTGTCAGAATGTGATACAAATTATACCACCCCAACCGTGCTGAAATTATATACATGTTCAAAAAAACATTATTTGATTTCAATATTTTTTGATGAAGTTATTGCGGGCAAACAGAAAGTGCATTGTTTCCTTTATATTTTCATATCACTTTCATGGAAACAATCATAAAAAATAAAATATTGCTAAAAATACCAAATAAAATATATCCCAAAATAGATAGCGGCATTTAACTTCTCACCAAAGGAAAAATATATATATCAATTTTTGGTCATCTAAATCACGAGAAAACGGACTACAATCTTATAGGCGTTTTTAAAAAAAACCAAGTCATTGAATTTTGAGAGTTTAATATAGATAAACTTGTCCAATTTAAAAAAAATAGTAGTTTAGAAACTAGATTCCAGATGCTGCGATTCATATTGATATAAGTTTTTCTAATTTTGAGTGTATGCATTTGCTAATAATCCCTAAAAGTTGATATTATGTTGTTATTTGTAATATGATGTCCACTTACGACCCCTTTTTTGTCCCCCAACTTGCTGCACTTACCCCTTACCAATGTTCTACCTATTCTATTTTCTCCTAATGGACACACTCATATTGTTTATACACTTACTACTCATGTATTTGGGATCTTGGACACCATATGGTTCTCCCCTCATTTTTTGGACATTATTATATGGTAGCTTTTGTGTTACCCCCTTGCTATCTGATGACGCACTCTTGTTCTTGGTTCAAACATGACTATTGATGGTGAACTTACGTACGTAAACCTCATGTTTCACACATACAATGGGGAGAAACCTTTCTCATGTAGACACCCTAAATTACACACATGTTTCCATCTTATCCTAGTTTGCTTCCTAGTTCATCCCCTTTGTGATTAATTGATTAAATCATACACATTGCACCCTTTGGATCAAATAAATTAATCCATAGTACCCCTTTAGCTAGTTAAATTATCATTAATTAATTAATTAATTAGTGTACACATCTTAGTCAATTATCACTCATATTCTCAGTCAACAGCTAGTTGGACTCCACATACTTATCCTAGTCAACTACGCTTCTAGAATCCTAGAAATGTGGGGGCAACTGAATTTCATATATAACCACCTTTTCTAGATGCAACTTCTACCAATTAATTTCATTACTACCCTTAAATTTCTCAAAATTGTTGCAACCTCCTCAAATGTTATTTTTAGCATGTGCATTCAACCCATTTCTACTAACTTCCAATCACTTTTACTTCAATAAAATGCAGTCTTATCCCATCTCAAATTCTCCTAGATTGTTTGCAAGTAAACTCTTTCCATTTGCATACTAAATTTTTCCAAGATAGCTGCTCATAGCAATTAGCATCCCCAATTTGGATACCATTCAAGAGCACCCAAAATTAGTCATTCACAAGGTTATATAGCTTATAAGCTCTCACAACCTACTTGAAGTTTTCTTTGGAAGGCTACAGGAGGTTTGCAATTGTTTATATATCTTTCATTTTCAGTTAGTTTTTTCAAGTTTACATTTTGGCACACCTGGTGTGACTCACACCCCTCTTCATTTATTTTTGTCTTTCCATTGTTATTCAATTGTATTACTTGTTTTGTATCCTTAGTTACATACTAACTCTCTACTTTGTGTAGCCCTCACTAGTGTTTGTAGGTGTTCTAGAGGCCTTTTAGTTGTACTTTATCTTTATTATATGGTTAAGGAATTTAATCATTGTTTGTAGGTGTTTTAGGAATCAATCATTCTTTTTTCTGGTTTTTTCTTTTAATTATTTTTTGTTTTTGGTAAAAATAAAAATAAATCAATGTGACCTCTACTAGCATTCATTTTCTAACACATACATCTATTGTTTATTATGTGTTTTCATAGGTGTTTTCTAGTTTTTGGAAACAAGTACTAAAACACATGTAACCATTTGTTTTTGCTTCAAAATTTCTTCCAACCTACAAAAACCACAGCAAGAAAAAGATCAGATCTTATTAATTTTAGATAACAAAAAGATATTATTGACAATCTGCAAAAGAAAAATAAACGAAAAAATTTGATAACTGGCTAGTTGGTCCCCCAACCCCTATCCTATCTCCCCAGACTTCTTGCCTACCTCAACCCAGTCAGTTGGCTCATTGAGGCAACTCCCCACACTCACTTTCAACCCTTAACCCTACAACCTACCCAAACTACCCTCCCCCCAAAACTTTTCCTCATCGATCTCGCGAAAATCCCAATCCTGTCCAACTATCAACTCTTCACCTAGCCCTCAGTCATATCTAACCCAACGCCATTGAATCCTTGCCCACCCCAACCCGAATGATCCCACCTACTTGGCCTATCACATGACTCTCACTTATTTCCCCACAAACACCCTCCCCTAGATCCCACAAAGCCCCCCATGACCCCCATCCCGTCCCCAACTCCCAGACTACCCGCGACCCCCCACCACATCCCTCCTTGGACTCCTCACTATGCTAAAACCTGACTCGCCACACCCACAGCACCTGGCTCCCTCCTATTCCACACCATTTTTGTCGTAAATTCCCTCCATTTCTAACCTACGAAAAAAAAAAATGTAACACACAAATAATATCAAACCTGAGATTACACTTCGACCACTTTTTGTTCAAATATTTTAGGTTTAAGGTTTTTTTTTGTTTTAAGCAATATGTCGAGCTCCACATAGCGTGTATTAGGTGTAGTTCATAGTTTTAAACTTAGCATTTATTTTATTTTATATTTTTCAACTTAGGGTTTAATTTTGTTTATTAACTTTTAGTCTAGTTTTCACTTTTAGTTTAAAATGCTCCTTTATTAACTTTAGATTATCTTTTAGTTAGTTCTTCTAATTTATTTTCTTTCGTCATTTAGTTTAATTGATTATTTAGGAATTTTTAATTCCAAATTAGGAACTTTTTTATTTATTTTTATCTCTTTTCGTTAAAATAGGACTAATCGTGAAACTCATTTTTATAAGGCTAGCAAGTTATTTTGGGGGTTTAAATTGATTAGACCCCTTTTTCATTGTTATTCTCGTCACTTCTACCCATATAGACTAATCATAAAATTTGTTAATCTAGCTTTATTGGACATTTTGGCTCACCTTGTTGTTGCTTTTTAGCTAATTTTGTAAAAATTTAATCATTCTTGTATATTAACTAACACTTTGTACGTTTTTTTCTTGTGCTTCCTTTGTAATTTTTTGTTTTTAGTAAGACTAATCATTGTGTACTCATGCATATGCTCTTCCCTCATGCTTTCTAAGCATCTTGGGATTGAAAAATGCAATCATTTCTCATCTTGTTTTGGGGAATTAATGTTTTTCTCTCTTAATCAAATATTTTTTACGTGTATTCTCTTTCCTTGCACTTTTTAAGTGATCTTTGTAATCAAAATCGTGAACTTGATTCTTTCATCTTTGCCTCTACCTACCTTAGGAAAACATTCTAACCCTCATTTTCAGGACCCACTCTCATAAAGGTTGATAAAACACTTTAAAAAAACTAACTGCATGTTTCCTTTGATCGTGAGCTTCAAACTACTAGTTCTTGTGTGCAAGGAATTGTTGATAAACAAGATAAAGAAAACATTTTTACACAATGTATTCACAGGTTTGGATGAGGGTAAAAACCTTTCCACATAACTGTGCAAAGTTCCTTGGCATAATCCATAAAGATATTTTGAGGATTACCACAGAAACCCCAAAGTATTCGCCACATTGAGGGAACTAACTAACAAAATGGGCACCTTTTTTCCCAACTTATTAGTAAAGCCTTATGAGTTAGAGTCACAAATATCTAGTAGTGGTGACCCCAATTTGATTCATTCTAAGAAATATCTTTATTAAGGTTTCAAATGGGGTAAAGTAAATTCGGTAGCTAGTAATAGCACTGGGCTTGCTCAGGTATACTGCTAACACCTAGTTGAGTGAACCACCTAGGAAGCCACGCCTTGTCCAAGCCAATCTAAAGTAAATGCCAAAACTTTCACAAACATCATTTTTAATTTTTCTCATGTTTTATGCACTTTTGTTTCACTTTTTTCATTCATGTTTTCTTTCTCATCCACCTTGTTACTTTGTAAATGTGTCTAATTCTTGGGTTACGGACATACACATCCATACTTGAGCACTTTCATCATTTTCATCTAAAGTCTTAACATTATGATACTCACTTTATCACACTCAAGCACCCTCATGATCACCTTGATATTTCATTTTCATAATTCTTTATTTTGACATTATCTTGTTGATCTCTAAGCATTCCATACTCTTATTTCATTACATTTCACATTCACTTTGTTGAATTGATGACATCTTCAATATCTCTCCTATCATCTAATGTTGTCATACTTCACATCCACTTTGTTGAATTGATGACCTCTTTCATATCTCTCCCCCATCATCTTATGTCATCACATTACACATTCACTTTGTTGAATTCATGAAATTCTTCTATCTCACTTCTATCACTCTTATGTTGTCACACTTTGTAATCACTTTGTTGCATTAATGACATCCTCATCACCTCATCACTTATCTCTATAAAATCATTCACTTTTCTTTAATTTGATATCACTAATCCATCACTTTCCCCTTATCTCTTATCTTCATTTTTGTGAGATTTGGACCTTTTCATCATCATTGCCTCACTTCTTGTGAAGAAATATACTCTATCATTCTTTTAGTAATTTCATTTCATTGTTGTGTCTCCTCTTTTCACACACTTTTCTTATGAGTTGGCATCTTTTATCATCTTCTTAAGTCTCCCCTTGTAACATACACCTTTTTAAAAAGTTGAGTAAACTCATCACATTTTCCTAAGTCTCTTCCCTTAACATGTTTTTCTTAAAAATTGAGCATCTTTCATCATTTGTTAAGTCTCCTCTTGTGACACTCACTTTATCATAAGTTAAGCACACTAACTTATTTAGTCTCTTCCTATTTCACTGAATTCTTAGTAAATTAATGAAACAGATAAGGGTAGTAGGCCAAGGAGGAATACCTATTTGTAATGTCGATTGATAGTTGTGTGTGCGTCATGTTTGATTTCCTGATCCAAGTTGATTGCGAGAGCTCCCTTTTGGCTAGGAGGAACTACCTGTAAATGCAAAACAATACCACCAGATAGAGTTAAACAAAACAATGAGTGGACTGCCTAGTGGAAGCTAGATCTGGGAAGCATGATGCTTCCTGAATAGGCTGTCAATCAACTTTTATATAATAATATTAATGCTAGTTAAATCATACATGAAGTAAAGATCCTATTAAAATTGAAACAATTTAGGTATCTTATATAAAATAATAAGAAAGGTCAGGTAAAAGGTGATTGAGGTCAAAAAGGGTACAGTGATTGGTTGGTGTTGAGTTACATGTCTGGTATAGGCTCTGGGTAAGGTCTGGTAAAGATTAAGAATGGTTTTGGGCTATTGGGAAGTGGGTATTTAGCTCTTTGGTGTGAGCTATATTGCTAGACACAGTAACTGATGTCAGTTGGCTAACTGGTTAGGTGTCGGTAGGGGAAATTAGCAGAAATTTATTAGAATTGGTTTTTTAGACTCCCTGTGATTGCACAGAGGTTGGAAATGGTGAGGATGAGGTCGTAAAATGGTCTTAAAGACTCAGGGATGATTATAAGAGGGTTAAAATAAGTGAAAGGGTCAAGTATGGTAAGGTGATAGGTTGGTGGGAGGAAGGAAGTGTACCACTATGGACAAAGATAAATTACTGAGATGAATAATAAATATTACTAAAAGAAAATAGAGATAAATGAAGAGGTGTTAGGTACTTACTGAAAAATAAATTTGGAGAACTTAGGTGATGAGGATGGTGATGGCAGAGATCTAGAGAGAATAATTGTTGTATTCGTGTCACGGTAGTTCAAACCTCTGTGCCTCTTTCTTGTGAATCTATGATTGTGAAGAGGATGATGGATGGTGACTAGTGTTGGTAGTGCTCCTGTGTGTCTTATTTTTCCTGGGTATAAAAGAAATTTGAGTGCTTCAAGTATTTTTTTATATGATATCCTGAATTGAATGACCAACCTAGGTAAAGGATTTTGGAAATGTATTTAACCTAACCAGAAACGGTTAGGTGACCAGTGTCAGTTGAGATATAACCAGTCGTTTGTCAAGGTGGGAATATCTAGGTTGGCCAAAAATAGCCAAATTGTTGTTATTTTTGGCATGATCTCCAACATTCTTCCAATTCTTGAGTGATGGATCACATAAAGATAAGTAGGAGTCCTTTTAGGTTTGTTAATAGGAGTTAAGTCTAGGTTTAAACTAAGTCCTAGTTGGTTAGGATAGGCTTAGACTTGGTCTTAGGTCATTAATGAGGTTTGAGTGGGTCATTTGAGTGAGGTGTCTAGGTTATTTGGTTGGGTGAGGTGGTTAAGTGAGGATATTAATTAATTTAATTAAGATAATTAATTCAATTAACATGTGCACTAGGGGATATGAATGGGTAGGATATGGTTAATTTAATGAACGGGGTTTTAAGGGAAGTATGACCTAATTTTGGTGTCTACATTTACCTTTCTTTGTTGTGTGGCTTGTATTAATAAGTGACGCTGAAAAAAATAGGAAGTGGTTGCCCCAAATATAAGTGAGAGTGGTGTTTTCCCAAGTATGGGTGAAGGTGATAGCCCTCAAACCAAAAGCTGATGAGGTGTGAGATGGAGTCGGTGAGTGGTTTGATAAATGTGTAGGTGATGAAAGTTAAGGTAGGTGGGCTATGGGTAAGGGTATGGGAACTTTAGGTAATGGGTGATGGTCAAATTGGGTAATAGGTAATGGAAATCGAAAGCACTCACATGTATAGACTACAACACGCGGTACTAGTTTGAAGAGCTTGTAAACTCTACATCATCCATGGTTGATAGGTTTATCCAAACAAGGTTGAAGTGATTTAGGTATCCAGGGTACAAGATATGGTCTGGAAACACAATGTAGGTTAGGTGTAGGAACATTTAGGTATGACCTAGTACACTAAAGGTTTGGTCGAGATAAACGGCACGGAAATAGCCAAGGTAAGGTCATTATGCCAAAACAACACAGGTAATAGCATCGCAAGGTATAGCAAGTACACAAGTTCAAAGGTCATAAAAAGTGGTTCAGGTCAAGTTATATAGGTCATGGCATGGTTAAGGATGAGGTATAGGTAAATAACATGTCCCTAAATTCAATTAAGGAAATGTATATGTAGTTTAGGCTAGTAGGTAGGGTGTAATAAGTTATTGGTGAGGTTACGAGGTATTGGGGTAGTAACATTTGTAGGCCAAAGTGGGAAAAAATGTAGGTGAAATGGTATTGGCAGGTGACCGATGTCAGTTATAAGGTTACTGACAATGGTTTGGTATGACCAATTCCGGTCATGTCGAGTTAGGGTTGAAAAAAGAAAAATCCATGTTTTATGGTTTCATTTTAACTTGTTTTCATTGGGGAAAATGATAAAGATATAGTGCCTTCGTGGAAAGAAACACTATGAGACTTTGAGCTGAGTTGGTGAGCAACGTAGTAGGTGATTGGCATGTGATTGGTAGGTCCACGAGATCGGTTCGACTGATTCGATCCGTTTGGAGGTGAGTAGTTGATTTGGACATGGAAAAGGCGGGAGAGGGTTCAGGTGGACCATCGGTATAGTGGCCAGACGTGCCACCAAGGAGATGACACCAAGATGAGGTAGGAGGTAATTTGAATTGTTCATTTGGTTGAAAAGTGTGTTGTAAATGTGGTTTTTATTGTAAATTTGGGTGAGGTTTGTAAATTGAAGTTTGTGGGTAAAATAGAATGAAATGAAGGGTGGGAATAGCATAAAGTAGGTAAAATAGATTGGGGCATGAGGGTAGGGTAAGTTTGGGTAGGTGGTTGTAAGTATTTAGGTGTTTTTGTGGAGTTTTTTTAATAATGGGGGGATGAGTTTGGGGTTTTGGTTATCATGACAAAGACCGACATTGGTCTAGGTTTGGCCGATGTCAGTCATATTTTCCTGACATCAGTGAGGGATAAGGTGACCGACACCGGTAAAAGGGAACCGGTGACAGTCAAGACAAACTAGGTGACGATCAAGGTGACCAATGCCAGTAAAGGCTGAAGAAAAACAGGGGTACGAAGGGCTAGTTTGGAAAGAAAAATAGGTGGAAAGGGGTAAATGAAGAGTGTATGTAGAGGGATGAGGGTAAAATATGAGTTTGGTGGGATAAGATAAGTAAGTAGGTTCAATAATGTTAAGATGATGGGTCATGATTGTAAAGAGTAGTAGGCTTGTAGGTGAATTAGGTAAATGGGGTAGACATGATTGATGTGGTTGGGTATGGATTAATGAGTAAGAGGTAATTTTTGGGTAGGCAAGTCTTGATAATGTTGTGTTTAATGTTCCAAGCTAGGTACCAGCTTAGGATGCGGGACAAAGTACCACCTCTGTTGGTGCAGATGTGGTCTAGTGTGATTGTGGAGGAGTGGGAGCATATGATGTATGTTCGACTGATTAATATCTAATGCTATAGATGTATAGCTTGAGATCCTATCTTGATGGTCATCACTCATCGATATATGGGATTTAGTGACCAACAAATTTCATTTACCAATAGGTGAGATGATTGTCACCCTAGAGGATGTGTATAGGATCCTACATCTACCGATTGTTGGGGAGCTAGTGTATTCTATTTTGTCAGAGGCATCAGTGGAGCCGATAGTGGCTGTGTTTGGGGAGGCGATGGAAAAGCTAAGGTATCATAGCATGAGCTTGAGTTATGGAGATATGTATGTAGCTCATCCTCAAGAGATGAGGTTAGTTTTAGTTATGATGAAGGTGATATGTTTCTTCACCTTACTAGATGATGAGGGTGGGATATTCCCATGAGAACCAATGAGAATGCTCTAGGATATGATGGAGGAGCAGATCTACTTTTCCTAGGCACCAACATTCCTAGTACAACTATATAGGGAGTTGGAGCCTATGGGAGATTGTGGCGGTTTAGTTTGTGTTACACCTTTCTGCCTACACTGTTGGGCATATGAGCATATCGTGTGCATGTTCACCAATTGGTTTGCCATGACATGATTGGTTTGGGGGTGGATTGCTGAGAGTTGGATACAGACGGTGGGTACCAGTTGGTGGGCAACATAGGGTGGCTAGGGCCACACATGATGTTTTATATTATAGGTGGTTGTTGGAGGGACTTTCAGGGGTCAATATTATGTGGAAGCCCTACATTAGCTACCCCTCATATAGGGGCATGATGGAGGAGTTAGATGATCTTCAGCTGTTGAGGTGGATATGGGGGTGCATGTTTCGGTGAGCACGAGTGGATACCTGTAGACAAGGTTAGATGGAAAGTTTGGGCTGCCACAAGATGTGCCTCCACCTTTCCCACAGTACCAGAGAGATGACATGGAGAGACCCATGTCTCCACCACGTCCTGAGTGTGCTCGACAGGGTAGGAGGAGCAGCCAGTGGATATGTAGATTGATGATGCTAGAGTCACCGATGGTTATAGGTAGTGGTGGGTGGCACAACAATGGGTAACACCACTCAAGACCAGGGCATCCCGATCTTGCTACTGTGACAGTACAGAGAGATGCCTTACAGGGGAAGGTGGCCACCCTTCTAGACACAACTCAAATGTGTGCAGGGTTAGTTGATAGTCAACTCATGCATAGGTGGTCACCCTACAGGCCCAGGTGATAACCTTATAGGTGCAGCTAGCCCAGGTACAGGTGCACCTGCATAGGGAGGTGATGGGGTATAGGTCAGCCACCTTACAGGAATAGGTAACAGGTTTACAGGGCCAGTTGGACACTACACAGGCACAAGTTATGGCCTTATAGGCCCAGGTTGTAGTATAGGGACCTACATAGGCTCAGGGATAGGGTCCCATACTATAGGTAGTAGATGGTGGGACATGGTCCCATGGTACAGGGAGGAGGATAGGGATCACAAGTATAGGGACCAAGGCTAGGGTTAACATGATAGAGTACACAGGTTGCATTGAGACCTATGGAACTACCTCAGATGGTGACTATGGTGAGGTTCAGGGATGCCCTGAATGAGGCCCATTACTATCAGGATCACCTGACAACTTTCGAGATAGATGTCCCGTCTTATGCTGAGTATATATCACAATAGGAAGTGAGTGAGAGGACTAGGTCTCACACTCATATCTCAAAGAGCACAGGGGGCCAACAATCCCAGAGATAGGGTCATGGTGAAAGGAGGTTACTAGTTCACGTAGGCCAGGCCTAGCTGAGGGCTAGGTGGAGATTAGACTGAGACCTATGGTGGGAGGAGAGATGTTGGCAGGGTGGCATAGATAGTAGAGAGGAGGAGACATGTGAGACTGGACCAGAGGATATGAGGTGGGGTGAAAAGTAGCCACTTGGTATGATTATTGTTTTGGATATTTTGATATATATACCGGTCTTGTGTGCCAAATATAGTGAGGTTGTATATGAGAGTTTTGTGATTTTGATTTTTATATTGGCCTGCGTGCCAAAGAGAGTGAGGTTATATTTGAGTGATTTGAGATACTTGTATTTATTTGTATCTATGTACATATGTATTGATACACATACTTTTCATTTATATAGATGATGATACTTATTGTATGAATGATGTATCTATGTTTTTAATTTCCATTGTTATTGTGTATTGATGGAAACTAGATGAATTAGGCATGATTGAGTTCGAGGTCATGTAGGCATGATAGAGTCTAGGTGAGTTAGGGATGATTGAGTCAAGGTCATGTAGGCATGATGAGTCTAGGTCACTTAGGCATGGTTGAGTTAGGTCTTTTAGGCATGGTTGGGTCAGGTGAGTTAGGCATGGTGGGGTCTAGGTGAGTTAGGAATGATTGAGTCAAGGTAATGTAAGCATGGTGGAGTTAGGCTTAGGCATGGTGGAGTTTTAGGTCAGCTAGGTATGATTTGGTCATGTTGTTGGGTTTGATTTTATTTCAATGTTATTAGTAGCATGGAAAATAAATGATGATGTATGTTTCTGTTATGGTTTAAATTGTTAAATATTTGATATCATGGAATGGTGAATTGATTGATGTATGATGTGATGAAATGGTAGGTATGTATGTTTGTATTAATTTCCAAGTGTTGTATAAAATGGAAACTAGCTAAGGTAGAATGTGAATAGGAAAATGGGGGTGGAAATTGGTTAGGGTAGAGAGTGGCCAAGCTAACCTCCAAGGGCCCCATGCCCTCAGAGTGCTACCTATATAGCCCTGGTGAAAAGGGGCCTCAGGCCGATGTAGTTCTCCCATAAGATTAGGGAATAATATGATGAGGTAAAGGGATGGGTTGGTAGGTTTTAGGCATAATGGAGTCTAGGTCAGTTAGGTATGGTTGATTTTAGGTCATTTAGGCATGGTTGAGTTTAGGTGAGTTAGGCATGGTTGAGTTTAGGTCATTTAGGTATGGTTAAATTGAGGTTTCGAAGGCTTGGTCCTGTATAGGATAATCAACAAGTAATGAAGAAGGTGAAGGGTAAGAGGTAACCAAAAGAGCCACCTAATTGGTAAGAACCAAAACAAGTCTACCATACCAAAGATGGGCTTATAAATGTAAGACCCTAAAGGCGTTGCATGATTGACTATTCTAAGGGTGAAGAAAGTCACATGATTACAAAATGTCACATTTGTGGCATGTCCCTTGAGTGGGCAAGGAAATTAGGATGAAAAAGGTGATGAGGTGAAAGCAGGTTGGTTTTAGCGTAACCTAGTGTGAGACAACATGCCTATTTGGCAAGAGACCCAAGATCAAAATAAGCAAGTCCATGACAAAAAATTTAATCTCTTTATTTTTCTTTTTCTTTTGTTTTTGTTTTGATAGACTGGTCGATGCGGGAAGTCTATGTGGGATGAGTAGATTCATCTCCTTGAGGTCTTCGTGAAGCTGATCGATGCGGGAAGCTTCTTAATATTGGATTTTATTATTTTCCATAATAGTCTTCTTATGATGATAGACTATGTATAATATGGCTAGCTTTGTGTAGCTTGTCCTTTGAGGGAGCAGTCTACTTATAGCAGTGAGATAGAAGTAGTAGATGTCCTTTTTGAGGATTCATCTCTTTTTACTGAGTTTCACTCAAGGAGTTGAATCCCATTTTACTTTTTGAAATTTTTTTTGCATTTGTACTTTTAAGTCATGGACAAGACTATAAAGAAAGATAAGCTCTTGTATCAAAGACAAAACTATAGCACACAGAGGTTAACTATGAAAGATAGGAGTTTAAGTGATGAATGACCATGGGATTCCATCTTGAAAAAGATGAAAATAATCCATGAGAATCATGCCATGAGTAGAGCCATGATACTCATATTGAAGACAAGGTTGAAAGGTAACAGGTAATCACATGATTCTATGGTTTAATCGTTGATCCATAAAATAAGTAAAATGGAAGGTAAATGGTGCTCAAGGGACGAGCGTTAAATAGAAAAAAGGTGATATAGGACTTGATTCAACAATAGAATGGTTGAAGATGCAAATAATTTAGGGGCTCAAGTTTGGGTTTACCTTCGAGTGAAGACAAATGATAAGCACCTGATCCATAGGTATGAGTAACAATATACGGTCTCAAGCCAGTTAGGAGCAAATTTTCCCCGCTTACTTTTCTCTTCTTTTGTTACATGTTGATTTTCCTTCAGGACAAGGTCACTGACCTGGAAGGTTCATTTCTGAACACATTTATCATAGGCACATTTGATACATTTTTTGTAGATTTGAGAGATGGTCAAGAGCATTGAGATGATGTTCATCTAATAACTCGAGTTGTGCCAAACTGTCTTGGCAAAATGTCATCATCATTGAGCATATCTTTAAGTGAGATACAAAGAGATGGAATCTAGACTTCAAGAGGTAGAACAACCTCTGTACCATAGACTAGAGAGAAAGGCATAGCATTAGTTGAGGTATGAATACTAGTACGGTAAGCCCATAAGGCAAAAGGAATGTGCCTGTGCCAATCCTTTCTAGTATCGCCAACTAATTTCATAAGAATTTTGTTCAAGGTTTTGTTGGTTGATTCTTCTTGGCCATTTGTTTGAGGTAATAGGGTGAAGAAAAATTGAGTTGAATGCCAAAGGCATCACAAAGTTTTTGTAGGGTTTTGTTTTTGAATTTTTTTCCATTATTAGTGATGAGACGGTGAGGAACACCAAAACAAAAAATGATGTGATGGTTGATGAATTCACATATTTTCTTATTTTGTAGAAATAAGAGGTATGTCTTCTACCCATTTAGTGTAGTATTCAGTAGTGGTAATAATCCATTGATGACATTGGGAAGAATGAGGATTGATCTCTTCCGACAAGATCCAAACCCCATTGAGAGAAAGGCCAAATGGTCTCATGTGACATGTAAGGCATGACTAGGCATGTGATGAAGATTAGCATGTTATTGGCACTTCACACAATGTTTTACATAATCACAAAAATCACGGTTTAAGGTTGCCTAGTAATAGCCTAGGCGGAGAATGCATTTAGCGACAACTAAACCAATGAAGTGACCTCCAAAAATTCCATCGTGAACTTCCTTGATGGTGTAGGGAATTTTAGAACTTGTAAGGCATCTATAAGAGGATGTCGTCAAAGCCATGTTTATAAAGAATACCAACCCATGATGACATAACGAGAGAAACTTTTGAGAAAGTCTCATTGTCCATTGCGAGTAAGGTCTAGAGGTAGAATTGAAAGGGAAAGGTAGTCAAAAAATTTCTTATACCAAAGGTCACATGGGTCAGTTTCAATGGTTCTGACAAGGTTGATGTCTCGAAATAGATAGGAAGTTGATTGCAATTGTTGTAATATGACAAATATTTTCAAGATGGAGGGCGAAGTGGGTATTTGAGAAGCAAGATAGGCCATGGTATCCATAAATTTATTAGTGGAACGCGGGGTGGTTTGAAGTTCATAATGGTCAAAGGTAGTCAAAATTATGTCTACATGATGCTTATACTTTTGAAATATTTCATTATGACACTGGTATATACCATAGACTTGATTTACGACCAGTTGAGAGTCACCAACGATATTAATTGACTTAACATCTAAGGCAATGGTGGTTTGAAGGCCTAATATGAGTGCTTCATATTTGGTGATATTGTTAGTACAATCAAAATCTAGTTTGAAAGATAATGTCATAGGCTCACCATCAAGAGGAATGAGGATAAATTGGCACCACCCCCATGCTGACATTTGGAACCATCTAAAGAATAAGGTCATCTGGTAAACGGTATCGTCCAAAGAGAGAGTAGCGATGGATTCATCCAGGAAATTGAAGTTAGAGGACTGATTTCTGGAGAGGGGTGCATCTACAAGTTAGTTAGCGATGGTTTATCCTTTGACATATTTTTGATGGATGAATTCAAGGTCGTAAGTCTACAAGAAGCATGAGCCAATGTGAAATGCATTGATGTTGGTAGGGCTTGGCGTACATGTAATGTAAGGGGTCAATATTGGTGATGAAAAGGTTTTTTGGTTGAGTAGGTAATGATGAAGTTTAGTGGATGAAAAAAAATAAGGCTAAGAAGAGTTTTTCGATCGTGGGTGTATCTGGTTTCGTAGTCTAAAAGTGTATGACTTATATAATAAACTTGCTTACTCCCTGTGTTGCTCATTACGATGAGTGAACACAACACCCAAGGAATGATCAGTAGTAGAAATGTAAAGGTAAAATGGTTGGTCATCCTTACAAGGAATGAGCACAGGTGGTTGGAGGAGGTATTGTTTTAAGGCCTCAAAGGATTTGTGGCATTCATCATCCCATTTGAAGGAGACATCCTTTTTTAGGAGATGATGAAATGGGTGGCAGCGGTTCGGAAAGTTGCAAAATGAAACGTCATGGATAGATTACAACTTGCCTTGCAAACTACAAAGTTGGTGAAGGCTAATAGGTTAATAGTCTTGATTTTAGCAGGATCTAATTCTATGCCATGTAAAGAAGTGATAAAGACAAGGAGATTTCCAGAGAGAACAGTGAAGACACACTTCTTAGGCTGAAGGTGAAACATAATACTTGATGAGACGGTCAAAGATGACCTTAAGGACTGTAAGGTGTCTGAGCCCGATTTTTTGATTTGGCAAGAAGGTTGTCAATGTAATCTTCCAATATGTGATGCATGATGTCATGAAATATATAAGTCATAGCCTACTGATATGTAGACACCAGCATTCTTAAGGCCAAAGGGCATGACTCGATAGCAAAAGGTTCCCCAAGGGGTGATGAAGGTAGTTTTGTGTTGATCTTCTGGGGCAAGTAATATTTGGTTATAACCTGAAAAACTATCCATGCGTGATAGGATCTCATGTCCGGATGGTAAGATCAACTAGTTGGTTAATACTTGGTAGAGGAAAGTCATGTTCGAGGACAAACTAAGTTAAGGTCACATAAATCCATGCATATTTGGATTCCCCCTATCTCTTTTGTGAAAAGAATGATGTTAGAGATCCAGTGGGGATAATCAATGGCTAGAATGAAGGAAACCAAGAGAAGGTGTTGAAGTTCTTCTTTGACAAGAAGAGCAATGTGAGAATGCATTTTCTACAAGTTTCTGTTTTACAAGTTTGGCTTCATTAATAATTACGATATTGTGGACCACAATGTTTGGGTCGATACCGGGAATATCAGCATAGGACCAAGCAAAAGAATTGCTATGATCTCAAAGGAATGAGGTAAAAGCTTCTTGTTCAGGAGCATCTAAAGATTGTACCTATCTTTACAATGTGTGAGTCATCTTGAGTGTGAATATTGATTTCAATGGTTGAGTTCATTTAACATGGTTTGTGTCTCAGAAGGTAATGACCAGTGAATATAAGAATCTTCCGTACCAAGGTAGATGAGTAATATACTCATTGTCCTGACATTAAATGACGTGAATAGAAGGTGTATCATTATCGATCATGTCAGGATACAGGAAGGGAAGAGAAGAGGGAGCCTCACCATCTCTTTGATAAGTCAGAGGTCCCAAGGAAGATGATGTTCATGAAAATAAAAAGTTAGGAGGAATGCAATATAGAACCATAGACTCCGTAGGTGAAGGTTGTGAAGTTGGTAGATGGGGTAAGGAAGTTTTGTCATCCTCAATGAGTTTGACACAAGATTTCTTGTAAGATGGTTCGGATCAAATCCAATACCACTACATGGTCTTTGTGTTTACAAGTGGTACATGGGATGATAGTATGGTGTCCATGTTCATAAAACCCAAATCCAAATCCTTTCCATGCACAACAGTGAAGGAAAGTGTGGGTGAAGTGGTGTTTGGTGAGAGATTGGAGATCAGATGAAAATGGTCATGTTTGGGAATGTGGTTTGGGTGAGTAGGTATAAGTATCAAGTCCCCTCATATGTTAAGTTGGTACAAAGGTGGGGAGGACCATAAGGGAGAACCTCACTTATGTGGTGATGATAGTGAGGATCTTGGCAAAGGTTACCATAATCTTGAGGAGTAAGGAATGTGTCGATGTTGTATAGGAAATACTCCCCCAAAGCGAGACATTGAAAAACATGTTCTAAGGGATCGGTAGTTGTTATATGGGGAGCAGGGAATAGATGAAACACTAGGTGATTGGGAAGAATAAGAATTGGTCTGGTTGAGAAGTAGATGGGTTAGTGGATGGGTCAGTTGTAGAGGCTATTATGGTGGCAGTGCGAATAGAGGAGGTAGGTGTAGGAGAGGTAGCAAGCAACATTGGTGGATGTAGTTGTGGGTAAAGGAGAAGTGGCAGTGGCGGTAGATTCTTTAACTGGTACAAGAACATCATTAGGTTGGTACAACATATTATAGGTTTTGAATGGTGACTGGTTAGCTGGAATGGTATAGTTATGTCCTTCGTGTTCAAATTTTATACAAGTGATGTAAGGTTGAAGGGACACAACCCGTGATATGGATCTAAGGTCAACTAATGTTGAACAGACATAGTATCACAATAAGGAGAGGGAACACAAAATATTTTCATGCAGTAACAAGGTGCATTTGAAGGCATGGAAGGATAGGAAAGCAAACACGCACCAGGACAAGCTGATTTGGGACTTAGCCATTTTCATGGTTACGAGCTATTTTTAGAGATAGCATGTAGAGCACACATTGGGATTGGTACTTGTGCGACACAAAAATGATATTTTGGAGATGAGTGTCTACTAAGTGTCATGCATGAGTTCAGGATAATAATAGAATCAATGTTATTAGTTAAATGTAGGTGATCTATTATTAGCACACTTACATGTGTGCATATTATTGTAAAGGCGTATGGTTATTTTTAGAATGCAACCCATTTTGGGAAGTGCATAGGTGGTGAAGGGAAATTCCCCACCCCTATAAGTATGTATTAGTTTTTGTAGTTAGAGAGAGACACTAAGACACTGTGTATGAGTTATTGTAGAGTTATGTTGTTGGATATGATGCGTGCATAATCTTATGGTAATGTTATATGATGTAATAAGCTTCTATGTTTTATAGTGTTTAATATAATGCATTATATTGGATGGATAAGGTGTTAACATGACTATAATTAGTTCTTGTATGATCAATCTTATCATAGTTATTGTTTAATTCATGATTCCTTAAGATCTAGATCTGGTTATGCACTAATGAATGGTTATGCTCTGTGGAATGTTTGTGCTTATTATGGTTCTGAATATGCTCTGTCTTCAACACGTTAATGTCCTACATGAGAAACTAAAAAGAGAGGCCTAGTACCTTTGTGTACTTCAGGTGAGCACTCAGCTCAGGTTGGGTGATGTGTCAGTGCGCCTAGGTTGTTCATGGTAGAGTCTAGGCTACATCATTGGTTCCATTTTTGGGACCTCTTTTTCAATTATTTTCAGGAGATTTCATGCTGAAGAAGTACCGATTGACCCTAGATAGTGTTGAGGAGTGGATAAAAGATCTAGAAGAAGATTACACATGAAGTTTTAGCATTGGATCTGAGTTTGATACACGCTCGTGGGTGGAACAGAATCTGTATGACTGTTTATATGAGAGCTTCTTTGTTATCTTCTTGGTAGAACTGTATGAGTGGATAGTTGTTTATGCATCTAAATAGAATTGCAGGTATCACACACTTGTTTAAACATAGGAATAATTTCAATCCCTTTATGACGTTGATCTGATTTGGACATGCGTTGTGGATACTTGGTTCCTGTGTGTTTTGAACAGCTATATTTTGGAGTACTCAATTTCCAATTATTCTTTCCTAGGGGTATCTTATTTCCAATTTTTACGTTATCTGAAGGGAATTTACTTACAAGGAATTCCAATAGTGATCAAAATCTTGATGGTGACCCTGAACTTAGAAGAAAAACCAATGGTTATCTAAACCCCACCAAGTGTAGGGACAGGATCAGGTTTGGTGAAAGATAGCAGACCTAGCAGCAGAAAGGAAGATTAAGTATAATAAGGTGTGCTAAAGGGAGATGGAGAATCAGTGGGATATTACAGAGTAGATGGCATTGAGGAGAGAGATAGCTTGTGAAGGATTTAGAGCTCATGCAGAAGGCATGGAGTCAAAGCATCTGTAACTCCCCCATTTGGGCAAGCATGATAGGGAACCCTACTCGGCCTCACAAGGGAGTACACCAACAGACACGACCTAGGCTATAGGTGCACATCTGAATCTATGTGGAAACCTAGCCCTTGCGCTTAGTTTTCCAGTATATAGTACATCTAATAGTCAGCAATCTAATTTGGGTATTAGGGAAGCAAGAGTAAGTAACATAGCAAGAACATCCATGGCAGGGTAGACATCTTCATTGTTATTTGGAGGTACCTTTTCAAGCACATCATCAGCATAGAATTTGAGCGCATAGAATTTTGGACTGACTTCTAGGAGTAGTACCACCATGCATATTGTAGGAGTTCTATTTAGTACTACTATTGGGACACAGCAAAGTACATATTCTTATCCACTTATGGCTACAAGTGGAGGATCAGGGGGTATAGGTGGCTCTGGTTCTACTAGGTCTAGTGGTTTTGGATCAAGTAGGTAGGGTCCACACCAAGCCCAAAATATTTACACAGAGATGTCTCTTTGTATTCTAGAGTATAGGGGCATAGAAGATGTTGTTGAACATGTGCACATGTGTGAGATATTATGGCACTCAAAAGGAATCATGACTTTTGAGTGCAAGGAAAGTCAATTTTCAACTACATTACAAGGACACACACACGTTTGGTACATGAAGTTTGACCCTAATCAAACTTGCGTATATTATGCAACATTAAAATTTGTTTTCCTTAAATATTTCTATATCCTTGAATTTGAGCAGAAGAGTATCAGCGTGCTCAAGGATATTAAGCAGGGCACTACTGAGAGTTTCTGAGAGTATCATGCCCATTTCAAAACACTTTTGTGTAAGATTTCTTATGATATTCATGCAATCCAACATGCACAATGGTTTGCTGGAGGTCTGATCACGTCTTTCAGAAGGGTGTTGTCACATAAGACATACATTGATCCACGCAGAGCACTTGAAGCATATTTTCACGCTGAGGCAGTTGGAAGTATAAACACTACAGTCAGCACATTCTTGGAAGCACAGATTGTAGCTATGGTGAAGTAATTGGAGAAACTATTGGAAAATTCAACACATGAGACATGCACTAGGATTTAGTGTACAGACTATGAAGTAGAAGGGCACACCAAGGATAGTTATCCCCATAAGTCAATGCATTCATTATTGTTAGACTATGAGATATGTCATCTAAACCATAACACCAGACACTGTCCATTATTACAATGTGTGATAAGAAATAATGTACCTTTCTATTGTAATATTTTCCGGTCCACAACCCATGCTACAAAAGATTGTAGGCTGATTGTTCATATCCAGGATGTTATAGATGTTGGTGTGCAACATACAAGAGTATCAAATATTTCTAAGGGTAAATGTGAACACCAGGATCAGGATCACAATCAAGTGTTTTGTGATCAAAACAAGGGGTGTTATGAAGGAGGATGTGGCAGAGGCTGAGGATACCATGGTGGATTCGAGGGTTGAGGCTTGTGGTGGTGAACGAAGTGAGTTTCCTCATGGAACGTTCTTTACATGCGGATCTCCTAACAATTATAGGTTTGAATGTCCTCATAATATTACTTGTTATTTTTTTGGGAATATTCATAGCTATGAGTAATTCCAAGACCTATATGATCATCTTAGGAAGCAGCATAAATAAGAGAACAAGGGTGCAAGGATGGTTAGAATACAGCGCGTTGTGGAAAATCAGTGGATGACAAATTTGGCACTGTAACTTGAGGTATTATCTATGAATATTACTACACACACTGAAGTTACACATGCCACCAAAGCATTACATTAGAAGCCTACCATCACTAAGGAGGAATTTTTCCATACAAGGTATTGAGATCCTGCGCACTAGAAGGAGATTTATCAGGAAACCATGGAGGTACTCAAAAATCTTCAGGGTGTAATATAATGTTTAAAGGAGAAATCACGGAAGATGCAATAGAAGAAGGAAGCAAAGACAATCTAGTCAGATATTGATGACTTGAAGGAGGTATGCAAAATGTTGTGCTAGGAGAATATCATTCCATTACTAGGGAATTGGCTAAAGGGAAACACTCCATGCACAGGTATTGAGAATGGAAATCAGATCCTGCATGCAAATATTCCCCCTCATAGTTTAGATTATGAAAAGGAGATCATTCTTAATGTTGTTTTGGATGGATGGCTCTTGAGTAATATATTGATTGACACATGTGTGGAGGTAAATGTTCTTACTTTAGATGCATGGGTACAGATGGGGAGACTTCTATTGCAGCCATCTTCTAATGTATTGTTTATGGATAATCAAACTAAGGCCACTCCCATCAAAGTTTTAAAAGATGCATCCATTACTATATAAGGGGCCAAGTTCATTGGGTACTTTGAGGTTTTAGCACTTGTAGAAGTAGAAAGTTTCCTAGCTCTGCTTGGGCACCCTTGGTGCTATGTAAATAATGGTGATCTACAGTTCAACAAGGCACATATAAGTTTTGAGAATAAGGAGGAAAGATTTATTATCCCTTTAACGGATGGGAAATTTGTGTCTTATGTTGAATCTTTGAGTGAGGAAGATCTGAACAGGATTTATGTATGCACCATTCAGCACTTAAATGCTATTTTGGGGGGTGAGCATCTACTAAGCGCCATGCATGAGTTTGGGATAATAATAGGATTACTACTACTAGTTAATTATAGATGATTTATTATTAGCGCACTTTCATGTCCGCATATTATTGTAAAGGTGCATGGATATTTTCAGCATGTAATTATTTTATCATTTTACGATGGGAAACCCTGTTAGAAATAGGGTATGTGGGTCCCCGAATGGTAATTCTTGGTGTGGGTGCAGATGGTATATTGGTCATAGGATTGGCAGATGGGTTGGTTTATTTCTCCTTTTCTTTGTCTTTTTGGGTGTGAGTAGCAATGTTAACCATATTGATATGGGGTGAAGGAATAGGTCAATCGTGATATGTGTAGTGAGAGGATGGACAATAGAATGAAGAAAAAAAATTGTGACAAAAATTGGATGCACTGACATTTTGGTGGGGTTTTGGCTAGCTCTCTTATACAGACCATGTTGATCTCAAATTTTATAGGAGGATAAATGGGTTGTGGAGGTGGTGATAAAGGTCACTGAATAAGTAGTGGGCGATGATGTGTGGTAATAGGTGGGGGTGGAACAAGGTCCTTGTCTAGAATATCATCGTCATCAAATTTTTTTTCATGAGGAAAATTTTGGATAAGAAAGGTTTTTAGAGCCTTACAATTTTTTAAATCATGTCCTAACACACAATGGTAAGCATAAATTTTAGTATCGTCAAACCCTTTTGGTTTGAGTTTGATTGGGTCGTAAGATCTAAGGGGTGCCAATGTGATGATGGAGGTCTCTAAAAGGTTAGCTAGAATGTTGGCATAAGATCCTGCTAATGGATCACAATGTGAGGTGAGTGTGGGTCTGGATTGAAGTGTAGGTGATTGTTATATGTGTGGTACTATAGGAGGTGGAATTAGAGGCGGGATAGGTTTAACCATCAGTTTGGTAGGTGGTATTTTTTTAGGATTGGGTTATACCTTCTTGGTTAAAGGTGTAGTAGATGAACTAGAGATAGAAGGTGTTGTAGGCTTAACTACCTCTTTGGAGGGTAATGGGTTTTTCAATTTTGGTTGCACCTTCTTGGGTAAAGGTGAGGAAGGAGTACATGATGTAGAAGGGAAAGTGGATGGTGGAAGAGGAATAGTTAGCCAAGGTGATAAAGGAGGCACAGTGAAGGTTGCTGGTATAGGTAAGGTGGAAGGTATGGGTTTAAGAGAATGAAATCTCATAGGTACTAATGAAGTTACCATAGGTGGTAGGGGTATAGGTTATAAGAAAGATGTGGGTGATGGTGAAGGTGTATGTTGTGCTGGTAGGTTGGGTGTAATAAAGGATTGTGATGAAGAGGTGGGATGTTGCACTTTTGATTTACCTGGTGTAAGAGGTTTCTTGACCAAGGTAGATGGGTGAGGCCCTAGGATAGATGGAAGGGGAGAAGGTGACAAAGATGTAGTAGGTGAAAATGGTGTGTGCGGCCATGAATGTTAGGTCTTCCTTTTACGTGGAGGAATGGTTTCTGTGTGGGTTTGGGAAGATGTGGCTAAATCCAATTTGATGGGTGGATGGACTAGGCTTGATGTCGGCATGACACCCAAGGTAGTGATGGGTCTGGATGTGGGGGAATATGTAGGTGCAAGTATGTTCTTAGGCATAGGAATGGGTTTGGTTATTAGTAAAGTTTTAGGTGTAGGTGAGGGTGATGAAGAAGAATTTGTTACAACATGCATGGTCATAGTTGGCTTGGTTCCTTGAAATACCTTCTAATAGATCATGGAGGTATCTGCAGGTGACATTTGCATTTGGGTTGAAAAGGGTAACCAAAGGAATCCCCAAAGCATGGAATTATCAATGTAATCTAAGTGATCAGCCAGGCATGAAAACAACATTGTTGTAAAAAAGATGACATTGGTTTAGTGGCAATCCCTGTAAAATATGTCTATGAGACAGGGAACTGGTTGGCTTCACACTCTGTGGGATCCTAGAATGCTAATGGGGAATTTTCCCCAACAAGAAGTGGCACGTCTAAAGGATCCCCTGTGGGTAGGGGAGATAACAGTTGGGATAAGGTAGTTTCCTCTTTCAGTGGAGAAGAAAGTGAGGATGACTCTCTCATGGGTAGGAGAGTTAATATTGTAGGTTGCTCATTAGGTTGTGAGGTAAGTGGTGAAATGGAATTGGTAGAAGTTATGAACTCTTCAGTAGGTGAAGGGGGAGATGAAGGGGAATCCTCTGTGGGTGAAGGAGTATATGAGGTAGGCTCCTCCGTGGGTAGAGGATCTTGTGCTAGAATCTCCTCAATAAAGGATATAGGAGGAAATTGGGGAATGGTTGGTATGACTTCGAAAATAGCATGGACTTCACAGACATTGTTGTCAATGGTTGAAGGTTCACCACTTTAGTTAGAAGGGAATGGCTTCTTGAATATATGCAAGTTTTGATTTGTCGGTGTGTTTAGGATGCCCAAGATGAGATCTCCATTATCTAACATTTCCTTGAAAATGTTCTTGAAGGTTATACAATTACCATCACTATGGCCTTTTACACTATGATAGTTACAATAGTCATGTTCCTCATACCATGTAGGAATAGGACAAGTGGGGTTGAAACTAGTATGTGGCTTTATGGGTGGAAGAGCAATGGCTCCATCCATAAGAAGTTTTTCTAATACTAAAGAATAAGGCTCCCTGATTGGAGTGTATTTTTCATTGCTCCCGCCTGAATTGAAAATCTTGAACAAGAGAAAGGTTGGAGTTAGGTTTGGATTAATTAGGTGGGTGAGATGGGCCAGCCTTTAAAACTACCAAATTGGTAGATCCTTTGGATTCTCAATCATTTTTGGGGTTTTGAAGAGGAATAGGTATCATTTGACTTAAAGGCAATGCTTTTGTTTTGCAATTGAATTTTCTTCTCTTCAAAGGCACTAATTTCCAGTTTTTGCACCATGGTAAATGCTTCAAAAAAGGTATGGAAGGTTTGTACTTGGATATTTTGTGAGCTGTTCCTGGCACAAGCTCTTGTGAACAACTCTATAAGCTTGGTTTGAGGTAACTAGAATGTTATTTAGTTGATGAGGCTTCGTTATCGAGTGACCAAATTTTTGATAGATTCATCATTGTATTGTCTTGTTGAGTACAATTCGGTCATGGTGATTTTCTTGACTGTATTGATACAAAAATGGTCTAGGAAGGCTTGAGCCACTTTAGTAAATGAGTAAATGGAATGTCTGGGTAAACCGTTGTACCAATCTAACCTAATTCCTAATAAGGACATTAGGAATGTTCGTAGGAGTAAAGCATCATGGTGGGCGATTAGATAACACCCATATTTGAAAGACAACAAGTTTTGTTGTGGGTCTTCTTTACTATTAAACTGACTAAATTTAGACATTTCCCAATGCACAAGGTATGGGTGAATGAGAATATACGGATGAATGGGCTCATTGTAGATTTCATCATAGGTTAAGGAGTTACGAGAGCCAGAAATTAATGTTTCTAATGTTTTCATATTTTCCATCATCATTTTAATAAGATCATTGGTAGGTTGTGATGATTGAGCACCCCTGCAGTATAAGGAGGTTGATGATGAATGTATGATGTGGATGGCATCCCAGTATATGGTGGTGTTGAGTATGAGAACTATGTGGGGGGAATAGATATAGGTGGCAAATATCCTGAATAGGTGATAGATGAGATTGGGAGTTGCTGGTGATATGTGTAAGTAGGTGGGGTAGGTGTAGTGATCCTTGTATTGATTGGAGGTAAAGACTGTGGGATGGAGAGGATGATGTTTTGGAATGGGGTATGGATTGTCAACACCAAGGGTAGTTGTGATGCAATAGGTATATATGAGGTGACAGGGGAAAACGGGGCTATGCTCAAGGTGGATTATGAAGGAATGTTTGACACCATGGGAGAAATTGACATCAAAAGTATGACTAATGTTATATGTTCTATAGATATTGATGATGAGGGGTCAAGTTTGGATACTACAGGTGGTAAGGTGGAAGAATGTAATGTCGAGCTAGTGGTAGCTAACGCAGAAGTGGGGGGTGAGGGTAAGAGGAATGGACACACGCATGCCATATACCAAGTGTCCTGATGAATCACAGGTAGAGGAATTTGTGAGATAATGTTGTAAGGTAGTAGGGTTGTGGTCAAGGAGTCTTGCAAAATCCTCATCACTAGTACTGATGATAATGGGCTGAGTAGGATCCATAGGTGACAAGATGGAAGGTGGCAATGGGCTAGGTGGGAGCAGCTGAAGGCTTGTATTGAATACAAGGGCATTGGCTTTACTATGAGTCAAAACCATGTGAGTTGGTGTAGACTTGGTAATCTATTCTCTTTAAATGACACAGAAAAATAGAAGAAGAAGAAAAATAGGTTCTAGGAGGTGAAACTAGTCGTTGTTTTAATTAAAAATTAAAACATAGGAATGGACAATGGTTAGGTTAACCAATGACAGTGAGAGGGTAACCAATTCCGGTTAGGGTAACCGATACCAGTTACTATGGGGATTCAAAAGTTTTGAAAAATGTTGTAACAACTGATTAAAATGAGAAAAAAATCTAGATTTGATAGTGATTTCAAAGATCAAAAGGTATGATGATGCTTTTGAGGAACCTCATAAAGAACAAAAACTGTGGTGAATATTATTTTTGGTGAAATGACCAAAAAATCTAGAAACTGACAATGGTTAGGTAAACCGATGATGGTCAGATGAAAACCAATTATGGTCGTTGGACCGACGCCGGTCACTGTGAAATTTAAAAAGATGGAAGAATTTGATTTTTATGACTTAGATCAAACAAACTATCAATCGAGAAACATGAGTATGATATTAATGGACTCTAACACACCCAGAAAAATTTGGAATACACCAACTATAATTGTGGGGTTTGAAAGGAAGAAAATAAAATGAAGAACGTGACCTCACAACTCAAGAAAAAGCTAAGAAAAACATGAAATCCTATGGATGAATTTTATGCTTTAGGTTATTGTTTTTTCAGACTGCTATATGAATAGAACAAAGTTTATTTTGTTGGAAAGAAGGTGTCTTATAAAAGGAAATATCTAAGGATGGTTTTAGGTAATGTTTTGGTGGGGATGGTCCTTTCTTTGAGATAAATACTGGATATAGAAACCATCTGGGCACCCATTGTCAATCCTCTGATCGTGTGATAGTTGACAGCTTATTCCATGTAAGGTGTTGTTTAAGAAGATGTGTGATTTTATTTTTGTGTATTTTGGAAAAGAGAAAAGAGAATGTGCTCTACGATTCAATTATGCCAACCATCAGTTGTGCATGACTTCCAGCGTATAGGTTAACATTAGTTTTTACTGTGATCTAAAAATGTAAACATAGAAATATGAAATACAAGTATTTGAAAACCCAAATCGAAATGTGATATTTGATGTAAACAAAGAGAGAATAGGAAAGGATATGAATTTCACTAATGTAAATGGAAGAAAAGAAATAAGGATTCATTTTAGTCCCGAAATATAAATGTCATTGAGACAAGTAGAAGAAAGAGAAGATTCTCAGGGAGAGAATTTAATGTTAACTTCCTTTTGAAAAGAAACAAACATACAATGGTTCCCTAAGAAAGAATAAATGCAAGGAATCTCGGATGGGTCCCATCAGGAATGCCAAAATGTTTCACTAGATTATTATCAAATTAATGAAACAAATAAGAGTAGTAGGCCAAGGAGGAATACCTATTTTTAATTTCGATTGAAGGTTGTGTGCGTGTCTTGATTTCCTTATCCAAGTTGATTACAAGAGCTCCCTTTTGTCTAGGAGGAACTACCTGTAAATGCAAAACAATACCACCAAATAGAGTTAAACAAAACAATGAGTGGACAGCCTAGCAGAAGCTATATCTGGGAAGCATGATGCTTCCTGAAAAGGTTGTCAATTCACTTTTATATAACAATATTAATGCTAGTTAAATCATACATGAAGTAAAGATCCTATTGAAATTGAAATGATTTAGGTATCTCGTACAAAACAATAAGAAAGGTCAGGTAAAAGGTGATTGAGGTCAAAAAGGGTACGGTGATTGGTTGGTGTTGAGTTGGAGGTCTTGTACAGGCTCTAGGTAAGGTCTGGTAAAGATTAAGAATTGTTCTAGGCTATTAGGAAGTGGATATTTAGCTCGCTAGTCTGAGCTATAATGCCAGACATAACTGATGTCAGTTGTATGACTGATGACAGTTAGGCAGAATGACCGATGTCGATTGGCTAGCCAGCATCGGTAGGGGAAATTAGTAGAAAGTTCTTAGAATTGGTTTTTCAGACTCCATGTGATTCCACAGAGGTTGGAAATGGTGAGGGCGAGGTCATAAATTGGTCTTGAAGACTCAAGGATGATCAGAAGAGGGTAAAAATAAGTGAAAGGGATGGGTATGGTAAGGTGATAGGTTGGTGGGGGGAAGGAAGTGTACGACTGTAAAGAAAGATAAATTACTGAGATGAATAATAAATCTTACTAAAATAAAACCACGATAAATGAAGAGGTGTTAGGTACTTACTAAAAATTAGATTTAGAGAACATAGGTGACGAGGATGGTGATGTTAGAGATCCAGAGAGAATAGTCATTGTATGCATGCCATGATAGTTCAAACCTTTGTGCCTCTCTGTTGTGAATTTTTTATTGTGAAGAGGATGAAGGATGGTGACTGGTGTTGGTAGTGCTCTTGTGTGTCTTCTTTTTCCTGAGTGCTAAAGAAATTTGAGTGTTCCAAGTCTCTATTTGTATGAGATCCTGAATCAAATGACCAACCTAGACAAAGGATTTTGTAAATGTATTTAACCTAACCAGCAATTATTAGGTGATCAGCGTTGGTTGAGATATAACTGGCGTTGGTCAAGGTAGGAATATCTAGGTTGGCCAAAAATAGCCAGATTGTTACTATTTTTTGTGTGATCTTGAACCTTCTTTCGAGTCTTTAGTGACTGATCATGGAAAGATAAGTAGGATTCCTTTTAGGTTTGTTAATAGGAGTTAAGTATAGGTTTACACTAATTCCTAGTTGGTTAGGATATGCTTAGACTTGTTCTTAGGTCATTAATGAGGTTTGAGTGGGTCATTTGAGTGAGGTGGCTAGGTGAGTTGGCTGGGTGAGGTGGTTAAGTGAGGATATTAATTAATTAATTCAATTAACATGTGCACTAGGGGATATGAATGGGTAAGATATGGTTAGTTTAATGAACTGGGTTTTAAGGGAAGTATGACCTAATTTTGGTGTCTACACTTCCCTCTTTACATTCACTTTTGTAAAGGGTTGTGAAATCATTCAAATTCCTTCATCTTTCGTGGCACTCATTTTCCTAATAGTCTTCTAAACTAACATTTCGACCCCTCTTCCACCTTAACATCACTCATTTTGTTAAGTGTTGAAAAATCCACATTCTTCCTCACACTTATCACTCATTTTGATTAATATTTGATCTCGTTCACTTTGTTTAGTCTCTTCCACCTTTTCATCACTCATTTTGTTAAGTGTTACAAAGTCACCCTTGTCATTCCTCTTAACACTCATGTTGTTAGGAGTTAACCTTTTCACATCTCTTCATCACTCTTATTATTCATAATTACTTCAAATCTTAGCAATATTTCTTCCATCTTAGCATTCATGTTGCTAAAGGTCGCTTCATTGAATCTTTTCATCCCCTCTTCTATTTTAGCATTTACTTTACTAAAGGTTAAGTATGTTTCTAATCTTTTCACCTCTTCCATCTTAGCATTCACTTTTCTATGGTTTTATTTCTTCATCGTGCCTTTCTTCACTCTCCCCCATTTTTTATTACAATGATAGATTCACAAAATTCATCATTTTCTCGAGAATGGAAAATGATGAAAGACACAATTGTGGGTATGAAAAAACAATGCGAGTAATTGAACTTTGACAAAAAAATTCCTTACCCTTTCGGCATGGAAATATTATGCACACCCTTTCCCAAATCCTTTGAGATGCCCAATTTCAACAAATAAAAGGGAAAACTAATCCTAGACAACATATCAAATAATTTTCCATAGCATGCCACGAAGTGGTATATAACGATAGTGTTCTCTTGTGCATTTTTCCTGGAATTATAGGAGGACAAGCTTTAGAATGGTTATTACTCCTTCCAAATGGATCTATCACCACCTTCATAGACCTCTTAGATAAGTTCTTAAAACATGTTTCTTCCCACCTCCATCATAGTTATCAAAATACTAGCACTCATCATGATAAATCTTGTTATGTCAACCACAATCACAATGTCATCAATAATGGTGTCATGGATAATTGACATGTGCATAACATATATGAACAATCACCCAAAAATCCAATCATACGACCTAGTGAAGACACTACTCCACGTAGAGTTAAACGTCAGTTTACACCCCTAGGAGAAAGTCTATCTAGTTTCTTTCATCAACTAAAATAGGCTAGAATGATAAGATATCCAATCACAATACCATTTCCTAAAGGGTTCCAAAGGCATATTGGTACAAACCCAATACCTATTGCTATTTTCATTGCATTGATGACCATCCCACAAATAAATGTGTGCAATTTAAGAATTACATCCAAGACCTACTTGAAAACACCATCATTTTTGTAGAGACTTACTAATCTATCGCAGCTGAAGACACGTCAATTACCACAAATTCAAATGAATATTTGACCATTTTCCCCACTTCTATACATACTGACATTCTATGAGATCATAATGAAGGTCAAGTATCTACCCTTTCAAAATAGCCTATTTCTTCTCTGGATTTCTTCTATTTACCCAAACAGACATTGAACCTATTTCAGACAACAATATTCTAACACCTAACAAGAGCTTGAACTTTCTCCAAGACTCCCTTTCAACCCTTGACATAAATTTAGAAACTATAAAAGAGGTTCCATCATCAAGCACCATTGATATTGATTCTATTCTTTCCATTTCGGATCCTACGCCTAATATCTCTAGTCTTGTTGTCAAAATACAACCACAACAATCTTGGACACTTGCAACAACACAACCTTCCATGTCCATTGTACCTCACATGATAAATTTTTTGGGCATCTTATCAACGATGACCCTTAATTTTTAATACATCTAATTACATACATTATTTGAGGTATGTATACTCAGGAATATCCATAATCAACCTTTTCAAGCTTTAATTACAAATCTTTTGTCAAATCAACTACTTCACAATCTAGAGGGAGTAACTTTGAACATCTCCTCTTTACAACCTATAAGGATCCTTGGGTGTACATCTAGAGATCAATCCTTATCTATTCACACTCTTTCACTCACTGATGAATATGTCTCTCAACATATTCCCCACATTGACAATATAATTCTAACATCACATTTGTCTCTCAATCTCATCAAAGACTTATCTAATCACACATCCTTTGACTTGGATCTTTTCCACCCAAGTATCATACTTTAGGACTCATTGAATCCTTTGATTCAATCCTTTAACTTAGATCCTATCTACCCAAGTCTCGTATTGTAGGACTTATCAAATCTTTGGATTTACACCTTTGATTTGGACCTTGTTCACTCAAGTTTCATATTTCAAGACATGTTGAATCTTTCGATTCCCTCTCTTGAATTGGATTTATTTTGTACAAGTCTTGTATTTCAGGACCCTTCAACTTAATAAAAATAGACCTATTTCTTCATGATTCCATTTCAAACACTCATCCGCTAAAATTAATAAAAGTTAAAAAGCATAAAAACAAAACAAAACTCTGTATTAAAGAATTATTTGCAAGTCAAAAATGACAAAGTGCATACAAATAATGTTAAGCATTCTATTTATTGGCATATACCTTAATCATACCATTATCATATATTCTCCTTCTTCACCTATTACGACACATGTTAGCCTTGTTCCTCTTCGGCATTACGTGTCTCATTTTTTTCATGGTTTCCACCATTTCAACTCTTTACACCTACAGTTTTGTCTCTAATCTTACTAATGACGACAACTCATTTCAAATAATCTCTCTCTTTAAAATAAAGTAATAAAATTATTTACCTGGTCCTTTTTTATAGCCCATCTAAATTTACGGTATTGAACCCTTGCGTCTTACTAGTCACATGAGGCTGAGACTTGGGGCAAAAATGTTCCTTCCCAACAAGCACACTATTAACATATAAGGAAAATTAAATCGATCTAAAAATTTAAAAAAATATATAAAATCAATACACCTTTCATCCTTCGCAATCTTCGATGATAATCCCATACTTCTTACTGGTAGTATGAGACTGTGAACAAAGAAATCCCTTACTCCCATACATTTTATCTTCGGTGTTCAGCCCTTGACTTTTACTGATTGGATAGGGAAACATGTAGGGGGTCATTCACAAAAATAATTAATCAATAAAGCCTTTATGAAATCTTATTCAAAGTGCTTAATCAAAGACATCCCAAGAAGTAATTTAGTTTTTCATGATAAAGAAAGAAAATAATTCCTTCAACCGGATCTTGTCAATCAGTAGGCCATCTACGGGTCTAAGTTGAGTCAAACCTATAAAGTGGAATCATCTTGGAATCGATCAGATAATAATGACTGGAGATGAGTTACACTTTTCTCATATGGATCATTGTTACACCTTGTGTCTTTGCATCCATTATCTTCACTTTCATATCACTATTCATCATGTTTTCACAACCTTCTTGGCTCTCAGTGATGAGCCCTCACATATTCCTAGTTGCGTGGAGTCACTAGCAAACTGAAACACCCTATCATCTTATCATTTACATTTATGCCTATGGAATGGAATGCTTTTAATTATTTGCACCTGCTTTCAATCAGTGCACTTGTTTTACCAAGTTGTAAAATACCAAATACCAAAAAAAATCAAAAATATTTCACAAAACTTAAAAACATTCAAATATGTTTCTCAAAAACCCAAAAATAATATAAAGTTGGTCAAAAATACAAAAACAATATAAAAAATTTCAAAACTCCAAAAATAGTATAAAACTGTCAAAATCAAAACATTCAAATAATGTATGACCAGCTTTCAGGAACTAGATAACACAGTTCAACAATTTCACCATTTGGTGGTGCTCCTCATGATCATTCTAGATCATCTTTTAATAATAATATTAATTGACCATGGTGTATATATATGCTCGAGGAAATCATTTACCCTTTTTAAATATAACTTTTTTGGGGGCACACTTGGATTTTACATTTTAATCTAATAAAGATCAAACTTTAATGGGATCTAAGTCTCACTCTGCTCTTCGTCCTAATCCAATCCTCTTGTGTTCTAATCTATCACTTGGGGGAATTTAAATTTGTTTAGTTCTTCAATGTGGAACACATTCAGAGCATTCAGAGTAGCATTAGATGTCATTTTTTCAAGTTGTGTTGTATTGTTACAGTTTGTCAGCATTGTCACGATGTTTTTTTACTTCTTTTAGTTTGTTATTATTTTGTACTTTGTTTACCGTTGTTGTAGAACAATTACGGGAAACTTTATTCACATCTTAGTTCACATATAACTTTGGTGTAGTTCCTTCATGTTCATATTGGGTTTGTTTGCGATTTTTGTTTCATGTTTTCTTATCACTTGCATGTATTGTGTTTTCCTCCTGGTTTATTTAAGCCATGGATTTTTTTCCTTTTTGTGGTGTATTCATATTTGTTTGCATTTATATTTCAACATTTTTCAAAAACTTGACAAAACCCAAAAAAAATAAAAAAAATTCAAAAATACAAAAAAAAATCAAAAATTACAAAAAAATTGAACAAACATTCACTTATCATATAAATCCTATGATTAGAAAACCCTTGAAGTGAAATTTTCAACATCTCAATAAAAATATTGATAAAATTCATACCTTTATCTATTACCCTAATGATCATTCTAATCTTACAACTATCACTTTCTTCCCTTTACATGATATGCTAACTTTGCTTGGGGCAAGTCACAAAATTGTTTTTCCTTCGTGATATAACTTCACCTGGGGCAATTCATTTTCGATCATTTACACAACAGATCCAACAAGAGTGTCATAAGGATTCACTTGAACTATGTTCTTCCAGTCTAATCCTATTCCCACTTGGGATAATTTACATCTACTTAATCATCATTGTGGCACGCAAGAAAATTTAAAAAAAGAAAAGAAAATAAGAATAAACCAACCTTAGAGGACACGGGGTTTAGTGATACCCGTAGATGATGGATGATGATTTTTTATGTTGTGCTCCATGGAAGGTTCATACAAGCTCCTCTCTGCTAAGAAACTTGCAAATTAGAGACACTAAATAGCATATGATCAATAAGATAAATGGTGGATTGCCTGGAAAATTCCAGTCCCTGCAAGTCAATGGGCTTCCTTATAAGGATTTCACTCCGCTTTTAGAAAATCAAGTGGATCTAAAAGAAATATGATATTTTATAACTGATACAAAATAATATGATGAAATGATAAATTTATTACAAATCAGATTGAAAATAGATGAGAGAGAGAAGAGGAAAACTATGGCTCGAAATTGAGCTCAAAATGTGGATCCTTTTATCGGGCCTCGTACTCAAGCCAAGAAATTTTTATTTGAATACATTAATACTCAAAATATGTAGCCCAATATCCTTCCACAGCCTGGTAGATCTCATGGGTAAACTCAAAGATGTTTTCTAGCTCATCCAACGGGGCACAATGGATAGCACATAGAGTTAGATCATGTAAAATGTCTTACAATTCCCAATAAAAGGGGTGAAGAACTATTGGCAAAGAGTGAATGTTGGTAATCTTGTGATTCAAGCAACCTATTGCCATCTAAAACAATCCATGCTAGGTAGATCATTAGAGAAAAACAAATTTGAAATGACATATAAAGTAGATTAAACAAATGCTGATAAAATTTGTAGGAAAACAAAAGTATCAGGAATCGGAGGCGATTGTAGCAATCCCTGGTGATTCTGGTAAATAGTGACAGGATGATGAAATTAAGTGTTTGATTGACTAATTTGAAATTTAAACTTGTAGGAGCTTATATAATTATGTGATATAAATAAATTTATAAAGAAAAGTACTTGGACTATGATAAAGAGGTGAAGGAGAAGCCTCAAACCTTAATGAAAGATGATGCATGAAGTTCGTGAAGCTTGTAAATGATCTGATGAGATGTTGATCTCCAAGGGATCTAGAGTGACTTTGAAATTCTTGAAGTGTGTTGGGAATGTTTTCAGACAATATCTCAAATACTCAGATATAAAATGATGCTATAAACTCAGACAGGAAGCTAAGATTTGTGAATGCTCATAGAGGATCTCATAAGAGAGGCTGAAAAACTCTCTTAAGTAATCATCGGCAATTACCCAAATCACCGGAGATTTTGGTATGTTTTACCTTTGGAAGGAAAATGGTTAGAATAGTTTTCTAAATCAAGGTTTTTGTTTTGGATTTGAGGGATGAATTGGTTAGACTGTTTAGCGACGTGTTTCATTTATTTTAGAGGATGATGAAATGGGTTGAATCATACTAATTTAGGTATGATTTTGATAGGTGTATAATTGGTTATGATAGGTTTATAGATAATAAGGAAGTTAGGGATAAATTAAAATTGGTCTTAGATGGATTTTTAGGGAAATAAATAGATTTGGGGGGATTCAAATAGTTTAGGAATATGTAATGTTGTGGAATATTAGAATTAGGATAAACATGATGTAATTAACCTGGGATTAAATGGTGTGTAATGAAATATTCATATATTTAGTTAATTTATTAAATAATAATGGGAGGGTGATGAAGGGCATGTTGATGTATTTAATTAATGTGAAAAAGGTGAGGGATGTAAGTATATGACTTAATATAAAATATCTAAAATGTGTTTAATTAATGATTTGGACAAATATGAGGGGGTGTAGATTTTTGGTGTCTACATTTGCCCCTTTTTGTCTAGTGGTTTAATTGCAAAGCGTTAGACAAAAATAATGACAAGTTGTTTGCATGGGTGATCCCCCCCCTCAAAATGGGGTGAGTGTAACGCAGTGCTCAGGGAACACCAATATGATAGTTGTAATAGGATAGGAGTATCATGTGTTTCATTCAAAAAAAATCCCCAGTCCAAGGGGTACCGAAACAGGATGTGCTACCGAGGAATCAATATGATAGGGGAACTAAAGGGCTTGATACCTATAGACATATGATCTGTGAAGGTAGGATAAATAGATAGGGAAATTCAAGTGATGGGGGCCAAAGGGTATGTGTCCCATAGACATATGAAAAATCTCGATGTTGTTTTTGTTTTATCCAATATTTAATGTTTCAAGGACTAGGGTCCTTTGAACATGGAAACTTTTGTGGGAAAAAAGTGATGATTTGATAAAAATGGGCATGGATTCCAAAGTTGGAATGAATCACTGGCAATTCAGCCAATCACTAGCGATTGCACAACAATCGCCGATGATTGGGGGAATCATCGGCGATTCTGTCGAGGGAATTATAAATACCTTAAATTGCAATGTATTAAACTCATTTTTACCTAGCACCATATGAATTTACAGAGTGAATTTGAGTTAAAAACATGTTTTTGAGTGGAAAAGTGGAGATTTGGACACCATGGTGTTCATCAAGCATGCATAGGAAACCCATTATGGTAGAGGTAGGTGGTTTTAACCTAATTTTTGTTTATTTTTGTCATTGTTGGTATTTTTTAGGATTTTTTTTCATTTAGGGGGGGGACAAATGCCCTAATTTAGAATAGCAGGAATCATCGACGATTCATGTAATTACCAGTGATTGATGTGAATCATCAGTGATTCACCTGTGATATAGCAAGTTTCTATTTTTTGTGAAGAAAGTATGATTTTTAAAGAAATGTTTTCAATTTTGTATGTTGTTTTTGGTTCCATTTATTTGTTGATTTATATTGATGTATTTTGGATAATTCAATGTTGATATTAATTATATTTTGTGATGATGTTGATGTTAATGATATTTTTGATGTTTTAGATGTTGTTGGTGTTTTTAGGTGATGATGTTGATGTTTTAATGTAAAGATGTTTTGATATGTTTTGGATGATATTTTTAATATTTTTGGCGATGATGATTAATGTTTTTTTATATGTGTTCATTGTTTGTAGGTGGATGTGAAGCTTACTATTCACGATCGTATTTCATTGATTTTAGATGAGGTGAGAGAGGATATGACTGATGATGATTGGGAGCATATTGAGGTTGTTGGTTTCAGTGACATTAGGGAATTATAGATGTATCCACAGATGCAGGAGTTTGATGTTGGCATTAGTTAGAGTGGTGGAATCCTTCCACCTGTACTTTTTGGCTTCCCACTAAGGAGATCACTATTATTTTGGAGGATGTTCATTGCATCATGTGATTACCTATCCATGGAGAGGGAATTTATATTATCAATGAGGTTGAGAGATTAGATGTGATGCAGAGATTATATGGTGATGGGTTAGAACATGTGAGATATGCATTAGGGATTTTGAGTACCAAACGTTATATGAGCCTGGGAGAGAGGGTTGTACCCATGGATGACCCTGATGATGATGGCCATTTCATGTTTTGCTCTACCCAGATTCTAGGGGTGGAAAATTTTCCCTAGATGATGACGGTGTTGTTGTAGAGATGATGGAGCACCACATAATGTTTGAGTGGGGACCCACATTACTTGTACACAGACATTCAGAGAGTTGTGGGCCTAGAAGGCCCACAAGTGATTATGGGATTGACGTTGGATTTTCTACTACAGTGTTGGGCATACAAGCATATTGTTGTTAATCAACCATTGGGCCTGCCATGGGGTATTGGTGAGAGTCATGTCAGATTTATGAGATGGTGGATAGGACAAGGGATGGGGTAAATGAAGAAGAGAGTCAATTTTTATAGAGATTTGTTAGCTAGACTGCATGTAGGGGATGTGGTATGGAGGCCATATTTAGATTTTCATGATTGGCCTAGGTATCCTCATGATTTATTGGATTACAATAGGACATGTGGGTTCAGGATTCACAAAGTGAGGGAGGATGAGTTGTATACGTTTTGATCAAGTGAGGAGACAATTTGGACTAGTTTAAAGGGTGTGCCTGAGGAGCCCGTTCAATATAGATGGGAGGATGGAGATACAATACTCTGAGGGTAGTGGTGACGATTCCCATGATTATTAGTGAGTAACAGGGGGCTATGAGCCCTAATGATGATGGTGATAATAGTTCCCATTGATGATGCAGGGGTCGCTCCTAGAGTATACGACATGGTGGACTCATTTCTTGAGGGATTTTTATAGGATGAGAGTAGTACAGCAAGTGAGATGGGTATGTGCTTGGGTAGAGGGAGGAGCACTGACACAGGAGGTAGTGTCACTGATATTTGATGATGAGGATAATGATGAGGAGGAGGGTGATGGTGATTTAGCAATAGCTATTGCAGAGGTGATGGTCAAGAAGGCCATGGTGGAGGGAGAGAGAGATGCAGCTCAGAAGAGAGTGAGATGATCTCTTAGGGGTTAGAGATGTTTTGATTGCTGAGTAAGATAGAGTAGTGGCTGAGTGGGAAAGTAGTGACTAAGCAAGACAGTGTAATGCCTGAAGTGAGATAGGCTCAGATTCAGTTAGCTTAAGCCATTACATATCGGATACTGATATCAACAGTAGAGAGATGGGATGAGGAAGGTCCTTGGGGATTATAGGGTCTTCTATTTCTTAGTGCAGAGTTAAGCAGCTGATGGCCCATAGGCTAGTGGAATAGAGGAGGTAGGATAGTGGGAAAAGAGCATAGACTAGTGGGAAAGAGGGTGGCATCTAGAGCCTCTGGGATGATTTATATGGCCCATTATCAAACATTACGAGTATAGAGTTACAGTATTACATGTGATATGGTGATCTAGGATTATCCAGATGTAGTTTTATATGCTGACCATTTGGCTACGAGGGTAGTAGATCCTAGTGCAAGTACAAGGAGTGTGGATCACCCACCTTAGAGATCAAAGAGAGGAGGTGGTAGTCAGAGAGGCTGTCGGTGGTGATTTTGGAGCTATCGGTGGTATCAATGTCCAGGGAGGAGAGGGAAGTATTGTGCTTGCTAGCGAGTTTCTTGGAGAGTTTCATTTTATTGATTCATGATATGTATTGATGATAGATTTGATATAGGCTCATGGAAGCCTAATTTTTGTATGACATTGATATGATGATGTATTCATGTTATGACTTTGATATTGATCATGATTTATATATGATGATGATGATGAGGTTTATGGCCTATATTGTTTTGATTTACATGTGTTGATGGTTTTAATGTCTACAATGATGTATGTTTTTAATTTGAATGTGTTAGTGTTAGATGGATTTTGATGGATGTATTAGATTTGATGTCAAGAAATATGGTTTGTGAATATATTTGATAAAAATTTGGTTAAATGTGGTTGAATGTTTAATTAATCAAATGACTTAAAATGTGATCTCAAAATGGATGGTATCAAAAATGTGACTAAGTAAAATAGGGTAAAAATGAAATGATTTCCCCATTATGGATTTGATACATACATGATGGGTTTTGAAAATTGTGAAACACTTGCACTTGTAGCCTTAATAAATGTTAAATAAGATTATCAATGGGTAGTTACATAAAATCTTAGTAACTAATGGGATTTAGAAATAATGTACCTTCTTAGAACACATGAAAGGGGTTTGTATATGTAGATTAATGCGGGGAAAAGGGTTCTCCTTTTCAACAGGTTCATAAGGAAATGCCCCAACTTTACATATTTGATTTTAAAGCAAACTGATCAATGCGGGAAGTTTTCTATAATGGGAAAGTTGATCAATGTGGGAAAATTTCCTGGATGCTTTTTATATTTGTATTTTGAAGGTTGATCAATGTGGGAAGCCTTTTACATGGGTATCCATCCTTTCAAGGGTATGGTCTACAATTTTGTATTTTTGACTTTTTACAAGATAGTCGTCCTTCGAGGGATCGATCTATGATTTTGATTAGTAGCTATCCTTCAAGGGATCAGTCTACTTTTTACATTTTTGGTAATGATTTTATATTTTGAATATCTTTCCTTCGAGGGATCAGTTATATTATATTTTTTATTTTGATATGAAGCATCCAATGACTTTACATAAATTTTTGAGCTGAGGACAAGACCCTAATAGACCATTTCAAGGAGGGGAAAAGATGAGTATATGACCTACACACATGTGCCCCATGTCACATTTTCAGTTGGTACATGGTAGGTGAGTGTAATGATTAAGGGGTTCCTACAAAGAAGGAACTTGTCCATAGTGAAATATGTAATGAATAGAGCCGTGGTGCTCATCTTTAAGGTATATTTAGGATAATGATGAGATAACCACATGCTTTCAAATCATTACTATGTGATAAGATGGATGGTTTGATGGAGTGATAAGATCTTAGATGTAACTACTATCATGATGATCAATCATTTAATAGTAGAAAGGCCACAAGTGCAAGGAATTCAAAGGTTCCTTTTCAGGTTCACCATCAAGGGAAGTGAGACGATACGCTCCCAACCCATACTTGTGAGTGATGACATATGGACCAATCCAATTAGGGGAAAACTTTCCACGTTTACTCCATTCTAGTTGAGTGACATTTTGATTTTATTTAAGCACAAGATCACCAATTTTAAATTCATGTTTATTTGATATGTTTTTTATAAGCTCTTTTAACGTGTTCTTGATAAACTTGATGATGTTTGAGGGCCATTAGATGTTTTTCATCTAATAGTTCAAGTTGTGTTAAGTGGTCTTGGTGATATTCTTCATCTGGGATAAAGTCTTTAAGTGACACACGAAGTGATGGAATTTGGACTTCAAGAGGTAGAAAACTTCAAGAACCATAGATGAGTGAATAGGGGTAGCTCTTGTAGGAGTACAAATGCTAGTTTGATAGGCCCAGAGAGAAAACGGGATTTGGAGATGTCAATTCATACCTACATCGTCTACTATTTTCATAAGGATTTTATTAAGCATTTTATTAGAGGCTTCAGCCTGTCCATTTTCTTGAGGATAATAGGGTGATGAAAAGCTGAGTTTAATGTTGAAGGTGTCACAAAGCTTTTTGAGTTTATTTATTTTTAAAATATTTTCCATTATCTGTAACAAGTTTATGTGGAACACCAAAATGACATATAATGTATTGATATATGAAATTGGTGATAGGTCCTTGATTTAGTTGAGGTTAAAGGAATAGATTCAACCCATTTAGTGAAATACTCAGTAGCTGTGATAATGGAGTGATGTTGTTGAGATGATTTAGGATTGATAACACCAATGAGGTCTAACCCCCATTGAGAGAAAGGCCATAAGTCCTGAGTGGGTTTACAATGCTTGACTAGGGACATGAATAAGGTCTGAATGAAGTTGGAATTTCACACATTTCTTAACATATGTACAACAATATTTAGTGATAGTAGGCCAATAATACCCTAACCGTATGACATGTTTAGTGACGAAATTTCCACTGAAATGTCCACCACAAATACCATCATGAATTCTTCGATTGCTTTGGTTGATTCATGTGATTTAAGGCACCTTAATAGGATACCATCAAAACTACATTTATAAAGGACACTGTCACCTATGATGAAAAAGTGAGTGGTGCATTGAAGAAATGATATTTTAGCGCTTATGTGATAAATCAAATGGGATTTTAGATTTGGTAAGGTAGTCGTAGATTTGAGTATACCACAAATCAGTTGGATCATCATCAATAATGTTGATAGGAGGGAGTTCATTTTGATGTGAGGGGTAATCTAATCATTGAATGACCATAGATACTTTAGTGTTATCTTTTAATTCTTCAGTTTCTAATGGGATAAGGGCTCCTAAAGAGGCCATTGTATCTGTAAATTTGTTAGAGGATCGTGGGATGGTTTGGATGGTGTAGTGATCAAAAGTGCCGAAGGATAAAGTCAATGTTGGCTTTATATTTTTGTGCAATATTTCATTTTTACACTGATATTCTCCTTTAACTTGACTAATGAAAAGTTGTGAGTCTCCATAGATTTCTAAAATGTGAACACCTAGGAGAATAGTGGTTGTAAGGCCCATGATTAAAGATTTGTATTCTGCCATGTTATTGGTACATTCGAAGTTGATTTTGAATGATAAGGGAATGGGAATGACCCAAGAAGGTATGATAACAACACTGGACCCTCCCCCTTGCTGGTACTTAGAACCATCAAAGAAGAGAGTCATTTTGATAGGGATAAATTCATATTCGTCGACATTGCTGATGGATTCATCTAAGGAAAGTATTTGTGAGGAAGTTGATTGTCAGGAAGGGGAGTGTCAACGAAAGCTGATCTACAATAGCCTGGCCCTTAATATATTTTTGTGATATGAACTCGAGGTCAAATTCAGTCATAAGCATAAGCCATTGAGTGATACGATCACTATGATATGGTTTAGAATGTATGGTTTTGAGTGGATTGAAGCTAGTGACAACATAACTTTTTGTGATTGAGAAGATAATGACATAATTTAGAAGTGGCGAAGTATAAAGCACAACATATTATTTTCAACTTCGGTGTAATGAGTTTCATATTCATGGAGTGTGTGACTGATATAGTATATGGATTGTTCACAACCCTTGACTATCATGGTGAGTGAGCATGGCTCCTAGAGTGTGTTCTGAAGTGAGATATGTATAGGTAAAATGGACTCTCCCTCAGTGAGGTGGAGTAAGCACAGGTGGTGATAAGATATATTGTTTAATTTCATCAATGTATTTACTGAGTATCAAAATCCCAGTGAAAGTCTATGTCCTTGTGGAGAAGATGATGAAATGGTTGACAATGATTAGAAAGTTGTGATATAAAATGTCATATTGACTGACAGTTTACCTTGAAGGCTACACAGTTGTTTAAGATTAGATGGAGGATGCATTTCAATGATGGATTTAACCTTTGTCTAGGTCAATCTTCAATTCCTTAGAATAGATATGATGAATCCTAAAAAATTTCTAGTGAGGACACCAAAAACACATTTTACAGGATTAAGATAGAAGACAATACTAAATGAGACGAGTAAAGATTGATTCAAGGACATGGTAAGATGATATTTGCATTGTTTTTATTTTCCTAAAAGGTCATTGACATATTATTTGACTGTTTTTTGGATGAGGTCATGAAAAATGTAGGTCATGGCATGTTGATAAGTAGGTCCTACATTTTTAAGACCATAATGGCATAACAAGGTAGCAGAAGGTTCCCCAAGGAGTAATGAAAGATTTTTTATGTTGATCATCGGTGGTGATAAGAATTTGATTATAACCAGAAAATCCATCCATAAGGGAGAGAATTTTGTGGCTGGTTGTTAGGTCAATGAGGTATGATCTATGTTTGGAAGAGGGAAATCATCATTAGGATAGGCAAGATTAAGATCCCTGAAGTCTGTGTAGATGCATAACTTATCCTAAGGATTTGGTTATGGGAACGATATTAGAGACCCATTGTGGATAATCAATGGGTATGATGAAATTAGTGGATAAAAGACGATTGTAACTCTTCTTTAACCAGAGGAGAGCTATATGCAATGATGCATCTTACATAGTTTTTGTTTAATAGGCTTAACATCAGGATATGTGAAAATGTTAGGTATCTCAATGATGTTAGGATCAATTCCATGGGCATATCACTATATGACCAGGTGAAGGCTTGATAATATTTTGCTAAAAATGAGGTGAAGTCATCTAGTTCTTGTAGATTTAATGATTGACCGACCTTAACTATGTGAGGATCTTGAGGGTTTCCTAAGTTTACATCAATGGTGGATTCATTGACGAGATCTGGTGTACCAGATGGTAGGGATATTTTTAAATTAAATGCTCCTTAGCTCCCATGTGATAAGGGATGTCCTGGTCATCATGACTTTAAAGGATATCTATGGTGGGTAATTATTCTTCAATCATTTCTATCTAGATAAGAGGTAACGACTTGATGAGAGTGATCAGATTGATAATTAAGTTGTCCTAAGGATATAATATTTGATTTTAAAAAAATTAGGCAGGATGGATACAATATCATCTATATCCATAGGATCTTCAGGATTTGAATTTATATCCATAGGTTCCCCAAGGGCTACATCTATGTCCATAGGAGCTCTAGGTATTGTGGGTGATGACAGTTCTAGTTCGGTGATATGCACGGATGTAGTGGGTTTGGATGGGTTAGAGTACAGTTTTTCATAACCTAAGCCATATTTCTCATGGGTTTTAAGGGAGCATTGGAAAATTAAGTTGTGTGTTCCCTGTTCATAATGGCCAATGTGAAAACCTTTCCAAGAATAGCGGTGAAGGTATATATAAATGAAATGTAGGTTATCTAGGGATTTGAAATCTAATGTGTAAGGCATAGCATGATGCGGATTGATAGGATGAGATGAAGGATTATCATTTCCCCCATAAACAAGGTTTATTTTAAGATAAGTGGGACCATAAGGGATAAAATATCCTACGTTAGGCTTGTACATGGGTTGTTTATCAGGGTGACCATAATTCTTAGGTGAAGGGATAGAGTTGAGCAAAAGAGGGTAGTACTCCCCCAGCATAAGACATTGTACAACGTCACTAAGGGAAGAATCATCTAGTAATTTATATGAATGGGTGGATGTGCTAGTAGATGCTTCATCAGATGATTCTGATGTGGATTTAGGTACAAGGACATCATTTAGATGATATGTCATATAACATTCAACAAAGGGATTTGGATCTATAGGGACTGTAAAGGTTTGACCTTCATGTTCGTATTTAAGATAAGGGTGGAGTGTACAAGGAACACGCTGCATAGTGGAGTGTTGTTGAGGGATGGTCTGTTTTGTGATATATTGTTGAGGGATGTTTTTTTGTGGGATATGTTACTAAGGGATGTTTTTCTGTGGGATATTTTATTTTGGGATATGTTGTTGAGGGATGTTTTGTTGTGGGATATTTTTTTGTGGGATATGTTGTTGATATAAAATGTTATTGTTGAGAGGGAATGCTTTTTTGAGGAATGTATTATTATGAAACATATTGTTGAGGGATATTTTGTTGTGGATTGTTATAGATAGGTTCAGACACTAACGGTTGTGACAGTTAATAAATTGATAAGGATGTGGGATAGATGTAGTGGTAAATAGTTATGAATAAGGAGGTGGTTGTTGAAAATACATTATAGAGGCAGCGGAAGATGGTGCTTATTGTGGGATGTTCTAAATAGGAATAGATTGTGGTATAGAACCTAATGGATACAATGGTTATGGAATATGTTGCGAGACAAGGGATATATAGGATTGGAATGAAACCAGATGAGTGGTGGAGATAGCGCTAGTATTAATTAAAGGAATGGATGTAGGAATGGGCATTGTGATGTTTTGGATGGGATTGCTAACTAGTTGAGATACATCAGTAGAAATGGAAAAAGAACTTACTGGATGTGTCTAAATGGATAAATATGTTGGAGGGCTAGACGATGAAGCACTGGTATTACTTAAGGGAGGTGTGGAACCAATGGAAGGTTTAGGTGAAGATGTGGGTTGTTGGGTAGTTATGTCTTGAGAATAGATCATATGAAGACTAAAAACAAGAACTGAAGACACAACACTAGATGTTTCAGGTTAACTGATAGGAAGGGAAGACTCAACATTTGATGTTTCAGATTGAATCATGGGAATGGAAGATTTAGAATTTGATGTTTTAGATTGACTTATGGGTTGATATGAATATATTTTTTTGAACAAGTTCTTGGTTTGAATCAATAAGATGTGCAATACTAGATGAAGGATTAGGAATGTGTGGTTTAGATACAAATCATTGGAGTTGAACACTCCTAGTTGTAAGATAAGCATTAAGGGAGATAGGATTTGAATCTAAGATCTCTTCAAAAATAGGGTCTCCTCTATAAAAAAAAAGGAGGTTCAGATGATTATGATTGAGAGCTGGGAGAATATGGTTGTTCAATTTCTTCTTTCTCGGATCCATATAAGATTTGACTACGATATTGACGTGTATAATCTAAGAGATATTATCGCATTTATTCATTATATTTATCCTCTATTTCATTCTAGGATCATTGATCATCAGGAAGAGGAGTGGATGTGATTGGTTAGTAATGGGTTTTGTTGTGGGTAATGGTGTAGAAAATGTTGTGGGTAATGGTGTAGATAATGTCATAAATGATGGAAAATGTTGTTGTAATGGTGTAGATAATGATATAGACATGTTTTCAGAAGTTTGATTATGGACTTACTATCTAGTAAGTACCATAGTAAATCAACACATAATAACCTAAATAAAACTAAGTGGGTTGATTACAAACAACAAAAAATCAAGCAAAACAAATTTTAGATTATCTTGATTTAATTAAGAATAGTGAAATGCAGAAAATGGTTGATGGGTCCTAGGAAATGGTGAGTGGTGGCTGGTTTTAGGTATATTTATGGGTGAAATCCTTTATATAGCTGAAGGTACGTAAGGCTCAACTCTGTACTATTGTCGATGTAGGATTGGTATTATACCCCCTCACTTCAGGCCCCCGTAGTGATAAGGGAGTCAGGTGCTTTTCCAATATACCGATAAACAGTTGTTTATACTTGGCTAGAACACCAAATTGGTTTCCCTATTTAGTGATGAAATCCCAAAATTTATCACCGGCGTGGGAATTGTTTTAAAAAAAAATTGATATTTTGAGTGATTTGGTTGTATGTGGGGGAAAATAAAGTGAATGCAACCAAATAATTTTCCGTAATTAAAAATATGTGAGCAAGAAGGATGTAATTGTTTGTTTTAAGACCCAAAATGAAATGTTATTTTGGATGAGAAAAAACAAAGAAAATAATGCAATATTAAAAGAAAAATAAGGTTTTAGGACACACTATGATAAATTCTTCCCTCTTTTTTTACAATTTTTAATTTTTAAACAACAAGCAATCCAGCAAGCATAGTCTTGAGAAATAGCAACCTGCAAGATAGGATAGGAGAAATAGATAAAAAAACAACATAAAACAAGGATTAGCATGCTAATTATAAAGTAATAAAAAAGACTTAGAGGAATCATCAACAATTGTATGAATCATTGGCGATTGACTAAATCGTTGGTGATTACCAAATAGAAAACCAGATGTGGAAAAATATGATACTTTAGATTAATGAAATATTTTTTTTTAGACTTTGACACTAAATCTATAGAAATAGAAATCTATGAACCTAATTTAATCAAAAAACAAAGAAATGACCATAAAATACTAACTAGAAGGAAAACTAAAAATTAAGCAAAAGCATTTAGAGAAATCGTCGGTGATTGATTGAATCGCTGTTGATTCACCCGATCGCTGTCGATTGACCAAATTGTTGGTGATTACTAAATAGAAAACTAGAAAATGAAAAATATGATAATTTTGATGAATAAAACAATAAAATAAGGGACTCGGTCTCCCACCAGGCGTGCCAAGATATTCATAATTATTCCTACCTCTTCAACTTGAACTAACAAAGTAAGAAAATAAGAATAAACTAACCTCAGAGGACACGGGATTTAGTGATACCAGTAGATGATGGATGAGGATGTTTGATGTTGCACTCCATGGAAGGTTTATACAAGCTCCTCTCTGCTAAGAAACCTGTAAAACATAGATAGTATACATCATATGATCAATAGGATAAATGGTAGATTTCCTAACAAAGGCTAGTCCCTGGAAGTCAATTGGATTCCTTATAAGGATGTCAATCTACTTTTGGAAAATCAAGTGGATCTGAAAGAAATATGATATATGATAACTAATACAAAATAATATGATAATGAATGATAAATTTATTAAAAATAGATGAGAGAGAGAAGAGGAAGATTATGGCTTGAAATCAAGCTCAAAATGTGGATCCTATTATCGGGTCTCGTACTCAAGCCAAGCAAGTTCAATTCAAATGCATTGACACTCAAAAATATGCAGCCCAATATCCTTCCACAGTTTGGTGGATCTTGTAGGTACACTCAAATATGTTTTCTAGCTCATCCAATGGAGCACAATGGATAACACACAGAGTTAGATCATATAAAATGTTGTATTGTTCCCAATAAAAGGGGAGACGAACTATTGGCAAAGAGTGAATGTTGCTAATCTTATGATTCGGGCCACCTATTGTTGTCTAAAACAATCCATACTAGGTAGTGTATTAGAGGAAAAAAATTTGAAATGACAGATAAAGCAAATTAAACGAATGCTGATAAAAGTTGTAGGAAAACAAAAGTATCAAGAATCGCAGGTGATTGTAACAATCATTGGTGATTCTGGTAAATAGTGACAGGCTGATGAAATTAAGTGTTTGATTGACTAATTTGAAATTATAAACGTGCAAGATCTTAGATAATGATGTGAGATAAATAAATTTATACATAAAATTACCTAGACTATGATAAAGAGGTGAAGGAGAAGCCTCAAACCTCGATGAAAGATGATGCAGGAAGTTAGCGAAGCTTGCAAATGGTCTGATGAGATGTTGATCTCCAAGGGCTCTAGAGTGACTTTGAAATGCTTGAGGTGTGTTGGTAATGTTATCAGACAATATCTCAAACACTCACATAAAAAATGATGCTATAAACTCAGACATGAAACTAAGATTTGTGAATGCTCGTACAGGATCCTGAAGAGAGGTTGAAAAAACTATCTTAAGTTGATGCAGCCTAGAATTTAGTGACACAAACCCAATAAAACCATATGCACGCTGGAATATCACTCAGCCTAGACTAAGCACTCACCTAAAGCATGCGTAAAGGTACCAGGTTGCTCTTTAGGGTTTTTTGTTGTAGGATGTTAGCAGTGATGAAGACTTAACATATATCGTTCCATTATTAACACATCATTCTATAGAGCATACTAGATCTATATCCAAGGAAAAATAGAACTAAGTACATAACCATGATGAGATCAAAAGCATACTAGATTCAAATACCCATAGAACTAACACTTATATTCATCCAATATCCTCCATTATATTCAATGCATTAGTTTACAAAAGCTTCATTACAATATCAGTAGTATGCACGTAGCAGCATAACTCTGTATGTCTCGATCCCTGTGTGTCTCTCTATGTCACGATCTCATCCTCTCTCTATTACATAGTTTACTACATATATATAAGGGTGGATTGACTTTCCCTTCACCACTTATCCATTCCAAAAATAGGTCACATGCTATTCTTAGCCATGCACCTTTACAAAACTAGCCATACATGCAAGTGTGCTAACAATAGACTACTACTAGCTAACTGATAGTAGCAGATCTATTTCCATCATGTGTCCATGCAAAGTACTTCATATCCAATCCTCCAAAAATAGCCAATGTTTGGCACACATGTTTCTGTCCTCATTTTTGTTCTCTGCACGCCATCTCTAAAAATAGACCTTGATGAGTGAAAATGGCTAAGTCCCAAAAAGCTGGAACTTCTGTTATTCACACATGTGCATTCTCCTATTCATTCGCACCTTTGAATATGACTTTCTTTTCCCTCATGGACTTCTTATGTGCTTTCTATGTCAAGTTTTCTTTGATCAACATTACCCCACACTAATTTCATTGTCACCCCAATAATGGTCATCTCAAAAACTAAAGAAATGTAAGTAAAGAATAAGAAGAATGGAAAGAATGAAAGAATGTATGAAAGAATATTTTTACCCTGTAGTATCTTCTTCAGTCTGAACAACTAATTCGAAGATACTCCTATTTTATTTCAGCCTCCAAGGTCTGCCACTTCAGTGAGTGCTTCCTCTGCTTTTTGTGGAATGTCCACAAAAATGGACTCCAATTCATCCTTCGTAATCTCCCCTTTTTCATTTTGCAAGACCAACACAATGCTTGGACATTGTAGTCATCCTTCCCTCTAGTAAATCCATCTTTTGTGTAATGAGATTCCCAAGCTCTTCCAGCCAAGTCTTGTGTGGTTCTTGTGCTGCTTCTAGGGCCTCACGTTCTTCTGCTTAACCATTGATAATCTTTCTGTGTGGCCCAATGTTTCATCCTTCATTTTCTCTAGACTTCATTGTTCTCTTCCTAACATTTTTTATGGTTGATGAGTGCCTCTAGAGCTGCTGTGCAAATGTTTCAAGGCCTAGTTTGCTTTCTTCAATTCTTCTTGTAGCACTTGTAACAGTCCTTCATAGGATGCAATCTTCTACATCACTGAAGCCTTCTCTTATTTTTCCTCTTATGTTGGATCCTTTGGCGCTGGCATGCGCAGAAGGCTCATCTTCAAGTACTAGGTCCACCAACTTTCCTACATAGTGTATTTCTGAAGGAAATGTCTGTGGTACCTTTGGCTCCAAGTGTGGCCTAGCTCTTATGACATTGTCACCAATATCCTCTATGATGCATGATAAATACATGTTCTTCTTCTATGCACTAAGTCCCTCTCTTGTGTTAGGCACACTATTTCTCCATCCTTAGTTTTAATCTCTTCCCTAAGCGCCCTAATTGTGGCAGCCTTATCCATATTCCACCTTACCACCTCTGTTGAGACTTTGACCAATGCATTACTCACTTATTCATCTGACATGACAGTAGGCTTTACCATCATGTGTCTAGCCTGAGGTGTTTTCTTCAACCTCCTTGATACGCACGACTCCTCACATACATCAAAATTTGGCTCATCCATGTGTGTGTACATGGACCATGATAACTGCTTCCTCATGCACACTATGGCCATATCTTCATCCATTAGCTCCCAGCCATATAAGTCTTTTTGTGTCAGCGTGCTCTGGAAATGGGTGCGGACAATTTTACTTACATCCTCTGCATAACCCATAGCTGGTGGAATGTGCTCTCCACTTGTTCTTCTAGACCGTTGTCTGCTTAGGAACTTTAGCTTCCAAATTTGGGACTTGTGTCTCCATGTCCTGATCAGTCTCTATAGCTGTCTCCTTTGTTCCCTTTTCCTCCTCTTCTCTTTCCTTCAATTCCTCATCCTTTTTTCCTTATATGTTCTCTGGAAGTGTAGGAGAATTAGGCATGCGCTTTCCTCTGACTCTTCCGCCTCCTCATTCAACTTCAGTTTCCTCCTTCTGTGGAGAGAGTTTGGGTGATCTACACACTGTTTATGGAGTAACACCTTGGGTCCTTCTTTTCTTGAACACCCTCTTAAATATGTGCTCTCCTTGGACTGCATTCAAGTCCTCATCATCCCCCTCTTATGGCTAAGGTGGTGTAGTGGTACACTCAGCTTCATCCTTATTTGTAGGATGTCTTCTACCTCTATGCTCTAAACCACCATGAACCTCACACTCATTCTCCTCATCCTCCACTTCAATTGGCTCTATGGGCTTAGGCACTAGGATGTTCTCTATCGTATGTGCTTACCCTTTGGTGGTGCTAGAAGTGCTAACTCATCTTCCACATACTTGTTATTCTCCATCTTTGGCTTTAGTTGGAGATACACCAATGTTGCTCCAATATCTCCCATAGCCAAACTTATTGGTTTAATGCTCAACACATATGAAATTAGTCTTTCAACATATGCACCCCGCCCTAGATACACATATTTCTTCCTTAGTGTGTGGTAGTCGCAATCTACCTTATCCGCATTGAATTTCAGTCATCATGCATCTTTGAACCTGTGTATTGATGCCTGGAAGTACCTTGTTATGAAGGCATATGGAAACTTACACCAAGGGCTCCATTCTCCATCCTTCATGGTGAACCGTGCTATACAGAAATGCTGGTATACAATGAATTGGACCACCTTTCCAACCACCGAAGGCAAGTCCTTTGGGATGTGCCATTCTTCCTCAAAAGTCACGCGAAGCCTATTATACCACTTCTTAGCCCTTTGCTTGACCTTCTCTATCATAGATCCCTCACACAAGTACTTCTTGAAGCATTCTGAAGGTGACTTGTGTTCTATTGGATACTCCCATATCTTCTCCTTCGGTCCATCAGGTACTCTGATCTCCATGAACACCAGTGATAACAGAACAACTCCAAAGCTGATCTTTCCTCATGTGCATGCTTCCTCAATGATTGTTTCTACAATATAACACAAAATGTTGTAGACTACCCCTTCAGACATCTTTTTGGCAACTGTGTAACCACATGGTGTTCACTTATGACCACCTTTCCTGGTCATTTAGCTTTGTAAATAGATGTGTGGCTGCTTGCACAACTGGATACTTCTTCAGTTTATCAATGTCCATACTACACAGACCCTTTGTGTACCCCAACTCCTGTTCTAGTCTCTAATATTATGGTCTTATATGTTAGATAATCTCGTAAATCGTCTCTTGTGTCTTTCAACCCCATTACCATGGAGATGAGAAGTGGATGAAATTCTGACTCTACAACCTGCAAAGTAGAAAAAAATCTTTGTGCACTCTGCTCATGAGCCATTGGTATAAGGGCTCATATTTCCTGGAGTAAGGGAGATCATATAGCTGGTAAAATCCTATCTTCTACAAGATCTTCTCTCCAGCATTGTCATACACCGGCATGTCTTCCGCCATGCAATTATTTATCTTTTTGTTTATCAACACATCAAGCTCCTTATTCTCTATGGTATGGTGATTGTACTCACTCACCTTACTTTTCCTTATGTGAGAATCCCACTCCTGGCTGATGATAACCCCCTCTAGATATTGCATCTTAGAAAAATTACTTTCGGGAGCCATCTCTTCTTCTTCTTCTACCACCTTCTTCTTTCCCTTCACTTTTTCTGCAACTACTTTCTTGGGTGCCATTTCTACCTTGTAATCCTTTGTAGATCCTTGCCACTTGAACTCTACAATGTGTGAAGAAAAACCTAGCTTGATTCAGCATGCCCTATGTGAAATCATGTGCCCTAGCTCCTCTCTGTGACCTTGCTTCACTCAAACCCTTCACCATTGGGGACACAAGCTCTTTATCTGCACAGATCTCTTCATCACAACTAGTTACACACCTCTCGCACCTCAATATGATCACTCAACTCTTCACACTTAGCTCCTTTTCAAATACTCTTAATTGCAATGGTAAAAATGAACTCGCATCCCATCTTTATATAGATTTTCAAATTTTTGATGCATTCATTACTCCTTCACCTACCAAATATCCTCTCATTAATTGACCAATTCCATCCTTTCCACGGCTTACATCCTCGCACCTCAGCTATAACCTTCTAGCACACCTTCCTACCCTCTGGTCATAGAATTCTCTTCAACATGCTTCCTTGTACCCGAGTACCTCATCACTACACCTTCTACTTGTAGTTTCTATGGCCTCTGCTTACCTCATGTTATATTGTTCCTTCATTCATCTTCATCTTTGGTCACTTTTTAGAAGCAATCCTTTGACTTGAAGAGCACCTATAGCAGCTTATTCTTTTCACCTTTCAATTCCCACAATCTTGTACCTGGATATCAACAACCACCCCACACTAAAAGGTATGTGCAGTCCTCTACACATAAACATGCTTCATATAGTAATTAGCTTCATGTGTGCAAGCATGCTTATTTCACAACACACCAACTAAATTAAAAAGGCATAACGACAAAGAAGGAAACACATTAAGGAAATATATATTTAAAACCTAATCTAAATGGCAATACTACCTTATTACAAACACCAAGAAGACTTATTTATAGTAGGGCTTCAGCCTACTCCCGTTGAAGTAACTGGGTAGCCATGTTCCATCAAGTGCTTCTAGTTGGCAAGCACCTATTTCAAGGATGTAAGTGATAACATACAACCCCAACCAATGTACCTTAAGTTTTCCTGGATGGAGCAAGAACTTAGAGTCATAGAGAAGTACCATTTGTCCAATCTCAAATTTCTTATCCCATATATGTTTTTGTCATGTCATGCTTTCTTCCTAGCCTTTTCTTGCTTCTGACTCCAACGTGCTATGGCTCATCACTCATCTAGCTGAATTATCTTTTCAATATGTTCTTCTAAAGCTTGTCTCATCAGGCTAGACCTCCAGTGCTTACAATATGCAGTAAAGAAGGTAACATAAACTCCATAGGAAGAATGGCTTCTGCTCTAAACACTAACTAAAATGGTGTGGCTTTGTTCAACCTTTTATATGTTGTTCTATATGCCCAAATTACTGCATAGATACTTTATCATCCAAATCCTTTCTTCCAACATCACATATTTTTTTCAATGTGTGGCTCAAAATTTTTTTAAAATCCTTAGTAATTCCATTTTCCTGAGGATGATAGGGTGTAGTCTTATGGTGTGCAATCATGAACTCATCCAATAAAATTCTGATTGTCTCATTAAGAAAATGTGTGCCCCTATCACTGGTCAAACTCAAAGGACATCCATACCTTGTAATAATATGTTCCCATAGAAACCAAGCTGTTGTAGTTGTTTTACATTCCTTGGTAGGTGTTGCTTCTATCCACTTTGTCAGATAGTTTATGTAAGCTATAATGTATTGTGATCTAGTTCTACGCGTAGCTGGGGAAATAGGACCCACAAAATTTATAGCCCATTTCTCAAACAATTCTACACTGGTAATAGGTCTCAAAGGCATTTCATCTCGCTGACTTGGTCTTTCAAGATGTTGACAATGATCACATGCCTTATAAAATTCCTTACAATCTTTATAGAGGGTCTCCCACAATAATCCAACGAGTAGAATCTTACACGTTGTGGCATCACCTGCATAGTGGCCTCCTACAATTCCACCATGAGCTTCTTCCATAATGCCCGTGCGCTCATGTTCCAATACACAGTGGCAAATATTTCATCCTAGCCCATTTTGTACAAGTCACCACTAATTAACATATAAGGTGTAGCACGTATAGCAAGTTGTTTCTTCTCCAAGGATTTTATTCCTTTTGGTGTCATCCTTGTGCGTAAAAAGATAGAAATGTCCTCTAGTTATGATGGCATGCATTGTAACATGTATAATTGTGCATCTGGCATGGTATCCTCAATTGCATGTGCTTCTTCTCCTGACTTTATTCTTGATAAATTATTTGGTCTAGAATTACTTTTTCCTGGTTTTACCACAACTCTAAAATCAAACTCTTTAATTAGGAGCACCCATCGACATATGTGCCTTTGTAAAATATTATTATTTACCAATTACTTCAATGCCATGTGATCTGTATAAAAGATGAATGGTGTAGCTAGTAGGTACTGGTAAAATTTATGCAACGCATAGATCATGGAAAATGTTTTGCGCTCTATAGTTGTGTAATTTTTTTCTACAGGAGTCAGCTTTCTACTAGCAAAATAGATAGGATGATCTACAATACCTTCTCTAGGTTGAGCTAACATCATGCCAATGGCCATGCCAGAGGCATCAACATGTACATGAAATTTTTTATCCCATAAAGGAAAATGTATAATGGGTATGGTAGTAAGTTTCTCCTTCAATGTCTTGAATGCATGTTGTTGTTATTCCGCCCCAGTAGAAAGTACATTTCCGTTTCAGTAACTCTTCTAAGGGTGGCAACAACTTTGGCATAATATTTGATAAAAAAATTGTAATATCTTGTATTATCCAAATATTTGTGCACCCCACTTTTACTGGTAGGCTCCCCTAGGCCTATAATGACTGCAACCTTCTCTAGTTCAACTAACAAACCCTCCTTACATATTATGTGTCCTACAAGTATCCCGAATGGTGTAGCAAATATGCACTTCTTGATGTTCAAAGAGATACTCAATTGTCTACACCATTCAAACATTAAGCACAGATTGTCATAGTGGTCCTTAACTAATCTATACACCATCCAATAATCTAAATATACCTATAATAAGTTGTGAATAAATTATTTGAATGCTTGGAAGACTATGCGCGAAAATACAGCAGGCGCATTTTTTTAGACCAAAAGGCATGACAGTATAGGTGAAGCCACCCCATTCAGTAGTAAATGTAGTCTTTTCCTGATCCTCCTGGGTAATCCTAACTTAATGATAACCTAGAGAACCCATCTGTAAATGAATATATTTTCACGCCCTGCAACTCCTTCTAGTATTTCATTCAGTAAATGGTGTAGGGAATGGAATCTGTTACACATGCAACATTCAGCTCCCTATAGTCCACACATATTCTAATTCATCCATCCTTCTTGATATTGATCACCATTGGACTAACCCATTCTGACTCATCAAGGGGCTTGATAATTCAAAATTTCAACATGTTATCAATCTCTTCTTTGACCTTTTCATGCAAATTGGGGTTCATTCTGTAAGGCCTCTTTCTAACTGGGTGAACCCCCTCTTTAAGCTTTATCTTCATCTCCCCTAACGATTCATGCACGCCTTTAAGTTCATGGTACCCCCTAGGAAATAGGTCCTAGTAGTCCCTTAATAACTCAATGATTTTTGCCACTTCAAATTCTAACCAATAATCTCCAATTATGGCTTCCTTAGCCTCAGTATCTGTTCTAATATTCACTCACTTTGTCTTTATAGGTTCATGATAAGCATGCGTGGTCTTATCCACATTGTCCAATTCCTCATGCCTTCTTGTTAAATGGTTTACATCCAAATTATCTACCTCTTCATCATCCACTAGGTAGACCATTTTTTCTTTCTCTTTCTCAAGGAAAATGCATTGAAGTAATATTGCATCAACCTATGGTTCTTTATCAAGAACTCCTGACTCCTCTTTATCTAATAATTCCTGGAGGAGCTCTTCAACCTTGGCACTATTCCCCATAGTTAAGTGCTTGATAACTTTCAATGCTTCTTCTACCGGACATTTTGTAGAGAATAAGTCAAATGTCTATGCCATTCCTACAACTAAATTCTACCAATTTCTAGTTTTCTCTATGGATTTTTTCACATACATACCAAGCATGTGCGCAGCCTTGTAAAGTGGAATAAAACTGGTGCACCCATAGTGAAGGTGGTAAAGCTTCCTGACCTTCTATCCAGAGTCTCTCACACTTCTGAACGTGGTGCTGAACAAGTTGATCACCGTGATAATTTCATATTTGTGTAGGTGCATTACTTCTAAATAACCTAGTAGTAAGAGCAACCCCGATTTCATTCCATTCAACTAAATTATCCCTATAGACCACCCACTAGTGTGCTACTATCCCACGTAGTGTATATGCTAGCATATTTCTCCTCTCTAGTGGGTCTATCCATTTTTCTTCCATGACACGTAGGAATACCATGGGATCCCCTTCTCCTATGTAACAAGGTACCGATTTGTTACCTATCCTCTTAACATAACGTGGTTTAGTGCCTCAAGGGAATATGCTCTTTACTTCGTACCTTACCAACTCATAATTTTTGTGAGCCCAATTATCACAAGCAACACTTGTAGTATCACTAATAGACTGTGTATCCTCCAACTGAATTAGTCCCTTTGTTCGGTTCAATCATCTTCTTATCTTGGATGGCGCATACATAAATCCTATTCAGATCTTCTTCACTTAAAGGCTCAACATACGGTGTGGACTTTCCATCTGTCAAAGGGATAATGACCCTTTCCTCTTTATTTTCAAAACTGATATAGCCCTTGTTGAACCAAAGATTAGCATTATTTGCATAGCACCAAGGACACCCTAATAGAGCTGGGAAGCTATCTGATTTTACCAGCACTAAAACTTCAAAGTCTCCACTGAACTTTTCTCCTTGTATGGTAATGGATGCATCTTTTAAAACTCCTATAGGAGTGGCCTTAATCTGATTAGCCATGAATAATACATTAGAGGATTGGTGTAATGTGGGTCTCCCTATTTGTACCCATACATCCAAGGTAAGAACATTGACTTCTGCACCTATATCAATCAGTATATTACTCAATAGCTACCCATCCACAATAGCATTTAGAGTAATTTCCTTGTCATAATCTAAGCTATGAGGAGGGAGATTTACATGCAATATCTGCAGTCCAATCTCATTACTTGCTTGCGAAGTGTTCCCTTTTAACCAACTCCCCAATAATGGAATGATAATATCATGGCACAACATTTTACACACTTCTCTCAAGTCATCTATATCAGTTTGGACAATCTCTGATGCTTTCTTTTGCTCCTTTAAATATTATATCTCACCCTGAAGATTCCTTAGCACTTCCATGGTATCCTGATAAACCTCCTTCTGATAGGCAATATCTGGGTACAGTGCATGAAGAACCGCATCCTTAGTTATGGTATGTTTTTGTTGTAATGAATCCCTAGCACGTGTTGCCTCAGTGCCAGTCATGATCTTCACTTGTTGTGCCTTAGATTCTACTCCCATCTTGGGCATCCATTGATTTTCCACAGCACGTTGTATCCTAACCATCCTTGCACCTTTATTTTCTTATTTATGTTGCTTACTCAAATTCTCATATAAGTCTGGGCACTCTTCATAGCTATGGTTCTTCCCACAGAAAGAACATGCAATATTCTGAGGACACTCACACCCATAGTGGTTAGGAGATCCACATGTATAACATGTTCTGCGAGAAAACTCACTTCTTCCACCACCACGGCCTCATCCTCTGAATCCACCACAATATCCTCAACCTTTGTCATGACTACCTTCAAAATACCCCTCATTCCAATCATAACACACCTGATTGTGCTCCCAGTCCTAATGCTCATTCTTTCCCTTAGAGTTATCTAAAACTCATGTTTGTTGTACACCAATAGCATCATGGATCTATCCAATCAGCCGACAGTCCTCCATGTCATGAGTTGTGGACCTACAGATTTTACAGTAGCTTGAAATGTTCTTCCTTATCGCGCATTATAATAATGAGTAGCGGTGAGCATCATGGTTTAAGTGGCATATCTCATAATCCATCGGAAATGAGCGTACTGTTCTGCGAGCAAAATTATCCTGTGTGACCCTCTACTTCACAATCTGTACACCAAATTCCTAAGCGCGTTTCATGGGTTGAATTCACTGATAATTTATCTAGTTATTTTTCCATAGCTGCGATTTGTGCCTCTAAGAATGGGCTAGCGTCAGTTTCAGTACTCCCAACTACCTCAGCACGTAGGGCTACTTCCAATGCCTCACACATATCAATGTATGTCTTATGTGACAGTGCCCTCCTAAATGGTGTACTCAATCCCCCAACAAACCATTGTGCATGTTGACTTGTGTGTATGTCATAAGAAATATTTGATAACAACATTTTAAACTATGCATCATACTCTCTAACACTTTCAGTAGTGCCTTGCTTGATATCCTTGAGTACACTTATACTCTTGTGCTCAAACTCAGGGATATGAAACTCTTTTAAGAACACATCCTTAAATGTTGTATAATCCAGGAAAGTTTTATCAGGGTCAAAAAAATTGTACCATCTGTGTGCACGCCCTTGTAACATAGTAGAAAATTGGCTTTCCCTACACTTATAAGTTGTGATTCCTTTTGCATGCCACAATATTTCACACATATGCACATGTTTAGCAACATCTTCTATGCCCCTATACTCTGGAAGACAAAGAGACATTTCCATATAAGTATCCTAGGGTTGGGGTGGACCTTGCCCACCTAATCTAGAACCTCCAGTGTTTCCCCTACCTCCAGAGCCTCCAGATCCACCTAAACCAGAACTTCCCATGCCTCATGATCCTAAACTTGTAGTTGGAATAGGTCCTGTAGATGTACTCCCTTGTGCTCTAATAGTAGTACTATACTGAACCCTTATTTGTTTTGAAGTAGTTCTACTTCCATTAGTGAATCCAACATTTAGTGCACTCATATTTCTGTGTGGAAAATGCGCCTGAAAACACACTTCCAAACAGCAATGAATCTTTTTGTCCTGTTATTGATGTACTTGCTCTTCTACTTCCAAAACTTGCTTGTTGATTGCTTGTCGTACTAGATACTGGAAAACTAAGCACAAGGGCTAGGTTACCAGGTGGATTCAAATGCACACCCGCGACCGAGGTCATCTCTACTAGTGCACTTCCTTATGAGGCCAAGGAGGGTTCCCTGTCATGCTTTCCTAGATGGGGGAGTTCCTGATGCTCTGGCTCCTTATCTTCTATGTGAGCTCCAAATTCTTCACGATCCATCTCTCTCCTCAACTCCATCAGCATCGTAACATCATGTTGCTTCTCTATATCCCTCTCACATGCCTCATTATACTTAAGTCACCTTTCCTATCTTTTCTTTTCTACCACTAGGTCTACCATCTTTCATCAATACTATTCATGCCCCCGTGTGTGGTGGGGTTTAGTTAGCCATCGATTTACTCTCCAAATTCAAATTTACCATCATGATCTTGATTGCCAGCAGAATTCCTCATACATAAGCTCCCCATGGATGTCATAAGAACTGGAATTCAGCTACCTCAAGACACAAATAAGTGGAAATTGAGTATTCCAAGATATAATTGTTAAGACACCACAAAACCACGTATCCATAGCTCAAGTCTAAATCAGATCAGCATCATAAAGGGCCTGGAATTTTTCCAGCGTCTAGACAAGTGTGTGATACCTCCAATTCCATTTAGATGCATAAGCAACCAGCCACTCATACAATTCTACTAGAAAGATAGAGAAAAGGCTCTCATATAGACTTTCATATAGATTTTGTTCCACCCAAGTGCAACGGAACCAATGATGCAGACTAGAATTCGGTGACACAAACCCAATGAAACCCTATGCGTGTTGGTACATCACTCAGCCTGGACTGAGTGCTCACCCAAAGCACATAAAGGTACTAGGTCCCTCTTTAAGTTTGTTGTTGTAGGATGTTAGCATGATGAAGACTTAACATATATAGTTCCATTACCAACACATCATTCTACAGAGCATACCAGATCTATATCCAAGGAAAAATAGAACTAATTACTAACCATGATGAGAACAAAAGCATACTAGATTCAGATACCCATAGAACTAACACTTAGATTCAGCCAATATCCTCCATTATATTCACTGCATTAGTTTACAGAAGCTTCATTACAATATCAGTAGTATGCGTGTAGCAGCATAACTCTATATGCCTCGATCCCTGTGTCTCTCTATGTCATGATCTCATCCTCTCTCTATTACATAGTTTACTACATATATAAAAGGGTGGGGACTTTCCCTTCACCGCTTATTCACTCCAAAAATAGGTCGCATGTTATTCTTAGCCACGTGCCTTTACAAAGCTAACCATACATGCAAGTGCATGAGTTAAACTCAAATCCAATGTTGAACTGTTGTGCATATTATTCTTACAGATCGTGTATCCATTCTTTAATACTTGCTAAGGTCAACTAGTATGTCTTCATTGCGAACCATCCTAAAAACAACTGAAAAAGAGGTCATGGCATCAGAACCAATGATGTAGCCTAGAATTTAGTGACACAAACCCAATGAAACCCTATACACACTGGCACATCACTCATCCTGGACTGAACACTCACCCGAAGCACGTAAAGGTACTAGGTCCCTCTTTAGGGTTGTTTTTGCAAGATGTTAGCATGATGAAGACTTAACATATATAGTTCCATTACTAACACATCATTCTACAGAGCATACCAGATCTATATCCAAGGAAAAATAGAACTAAGTACTAACCATGATGATAACCAAAGCATACTAGATTTTGATACCCATAGAACTAACACTTAGATTCAGCCAATATCCTCCATTATATTCAATTCATTATTTTACAAAAGCTTCATTACAATATCAGTAGTATGCACATAGTAGCATAATTTTGTATATCTCGATCATTGTGTGTCTCTCTATGTCATGATCTCATCCTCTCTCTATTGCATATTTTACTACATATATATAAGGGTGGGGACTTGCCCTTCACTGCTTATCCATTCCAAAAATAGATCGCATGCTATTCTTAGCCATGCGCCTTTACAAAAATAACCATACATGCAAGTGTGCTAACAATAGACTACTAATAGATAACTGACAGTAGCAGATCTATTTCCAGCCTGTGTCCATGCAAAGTACTTTGTATCCAATCCTCAAAAAAAAAAAGCCAATGTGTGGCGTGCACGTCTCTACCTTGTTTGTGTGCTCTGCACGCCATCTCTAAAAATAGACCTTGATGAGTGAAAACGGCTAAGTCCCAAAAAATTAAACTTATGTTCTGTGCACACGTTCTCCCTATTCATTTGTGCCTTTGAATATGACTCGCTTCCCCACCCGGACTTCTTATATGCTTTCTATGTCAAGTGTTCTTTGATCAACATAAGTAATCGTCAATGATTACCCAAATTATCAGTGATTTTGGTCTATTTTAGCTTTGGATGGAAAATGGTTGGAATAGTTTATTAAATCAAGGTTTTTGTTTTGGATTTGAGGGATGAATTGGTTAGACTGTTTAGGGACGTGTTTCATTTGTTTTAGAGGATGATGAAATGGGTTAGATTGCACTAATTTAGGTATGATTTTGACAAGTGTATAATTGGTTATGATAGGTGTATAGATGATAAAGAAGTTAGCGATAAATCGAAAGTGGTCTTAGATGGATTTATAAGGAAATAAATAGATTTGGGGGGACTAAGATATTTTAGGAATATGCAATGTTGTGGAATATTAGACTTAGGATAAACATGAACTTAGGATAAACATGATGTAATTAAATGGTATTAAATGGTGTGTAATGAAATATTCATACATTTAGTTAATTGATTAAATAAGAATGGGAGGGTGATGAAGGGAATGTTGATGTATTTAATTAATGCGAAAAAGGTGAGGGATGTAGTATATGACTTAATATAAAATATCGATGTGTTTAATTAATGATTTGGACAAAGATGAGGGGGTGTAGATTTTCGATGTCTAAACATGCACCTACTTTGTATATTGGGTTTTCTTCCCTTTTTTATCTTTTATTTGTTGTGTGTGTTTGTTTACATGCATCTGGGTTAACCATCTTGATTTTTTCATAATCATGGTGACAACTTTATTTTGTAACAACAAAAATAAGGTTGCTCTAAAATTACTCTCTAAATGAAGCTCATGTTACGAGCATAGTCCTTTCCCATCCTTGTTCCAATCCCTTATCATTTTCCTATCAAGTGGTTGTCCACCACTTTACTGTGTCATCCACGCATTTGAGTGGGAACTCTATACTATCCTACATGTTGGGACATCCTAATGCTTCATTGCTTGTTGGGGAATTCTAATGCTTCATTAATTTATGCTTGTTACTCCACATACATCTACTATCTTTAAAGCACGATTACTTCGCAATAACACTTTAAAGAGAGGCAAATTTAGAAACCCTAAATTACACACATGTTTCCATCTTATCCCAATTTGCTTCCTAGTTCATCCCCTTTGTGATTAATTGATTAAATCAATTAAATCATACACATTGCACCCTTTGGATTAATTAAATTACTCCATAGTACCCCTTTATCTAGTTTAATTATCATTTATTAATTAAATGATTAATTAATTAATTAGTGTGCACATCCGAGTCAACTACCACTCAACTTTTCAGTCAACAGCCACTTGGACTCCACATCCTTATCATAGTCAACTACACTTCTAGAATCCTAGAAAGGTGGGGGCAATTGAATTTCGCGTACAACCACCTTTTTAGATGCAACTTCTACTAATTAATTACATTACTGCCCCTAAATGTCCCGGGGACTACTACAACCTCGTCAAATCTTATTTTTTGCATGTGCATTAAACTCATTTCAACCAAATTCCAACCACTTCTGCTTCTATAAAATAGAGGCTTATCCTATCCCAAATCCTCCTGGATTGTTTCCAAGTAAACTTTATCCATTTGCATACTAAATTTTTCCAAGTCAATTGATCATAACAATGTACATACCCAATTTGGAGACCATTCAAGAGCACCCACAATCAATCATTCACAAGGTTATATAGCTTCTAAGCTCTCACAACCTACTTTAGGTTTGTTTTGGAAGGCTACATGAGGTTTGCAAGTGTTTTTATATCTTCAATTTTTAGTTAGTTTTTTCAAGTTTACAACTCCCCTTCATTAGTCATATTTTGGGCCACACTCGCCTAGATTCATCTCACACATCCCAAATGAGTGGGGGCAATCATTAGGTGATTATTTCACCCTCCCAATAGTTCAAAATCCAATAAAAAATGGTACAAAATAAAATTAAATCAAAAAGGAACTAAAAAAATGGTTTAGAATTATACTTGGGCCAAAAACATCGCAAAGATAGACGCACCCAAATCAGACAAGAATGGTGGGCACTAGTGTCCCACTTGGGTGGTTTTGTCATTGGGGTGATTTAATATAATTTGAATTAAATATTGTTTTAGAGTAACTTACTGTAACTAATGACATTCAGGAACTATATATAGTAGTGTACAAGTAATAAGCATTTAACATTGTATGACCCTAAGTAAATGAGAGGGGAAGATGACTTAGCTAATTCTACGCAACTTGGGAGTGATCTGGACTAGTATATGCTAGATTTGGCTAGAAACAGTATCGAATAGGCTCGATGAGGGTTTGGAACCCTGGGAAATTAAAGGACAGAATCACCTACAGGAGGACAAGAGATCCCCAGGCACTAGTGACCGATCTAGGTGCCTGTGTCTAATTAGATGCTTAGAGTATGGTCTTTTCAAGGTTTTAGGATCTTCACTTATACTCACTCTTTTTCACTCTAGTTTTTATGTTAGATCATCAATCGTACCTTTAACCTACAAAACAAGTATCTAATTACACATGCCCATAAACCACATCAAATATAATAAAAAATATACATAATGGGGAGTCGGATTGACCCTAATGGTCACCCAAAGAGTGAACTTATGACAAAGCACTACACTACATCTCAAACTCCATGTAATTCTTCATGCTTGTGTGTGTAATGATGCCCTAGGTTTCCCTTATGCAAGTTACACGATGTTAGTGGGATATATGTAGATTGCTACCGAGTATGCTAAATGTGTGTGATGGAATCAAATGAACTCCCCTCCTATGTTGTGTATGTAGACCAATGCAGCTCCTGTCCCTTGTATGAATGTGTTAGATGTAGGATTTCTTGTGATCTTCTGTCTTTGTGCAAGACTAGGTGATAATATATAATGATTATAGTGTTTGGCCCTTGATTTAGAAGAAGTAACTAAGTATATATATGATTCCCTTGTTTGAATTTCATAATTGATAATTGAAAGACCAACCCAAAGTGTTAAAAGGTGACTAAGAAGTGGAAAGGACCCAAAAGAATAAGAAGAATAAAGAGAAGGACATGGGCACCCATAATGGACAGGAGTGCTTAGGCATTTTCATCCTACCTGGGTGCTAGTGTCTAAGGCCATAAAATATAAATCAGTCAAGTGTTGGTAGATTTGTAAGGTGTGTAGAGCCAATAAAGTGTAAGAGATAAAGCAATCAAAATTCCAAAAGGAGTTTTCAACCACTAGGTTTCTTTCTTAGGAATCATGTATACATTAGTATTCTTTGGGACCTAGAAATGTACCCAAGTGCCTAGATTTTGTGTCTAGATTTGCCCCCACTTTATGTTGTTAAGTGAATACTCAATAGCATAGAGTAGATAGAATATGTGTACCTTGTAAACCAAAGATAATTGAATCTAATAGCGTGCAGAGTGGATAAGTAGTCAACATAAAGTATGGAGTGATCGTAATGTGAAGTGTGGCAAATAGGAAAGAGAGGTAGACCCTAGGGGAGACGTGTATGAATAGTAGTGTGATGTTGGAGCTTGTGTTTGTAGATGTGATTTGTTTCTTGTTACTTGTAAGGAAGGTCTTGCAAAAGAAGAGAAAAAGAGTAGTTAAAGTCCCGTATGTGAAAAATCAGAGTAACATGTGTATAAGTAAAAGTGTGTAGGAATTAAATGTCAAGGAAAGAGTGCACCTGATGTATAAGAGAGTATATGATAAAAATTTGTCATGTTTACTTTGGAGATGTTTCTAGATTTGAGTGTCTTGTTGCTAAGGGCGAGGTTTTTGGGTGATCTCACGCCAAGAGTGAGTTTTTTTGGCAATCTCATGCCAAGGATGAGTTTTTTACTAAATCTCATGCCAAGAGCGAGTCTTTTGGGAAATCTCATGCCAAGAGAAGAGTTTTGGGGATAGAGGTATGTTTTTCTCTCCTTCCATGACACTTCTTAAAGTGCCACTGTAGATTGGCACTTCCCAATTTGTAACCGATTGTAGACACTAAGTCATGCACTTGGGTAAAATTTTAGGTCATGATCTACTATTCATATGATTCATAAGCAAGAAAACTAGTAATTGACAACTATCTTTGGCCTCTTTTATGTATTTCTACTTTACTCTTTGGTCTTACACATCCCATAGCCCAGTCTAATATTCATTGATTCATCTTTATTGACTCTAGAACACTAGCACTCAGCCAAGACATCAGTGCCTAGGTACCCTCATCCCCTATGGGTGCCCTCGACCTCTTTGTATCTTGATCACCCCTTTTGGGCCTCTTTTATCTTTTGGGCATCTTATTTTCTTATGGGATGACCTTTTAGTTTTAAATTACAAAATTCAACCAAGGGAACCATATAAATATAAAGTTATGTGACCATAATAAGGGACAAAACTCTAAACATCTACTATCATTACCTAATATTACATCCAAAGGAATTCTAAGAGCATCAAAGCATCCATCTAGATATCATTCAAGGGAAAAGGGACTACATTTTTTGCATACACTTCATAGGAGGGGAAGTTCATTTTTCTATACATGCATCTGCTTACATTACTACATCTAGATATTTCTCACTATCAAGTGTATCTTGCACAAGAGCCTCTGAGGGCATGATTCTACACACACACAAAAATACATGGAGTCTAAGATGTAGTGCAATGCTCGGTTGTAAGTTCACTCTGTCAGGTAACTATCGAGGTCAGTCTAACTCCCCATTTACATCTTTTTCTTTTCAGGATTTGGTGTGTCTTGGGGTTTTACAGGAAATCATTTGTTTTGCAGGTTATAGATGAATTATGTGGACATGGTGTGACACACAATCGATCAACAAATAAGGTCAGCAACATTGGTGTGACACAAGAAGAATCATTTTCTGACCATTTTCACAGTCACGGGTGCTTAGTAGAGGTATCCAACACCTAGGTGCCCCTAACCTAGCCCAGGCATCTTGGTATATCTTATTCTGACAGCTCCACAATTTTTTGTGTACAGTTGTGACAGTTTCCTCCTCCTATTCATTAGTCTTGTAGTCTCGCATACTTCAGGATCAATTGTGAAATTAGCTAATTCTTCTACTCTCTCTCTCTCTCTTACACCTAGAGTTTCATATTTCTTTAGCTTATTTTTTAGGCCAGATTTGTACTTTATTGTTTTATTTATCACATGTGACTTTACAATTAGGGTTTTACAAATTCCATATTTGTTAAATCATCAATTGTAACCAATTATAACTGAATTATATCTGATTGAATGAATTATGTAACTAAAGGCAAGTGCTTAATACTATGGATCTGTATTCTGAACTACTAGAAATTGTACTCAATTAAAAAAATGTTTATTTTTTCCCCAGGACACAAGTACCCTAGTGGGACACAAGCACTGACCGTTCATGTTTGATACTAGGTGCTATTTTTTGGCTTGTGTTTGTGACCCAAGTCTGATTCTAGACCAATCTATAACTGTGTGCCTTTGTCATTTATGTACTATGTTGTTCTGTTCTAAAGCTTTGAGTTGTTAAAAGGGTGATTTATTCACCCAATTAATGCCCCCTGTTTGGGGTGCATGTGACGAATGTAGGAGGATGTGACCCAAAGGAGAGGTCACGATTATGATATGAATATCTAAGAGTGGATACTTGTAGGGGGTAGGGGATGTGCATCGTAGAAACAAAGGCATGTGCAAACAATGTAGGTTAGAAACAAGGGTTAGTGTAAAAGAGTTATCATGCATAATACAATGTAACAAATAACTATGAAGACAAGAGGGACTGCAAAAAGTGATTTATATGGGACATCGCTCATAATGTCATGAGATAATCATGGTTGTAGTGGCCATAAGCAAACAATGATCAAGGAAGATAAAGGCCATAGCCTAAAAACAATAGCAAACAATAGCAAGTAAAAAGCAGCAAATAACCATGGTTGTATAGAGTCCTACAAGGTAAATGCTACATATGAAACACCCATTAGCATGTTAGAAATATAAGTAGTATGTCTAAGCATATATATCATCAAAGAGTAAATATATAGTAACGAGAAGTAGTAAATAATGTAATAATGGGACCTATGATGTGTGGAGTATAAGAGTGTGATAAGAGTATCAAAGGTAGATGCCCTCAGGAGGCTTGGTGGGACTAGTAAAGAGTAGTGTCGAGCATCATCCATCATGTAAGAATATGTAGAAGTCCTGAATTCACCTCAATATACCAAGTTAATGCACATGTGTGTATAGAAAAATATAGTGACATACTAAGTATCCAGCTAGCATAGGAAACAAAGTGGAACATGTAAATAGTATAAGATAATAAGATTAAATACAAACAAGATGTGAAAATGTTGTGTGAAAGTGATGGTGTGTTGCGATATGTAAGATACATAGATGGGAGGGGCCATGTTTCCCCCCAGCGGATGTGTGTGACATATGATTCATTTAGGTATTTCTCCCTCAAAATTCAAGTATGAACCATAGAATAAGAGTGTGTCATTAAGAAACAAGTGTACAGTATATATGATAATACTTATAAAGATAAACATGAATCACAGAGCATGCATGATAGAGAGAGTGGCCAAGATGTGACAAGTGAGTTTCATTTATGAATTGTGCCTTAATAGTCAAGTATGAACCATATAACAAGAGTGCGTCATTGGGTAATGATGGTATCATGTGTGTACCATGGATGCAATAGTGCTCAAAATAGTAGACATAAAACACAGAACATGAGAGTTGCCAAGATGTGACTAGTTAAGGGGGATTTGAGTGCCCCTGATTGTGTGTGGGGTGAGAATTCAAGTAAACTCATCAAGGAGGTCGTCAATGTCATGTTCATAACTGATAGGATTTATATTGAAAACATATCATGTGATATTATGAGGTTAATCATAAAAATATCATGTGTAGCGTAAATTATAAATGCACATAGCATATTCTTCATCAGTAAAAGGGGGTTATGGAAAATCATGTACGTACCAATGAGTTAGGTTTTGGGTATAGCTAAGGAAGGAATCATTAAAAATAGATATGTGGCCAAAAGGCATAGGAAAGGTAATATCAACATGACTAGGGTCGAGGGTGCCACCAATATAGTCGAGCCAAGATTGTTTGAGGGTGAGCGGAGAGGAACAGTGCGTACATGCAAGGAAGACTGATAAATGGAAGGCACAGAGGTCATAAACAACAGTAATGAGTACATATACATGATACAGGTGGGGAGAATGAGGTGGGGGGAGGAGATCAACAAGTGTGAATCCAAATTGTTTTAAGCCTTCATGTGTGCAAACAATGTCAGAAAAAGTGGGATCGCATGGGATATGAGGCCAATAAGAGTCATGTATATGTAAGGTGTATGTGAATCGATCGAGATGCAAAGCAGAGATAACCTGAAAAGGAATCATGGCTGTAGTAGAGGGAGGAAGTTTCTTTAATTGATATTCACCTAAGCTAGTAGCAATGAAGGTGTCTTGGAAATTGGATTTGTCTATCTCAAGAGGAGTAAAATTGAGGTTGTGGAAATTTTCATCGGTGAGTTCTATGACACTGACCTCATCCTCAGAATCATTGGTGTGGACTTTATCTTGATGGATAGCATTATCAATGTTATTAGGAGTGGTGGATGTAGGGCCAGGAAAAGTGATAAAGGGTAAAATAGTGGTAGTGATGGACAGAGATATGGTAGGGGAGATAAGATTAGTGGTATGTGTAGGGATGGAAAGGTTGGATGTGGAGGTGGAAGAGGTAATGGAAGTACTAGATTCACCAACATCGTATGTATCAATATTATGGTAAGGAATTAGATTAAGTGGGGGTATAGACATAGAAGTGATTGGATCTATTTGGTAGTACTTGAATGGGTTGGGGTTGGTAGAAATAGTATGATCATATCCATCATGTAATAATTTGATGCACCAATGAACTATAGAAGGGACAGCATGCATAGTGTGGATCCATGGTCTACTGAGTAAAAAATCGAAATGGAATGATGTATCAATGATATAGAACAAAGTGGGAAGGGTTTTGGGCCCAGCTTGTAATGGTAAGGTGATGGTGTCGATGCATGTGTGAGTAATAGAATCATAGCCATGGAAAAGGGTAGAGGATTTGGTGATTTGATTATCAGGAATTTGTACATGCGTGAGTAATGATAGGGTACATAGATTTATAGAAAATCCATTTTCAATTAATATGCACTATGTATGATGGCAGCCAATAGTAGTTGTAATAAGAAAGGTAATGAATGATCACCAATGACAGTAGGAGGGATATCCTCATTATTTAATGATTTGACATGTGGTAGGTTTTTGAGGGATTGAATAAGATGGGAAAAGGCAATGGGGGAATTGTCACTTGCAATTTTTATGGAACATAGGACAGCCTCTAGTGTATGACAACAATCTGGTGCAGTGCGTAAAATATCATAAAGAGATATTTTGGCTGGTGTATTCTTTAGTAATTAAATGATATCGTAACTTTTAGAGGTGTATGTATGAACTTTTGAGGTGATATGTGGGGGAATAAAGACGGGTGGAGCCATTGGTTACCAATTGCATCAATTGGTGACCAGATTAATAATTGGGTCAGGCATTGGAGTGTTGAAGCAGAAAGGATGTTGGGTACAGATATGCATAAAATCAGTGATGATGGTAGCCATGCTAGAAACCCTAGTAGGTGCATCGGATGGATAAAAGGATTGGTCCATAAATTCAAAAGAAGAAGAGATAATATGATGCATGTTTAGAAGGTAGGTTTGGATTAGATGGGTTCGCCAAATGATTTAATATAATTTGAATTAAATCGTGTTTCAGAGTAATTTACTATAACTAATTATATTCATGAACTATAGACAATAGTGTACAAGCATTAAGAATTTAACAATGTATGACCCTAAGAAAATGAGAGGGGAAGATGACTTAGCCGATTCCACACACCCTAGGAGTAATCTAGACTAGGTATCTACTAGATTTGGCTGGAAATAATGTTTAACAGGTTCAATGAGGGTTCAGTACCCTAGGAATGTAAGGGATAAAATCACCCACAAGAGAACAGGAGCACCCTAGGCACTAGTGACAGATTTGGGTTTCGGTGTCTAATCAGATGTTTGGAGTCTGGTCTTTTTTAGGTCAGAGATCTTTGCTTCTACTCGTTCTTTGTCACTCTAGTTTTCCTATTAGATCACCGATCGTACCTGTAACATGCAAAACATCTACATGTACATGCCCATAAACCACATCAAATCTAATTAAAAAGATACAAAATGGGGAGTCAGAATGACCCGGACGGTCACACGAAGAGTGGGCTTATGAACAAGCATTGTACTACATCTCAAACTCCATGTATTTCTTTGTACTTGTGTGTGTAGTGATGCCCTAGGTTACCCTTGGGAAAGTTACACGATGATAGCGGGTTAGATGTAGATTGATACTGAGTATGTAGAATTTGTGTGATGGAATAGAATGAGCTTCCCTCTTATGTTATGTATGTAGACCAATCCAATCATTGTTCCTTATATGAATGTGCTAGATGTATGCTTTATAGTGCTCTTGTTCCTTTGTGGAAGCTTAGGTGGTAACAAATAATTCTTATAGTGTTTGTCCCTTGATTTAGAAGAAGTAAATAAGTTTAGATATGATTCCCTTGTTTGAATTCTGTAATTGACAATTGAAAGGCCAAACCAAAGTGTTAAAATGTGACCAAGAAGCAGAAAGGACCCAAAATAATAAAAATAAGAAAGAGAAGGACAAGGGCACCTAGAATGCATAGGAGCACCTGGGCACTTTTGTCTTACATGGGCGTTGGTTTCTGAGGCCATAAAAGATAAATTAGTCAAGTGTTGGCAGAGTTGTAAGGTGTGTAGAGCCAATAAAGTGTAAGATATAAAGCAATCAAAATGCCAAAAGGAGTTATCAACCACTAGTTTTATTGCTTAGGAATCATATATGCATTAGTATGTTTTATGACCTAGAAATGTACCCAAGTGCATAGATTTTATGTCTACATGGGGAGAAAATAGGTACTTTACAAGTTGAACATGTTCTCAATGATATTTTTTCTCATAATCCGGCAGCAGATATTCAAATACATTTTACTACTCAACATAACAGGAAAAAAATTAGTAACAAGTTTCATATTTTGAGCAAGGGAACTAATTACTTTTCTTTAACGGTTTACATATTTTCTATGGGTATTCAAATAAGGTGAGGCACCTAAGGTATATACAAAATAATGATATGTCTAGAACAATGTTACATATGTGGCTAGTTATTATTGGGTTTATGACCATCTATAATGGGACTTATCTGTGGCAAAGCGTTAATGGGTGGAGAGAAAATCTAACAAATCTCCCAACACTCTTCCTCTAGTGACAGGATGCCTAAATCCTTGATATATTCAAACCAGTTTAGTAATTGATCACTCTTAACTCTTCTAGCCATCTTCAAGGTAAAAAAACACACATGAACAATTCGATATTTGCTCTCGCAACAATCAAGTGTATTATAATCCTTGATTCACTTATTTTTCATACCCATTTCTATTCTCATATTCACTAAGTTAAATTTCATTTTCATTTATCATGAGCATTGACTGCACTTATCTTATTTTGTAGGTCCTTCCTTATCCTAAAAAAGTCAACACAAATGGAACAAGGAGCAATCTCAAGCACAAGATGCTTTGGAAAAGGAAATATCCAAGTTACAAATGCATGCATCATTTCCACTATGTGCACAAGGTCACCCCTAAGGTTACCATCCCCTCTTAGACTCCACAATACACATTCTATAATCTCCATGTGGTACACAATCTCTATTTGGAATGATATGAGTGAGAACCTTCTTCAACTCTCCACAAGGTACACTCTTCATGTCTACTTTATGCTACCAAATATTCATTTAATGACATAAAGTGAGGACAAATGTAGACACAAAATTATGCACTTAATACTATTACATCACACCTCTAGTATGTCATTATATGCATGATTCCTAAGCAAGAAAATCAGACATTAACAACACTTGTTTTGCTTTATATTTACATTATTTTATCTTTTATACTTTCGTCCTTTTCTTTTCTGCAATGACCAGTTTACATTTGGACATTGCACAATATGTTACCCGACTCATTATTTCTTATTTTATCCTTGAAGCCTTTCAGAAGCTAGCACCTAATAAGGATAAGAGTGTCTGGGTACTACTATCCCCTTTAGGCAATTATGTCCTCTTTCCCTCTTCTCTTATGTTTAAAATGCTACATTTACCATTATCTTTTCTTAACATTTACTTATTTTTGACAATTTTTACACTTGTGTAAAACTAGACAACTCAAAAATTCATTTCAGATAGAAGGCATTGATGTGATGGACCTAACTAAGGGGAAGACATATAGTTTCTTAAAGGTTTTAAGTTGCAGTAAGTGGATCAACAAAGCAAGATGCAGCTATGTGTGTTGTTGCAAAATGCAACACCTCACATATGTTTTCATTCCATGTTCACCTTCATTAAAGTTGCACAAAAACTCTGAAGAACTAAAATATAACCTTGATAAAGGCAGAAACAGCTACAGGCCTAAGGAGTTGGACTCCACAACAACAAACATAGTTATTATTTACATGGCTGGGATTTCATTATTAAGTTACAGGTACATCAAGTTTCATTATTTCTTTATGTTTAAATTGTATTAATCATGTGATTGAGTTGTTTATTTCGTTATACAATCAATACATATCATAAAAGATGAATGCATAAAGAAGTATACAACTCAGTTACAGAAATTAATGTCATTTATTCATGAAGAAATTCAATGTTTCCCACACAAGCCGTGGGATGTAACTTATGACTACTGAAATAAGATGATAAATCTAAAATGTGAATCTAGAAGGAACCCATCATTGCCTTTGGGTTTCCTCTTTTTCTTCATTGTTCCAGCTTCAACTCCTTTATCTTCATCTTCTCTGCATCATTCCATTGCATCAGTGTACCTGAAATAGAAACACAAAATTGTCAAATTTTGAGCTCAGGGTTAAATCTACATGTTTGTGCTATTAGCTTCAAGCAAATGGATCTCTTGAAATCAACAGGCATAAGTTACATCAAAGTAATAGATACAGAAGTGAGGAAGTACTATCTTGTAGAAGCACGTGTGATTTTTAGAATCATGATAGACAAGAGAAAAGAAAGAAAATTCATTATGGAATACAAGAGAGGGTGCAAGCCTATTATTTTCTAACTATTTTCTTAATTTTGCAGGTATATGTAGCAGTTGAAGAAATCAAAATATTTTGCATGATTTTAATTTTGTACTATCAAGTATATATTGCATTCAATACACAAAACATAACTCAAGGATATAAAAGAAAATTCATTCATGTACTTTTACAATGATCAAGGTACAAGAATACAAGCATTCAGAACTACACACTCAAATCAGGAAAGCATTCTATAGTAAACCTTCAAAAGTTGAATGCAAGTTTTAGAATACAAAACAGTGACTCTGAAATGCTTCAAGGATAGAAATGAACAATGCAACCAATAACAACAAGAATTTTCACATCTCAAGCAGTAAGAAAGAGTCAATCTACAACTTGTAATAGTCAATAAAGGAAAGATTATGGAGCTCATTTAAAAGAAATAAAATGAACCAATTTAGAAAGGTATATAAATAGAGCTTTTAGATACAGTTTCATAACATAAAGGTTTCAAACAAAGACTCGGGATGCAATACAGAAAGCTATAGATTGTTTACCATGAGAACATCTCCAATAGATATAAATAATTTAAAGATGTAGCCACATATTTTTCAGATTCAGCAGTATTTCAGGAGTTCTGTGACCTACAAAAGGTGAAAAGATTCAACTACAAATGTTTCTTTACAAGTACAGAGATAATATTGTAAAGAAAGCTACACATATCAAGTCTAATTACAGTCAAAGGAAATGTACAGGATTGAAATTAAAGTTATAGAATCATCAAGCATCAGTTGAATCAGGCACAACTTACCATCAATTACATAAAGCAATGCAACACAGGTTTTCCTAAAAGTTATCACAATAAGCATTTATCTATAAAAAAGAAGGGTTTTCATTGTTTTAAAGTAAATTTATTATAGTCTTCTTCAAGAATAATGAAAGACAAAAATATGAGATTCTATACACATGCTTAAGCAGACCATCCCAAACGCAAACTTAAGTAATATTCGACAACCATCATGCTTAAATGAGACATATATAAATTATGCACTCATAGTTGAATGATAGTATAAACATGGTAGATTGTAAACGATGAGTACAACCTTCTAATAAATAAAAATGTTATAAGAGTTAAAAATCTTGTAATCTAAAGCAAGGTCAAGTAGGTAAATTTCAACAATGCAATATGGGGTAATTAATTTTTAAAAAGTATGGTAGAAAGTTTCTGAAAGAATATGATCTCTCACAATGCAAGAATACAACCAAAGAAATAGAAATCAGAAACAATGACTGTTAAAAATTCGGAGCTCGAGCTAATACAAGCATAGCCGTAAAGAATTAATCAAAGCAATACAAACCCAAAAGTTTGTAAACCTCGGAAGACTGAAAAACATGCAAGAAAAAGCAAATATCCACAAGGGTTTGGTGAATATCAGCATTGAATAAGACCCGGGAACAACTAGTTTCAATCATTACAGATATAAAGCACAAAGTAAATGGAGATAGTGAAGCCCAAAGAAATGATGAGATAAGAAGATAAACAACACACATATCTCAAACAAAATAGGGAAATAACTTTATTCATGTATGGTTGTCAAATACTCCACACAAGTTTCCAGAAAAGCTCAAGAATTAAGCAAGAACTCACCGATTTTTCAGTGCTCAAAACTTTGAAACCCAGTAAAATATCTTCAGTCAATAGAGAAAATAATGAAGAGTCCAGATCGAGTTTCGAACTGAAGGTTACCAGGAAACATAGAAAAATGTAAAATGAAAATATATCATCAGTAAGATTTAAAACGACAAGAGCAAATGATTGACAAGTTTGAAACATGTTCAAAACACCTAAGGCTCACCTTTCTAACAATGGTGACCATGTAAGTTACAATGAATTTCAATCTAAAACTTAAATGTGTCAAGAATACACAAGAGAAATGCAAAGAAAATACAAGTATCAGTGCATGTCCAAGAATAAGTAATAAGAATGAATAGTTTTGTGCTCAAAAGAACAATAACTTACCTTTTTTTTTCATTCAATCACGCCATTGATTCACAGAAACCGTTATTACAAAGTTTTGAGCTTAATAATGCTAAAAATGGTAGCCATCTATTCAAAATATCCACAGTAAAGCTCTAATAAACTCCACAGGTAGCAAAATGAGAATATTCAAGCACAAAACCTCGCAAAGGTTATTTTGACAGATCTTTGAGCTTGAATAAATCAAAAAATGGCGGTCATAACTTCACAGAGAGCTCAAAAGGGAGTTAAAATGGCAGAGAATTACAATTATTCGAAGTCACAAATCCTTGCAAAGATAAAAAATGCACAGAATCAAAATCAGAAGGCCAAATTTGTATATTTTTAGAGCTTTGAAGACCACAAAAATGGTGTCACTTAAAATTTTTCAGGGTTTCACCCTTGACTCCCAACAATGCAAAATGAAAAAATGAGCCATAGGGGTTTCATGTATTTACCTAAAACTAACCACCAAGAAACCTAACTCAATAAGGAGTTAAGATCAAACAATCTGTTAGGAAATAATGGATAAAATATACAAATTTCCCTCACAGAATCCCATAGTAGCAAAAATATAGCAGAAATTATTACGAGATTCAAAGAAAATTGTAAAATAAAATAACACAACCAAAGAATCACATATTTAAGTGGTTCACCCAATTTGGGCTACATCCACCAAGAATCACTTGCTCAAATTTTATTACAAGCCACCATTTCTCTCAATACAATCACCCAGATCCATTTAGAGCTATGCTCAACAAACTCTACAGAATTCACAGCCGAATTCAAAACAATCTGCAATACATTTTCTTGTACATCTATCATATGCATAAGACCATATAAATAGACAACTGCTTAAGCAGTTTTACAAAACCGTGGGTATCAAATCCATGGGAAAAACTCAAACCATAAACCTATGGGTCATTAAAAACTCACCCATATGAGAAAATACCGAACGTATTGGCAGATATGTCGGGTGCATCTTTCGAGGCCAAAAAAATACGCCTAAAAATGTAAAATCGGGTTCATACGCCCCCGAACCCCAGCAAGGATAAATGAAAAGTGTCAAGTACTCGTAGTGTATAGTCTTCAACACTTTCACACATGTTAAAGTATGACTATGCTCCATAACCTAACACAATCCAGATCAAAGAGTATAAAGATCAAATGATGCACAATGATTAACCCTGTAAAACCATCAACCATGTCAGCAAGGTTAAAGCATGGCGACGGTTCATATTAGCCCCACAGTACACAAATCAACAATGAATATCCAAGGTCACCAACTTCTATGCAAACCACAGTAAGGGTTATGTGACTGACAAAGGGTCAAATAGGGGTCGATTCATTGTATGAGGACTCAGCCCCAAATTAATAATTAAATTACATTGGCCTTGGTTAATCTATAAACTATAATGCCATGTCATGAGTTCATTAAAAAGGAGGCCATATCATATGCCATCAAAGGAGAGGCCAATGGAGGGTCGAATGAATTCCAAATCATGATTACCTTAACCTTTTCAAAAATCCTTATTATTTGTAAAAGGAGTAATTATTGTTTTGCACATGTGCTCACAAGTGGTCCCCACAGGTGGAGTTGAATGATTTTTGCTAAGTAAATTAAATCAAAGGCATTATTTTTCTTCAGAATACATTTTTGCATGTCATCATAAGAGGACGAAACATGTGTCAACATCATCAAAGAGGATTGAGTATTTTAATCATGTAACTATAAGGACAAAGGTGTGTCACATCAGACTACAGAAGATAGAAGTTGCATGCACATTGGAGAAGACTTCACATCAAGCAAGGGCTATTATTAGCCAAAATATTCACCCAAATTTATTTATTTTAGAATTAAAGCAGTCAACTGCACTTTAACTAAAGTGTATTTTTGGAACTAAAGGCTATTATTGCCTCATTGTAAACAACATGTTTATTTTATTCCTTTATTTATTCATGATAAAGGCTAAAATTAGCATGCATGGGTGAGTTCAGACTGCAACCTATTTTTAGGAGGGTTGGGTGAATTATTTTTGCTATATATTGTGTGCATTGGCAAAGCACAAAGGAGGAATTTTTGGATGTAGGAGTGTTGAAGCAATTTTTTTCCAATTTTCCCTTGAATGAGAACCAGTTATTGCATTTCCAATTATTTGCAGTGGTGTGTATCTTTCTATTAGCTCTTGTGAATTTTAATTCCTTGAATTAATTATCTTACCTTGCTGCAAATTTGGTTTTTTCTACATAGTCTTAGTGTGCATGTTATCTTGTTATGTTGTTGTGATTTATCCCTTAAAACAAAAGTGTTTTACCTTAGGATTTAGCTGAAACCCATTGGTTCATGCTCCTTTAATTTGTTCTTAATATTGTGCATGTACTCAGTCAAAGCCCTCAATAATTTTGGTGTATCACCCCATTTAAATTTCAGTTACAACCATCTTTTTACCCTTAAAACCCCAAAAAATTAGTTTTAGGATACATCAATAAGGAACCGGCCTTGTAATCCCAGAGATTCACCTCAACATAGGGATACCCACAACCATAAGGTGTTTCCATTCTATTTACAGAAGTGAGGGAAGAGAAAGCTTAGAACACCTATTGTTATCCCTTAATCAAGGTGCACTTCTGAGAGATAATAGTTTTTGGCATGCCTGGTGGGACATCACAGAGATTAAAGTTTTACTTTTCAAAGGTGTTCCATCATTCAAGCAGATCAACCATCATGCATACCAGTTTTTGACATGCCCGATGGGACAAGAACTACTATTGATGAATTCTAGACAATTGAAGATTCAAAGCAGAATTCATCTGGCGACCCCGCGAATCAGATTTCAACTAGTTCACCATTTTTCATCACCAAAGTAACATAAATTATTCAGTTGTAAATTTTTGAGGTAATTTCAAATAAATCAGATCTATTATTTTGTTGTTATCAACCTATTTTCATGAGCAGACAAACTTTTTTTTCCATTTTTACATATTTTATGAGGTCATGTAATCATGTCATCAATTCCTCCATCGAATTCTTCTATTTGAGAGTTGTATCTATTATATCAACAGTCTTATCATCCATTTTCCCCTTTAGATCAGTATCATGACCCCTATCAGAAGTGAATATCCCCATAACCTGAAACCCTACACATCAATATGATTATTAGTATGACCATATTTATGTTGTCCAAAACCAAGGTTATGCAGAAGATTATGTTGATTATACACGGGAGGAAGAAATTGAAGGTAGAATTCATGAAATAGAGCATAGCATGCAAGCACTAAAATAGTAGGTGTAAAAGGAGTTACAAGCTAGAAAACCTCATCTTATGCATCCTTGTCAATGGGGAGGTCATATACCTAGTTGGCTTAGTCTGCAACAAAGGCTTGAGGTAATGCATGAAACTATTAATCAAATGAAGCAATCATTAGAAAATGATAGGCATCGGGTTAATAAACCCCATCAACTGGATGTTCCCACTTACCTTCCCAATTAGAATCTAATGCCCATATACCTTCCTTACCAGCCAATGCAACCCATTTAATAGTTTCTAAGTTTCCAAGCTGCTGTAAATTCTACTCCTTCTATTCCACAATCACATACTGAAAGAAAATATGTGTTTCCAAGATTTTGTTTTGTTATTGTTCTAAATAAAGACCTTGTACCCTAGTCTCTTGTTTAAAAATTTCAATTCAAGATGAAATCAAGCCCACCCCTCCTCCTTCATCCGTGGTACCGATTCATGAAGACACGGATTAGAAAATCATCAAGGAGGGGCAATAAATTGAAGAAAATAGCAAGCTAGATTTCCTGCAAAATTTACAGTAATGGGTTTCAAAATTTCAAATTGATTTTATTCCAGAGTTAGAGAAAGAACCCATGTAGAAGGTACAATGTAATTTTGCAAAAGATCAAGCACAAGTGGAAGATGATCAACAATCTTTATATTTTGAATGCAGTGTGCATGAAGGCATTATATTCACATAAGTTATTGATTCATCAGAACGTTGCAAAGTTAGAAAAGGATTAAGAATCAGTTTTGAATGAAGAGAAATGCAAGGATAAATCCAAATAGAATGTGTTACAGAGTTTGACAGTAAAGAGGGTGATTTCTTGTCAGATTTGGGAGATTGCATTGGTGAGGAACAACCCATAGAGCTCACAAGTTTTATAGTTTAACCATTCATCTTCCAACATAAATAGCCTTTTAGATCTAAAAAGGAGCAAGAAATTTTATTAGATGCAGATCCTTTCTTTCACCTTCTCAAATTATCAATTTTAAAAGAGAACATACTTATAGTAGAGCAGCTTGCAGTAGAAGAGGAAGATAATTTTTAGTTTCAAGACTGCATGATGGATCTAAACAGTGGAAAATAATTTGACAGTACAACTAAAAAATCAGTCGTTACAGTCATAGTACAAAAACTTGAAGAGGCTAAAATGACTCCAAATTAGTCTCTAAAGGTTCTTCGGGATGATAAGGTACAATAATTTTATGAAGCAGATCAGTGTCTAAATCAATTTCAAAATGTACCTGATGAAAAACAACAGCTTGTAGAAGTAAAAAACTTTCAAATCATCTTCAAAATGTGCTTAGTGATAAAATGGAAGTCAAGGAAATAGATCAAATCATAACAGTCAATTTATTTACATCTAGGAGGCCATGTCCTATTCTGTATTTGGCTGGTTTTCAACCAATTACAACAATACCCAAATTCACGTTGGTTTTTGAACACAAGGAAGAGTATAATGTTTTGCAAAATCAGACCCAGAACCTCTCAGAATAGCTTACGGATCAGATAGAAGTGTTTCTCAGCTATTGGAATGATCTTGTGAACAAAGTAAAGGTACATGTCTTTCTAGCTTCTTCATGTTACTTGTTTTACAATTTGAATTCATGGCCTCGGTTTTTAAGAAAAGGAAGCTACTTTTTGCAGCCTATTTCAGGCTTCATTTAGTATTCAGTTTATTTCTGGTTAGAGTAAGTTAAAGTAGGATTTCCCTTTCAATAAGTGTAGTTCATGCACATTGCAACTTTCAATTTCAATAAGTGCATTTATGCATGCTATCTAGTTTACCAGATTTTTTCCCAGCTTTAGTTTGTTTTTCAAAAAGGTCAGTTTCCAGAAAAGGGCTAATTTTTGTTATATGCTTTTGACTCCATGCCCAATGGACAAGAGCAAAGCACTGGTCTTGAAGCTAGAAGGCAACTTTCCCCATGGGATCGCCAGAAATGTTGACAATTTTTACACTTGTGCAAAAAATGGGCAACTCAAAACTTCATTTCAGACAGAAGGAATTATTGTGATGGACCTAACTAAGGGGAAGACATATAGTTTCTTAAAGGTTTTAAGTTGCAGTAAGTCGATCAACAAAGTAAAATGTAGCTATGTGTGTTGTTGCAGAATGTAACACCTCATGTATGCTGCCATTCCATTTTCACCTTCATCAAAGTTGCACAAAAGCTCTGAATAACTAAAGTACAGCCTTAATAAAGGTGGAAACAACTAAAGACTTGAGGAGTTAGACTCCAGAACAACAAACATAGTTGTTATTTGTATGGTTGAGAGTTCATTATTAAGTTACAGGTACATCAAGTTTCATTATTTCTTTATGTTTAAATGTTATTAATCATGTGATTGAGTTATTTATTTCATTATACAATCAATACATATCATAAAAGATGAATGCATAAAGAAGTATACAACTCAGTTACATAAATTAATGTCATTTATTCATGAATAAATTCAATGTTTCCCACACAAGTCATGGGATGTAACTTATAACTACTAAAATAAGAGATACATGTGTATAAAGCTAAAAGCAAATGAATGAATAAGGAACCCATCATTTCCTTTGGGTTTCCTCTTGTTCTTCATTGTTCCAGCTTCAACTCCTTTATCTTCATCTTCTCTACATCATTCCATTGCATCATTGTACCTGAAACAGAAACACAAGATTGTCAAATTTTGAGCTGAGGGTTAAATCTACATGTCTGTGCTATTAGACTTTAGGCAAATGGATCTCTTGAAATCAACAGGCATAAGTTACATCAAGTAATAAATACAGAAGTGAGGAAGTATTATCTTAGAGAAGCACATGTGATTCTCATAATCATGACAGGCAAGAGAAAAGAAAGAAAAATCATTATGGAATACAAGAGAGGCTGCAAGCCTATTATTTTATAACTATTTTCTTAAGTGTCCAGGTATATGTAGTAGTTGAAGAAATCAAAATATTTTACATGATTTGAATTATGTACTATCAAGTATAGATTGCATTCAGTACACAAAACATAATTCAATGTTACAGAAGAAAATTCATTCATGTATTTCACAATGATCAAGGTACAAGAATACAAGCATTCCAGCACTACACACTCAAATTAGGAAAGCATTCTACAGTAAACCTTCAAAAGTTGAATGCAAGTTTCAGGATGTAAAACAGTGACTCTAAAATTCTTCAAGGATAGAAAATGAACAATGCAGGCCTATAACAACAAGAATTTTCACCTTTCAGGAAGCAAGCAAGATTCAATATACAACTTGTAATAGTCAAGAAAGGAAAGGTTATGGAGCTAAAAAATAAATAAAATGAACCGATTCAGATATATGGAAATAGAGCTTTTAGATACAGTTTCAAAAACATAAAGGTTTCAAAACAAATACTTAGGATACAATACATAAAGCTATAGATTATTCACCACGAGAACATCTCCAGTAGATACAATTAATGTAAATATGCAGCCACATATTTTTTAGATTTAGTCGTATTTCAGGAGTCTTGTGAGCTGCAAAAGGTGAAAAGATTCAACTACATATGTATCTTTGCAAAGAAAGCTACACATATTGCCTAAGTACGGTCAAAGTCAATGTACAGGATTAAAGTTAAAGTTACATAATCATCAAGCATCATCTGAATTAGGCATGACTTACCATCAATTACACAAAGCAATACAACACATGTCTGCCTAGTTATTGGAATAAGCATCTATCTATCAAAAAGAAGGGTTTCCATTGTTTTGGAGTACGTTTATTATTGATTTGTGGAGCTAAATTACTTCGGAATTAGCATGCAATATGAAACTTGCTTGAAAACACAATAACCGAAATTGGTTATGGAGGGATCGACATTGATCACCTATGACTAACATCGGTCAGGCAAGGAGGAATTAGCATCGGTTAGGGCTAACCAGTGTCGATTACCCATGTGTGGGTGTTTTAATTAACTCACTGGAATTAGATCTATTTTTAGTATTAAAGAAAATCTATTTATTGTAATTACATGGTAAAGTTCCCTAAGTTTGTATATGCCTATATAAGCATGAAAGATAGGGTTTGGAAATAAGAATAAAGAATAACTTGTAAAAGTTGATGATTATTGCTGAGAATAATTGTGAGAGATATTTTTTGGTGAAGAAGTAAAAAAAACTTGAGAGTAAGACAATACTGTACATCTGAGAGGTGTGGAAGATTGCAAATCTTCATTATATATCTTATGAAAACTTTGGATAATAGATTGACTTGTTTTTTGATGGACATAGCCCACACTGGGTGAACCACGTTAAATATGGTGTTGATTTATATCTCTTGTTATGTATATTTCTTTTGGTAGAATATCCGCTTTTATTTGCATGTATGCTTAGATATGAGGTATTATCTATACAACCAGTGTGCTAACCCTAACAACTAGTATCAGAGCTTTGTTTGAGGGTTTTGTGTGTTGACAGATTTACTCACAGAGGGTTTTCTGATTGAGTGGGAGCTACAACAATGAAAGAAGAAAAAAAATACAAGGTAGAGAATTTTGACGACTAAAATTATCAATTATGGAAGATGCAGATTGAGAATTATCTATATCAAAGAGATTTTTATTTACCATTAGATGAGAAGTTTAGACCTGCGGAAGATCACTAATGAAGAATGGAAGATTCTTGACAGAAAGGATTTAGGATCTATAAGATTTACCCTGACAGCATCTGTGGCTTCCAATATTATAAAAGCGAATTCTATAGTAAGGTAAATGAAATCTCTTGCTAATTTATATGAAAAAACCTAGTGCTTCAAATAAATTTTATTTAGTGAAGAAACTATTTAGTTTTTAAAATGCATGAAGGTGGATCTGCATCTATTCATTTGAATGATTTCCAAATCTATTGTAAATCAGTTAAAATCGGTTGATATATTGTTTGATGATGAAATGAAAGCAATTTTATTCTTATGTTCTTTGCATGATAGTTGGGATAGCTTGGTAATGGTTGTTAGTAATACAACATATGCTAATAATATTTTGAAGTTTGATGATGTGGTTAGTATAATCTTGAATGAAGAAATTTGTAGGAAGAGTACAGAGGAATTGTAATCTAGGAAATGCTTTGAATGTAGAAAGCAAGGGCAGGTAGAAGGAGAGACCCCAGAGTAAGAGTAATGGGAAATCAAAGTCAAGGTAGAATAGATTTAAATCCAGAGGTAAGGGAATTACTTGTTGGAAATATGGAAAGAAAGGACATGCAAAGAAATATTATTGGTCAACAGGATAAAGAGAACCAACAACTAGACAAAGGTAAATAAGTAAATCTTACTACAGTAGAGGTAATGCAAAATGTTCTTATTCTTTCTTTAGATAATAGAATTGAATCATATGTTTTAGATTCAGAAGCATATTTCCATGCAACCCCTAATAAGGGTTATTTCAGAAATTATGTCCAGGACAATTTTGGGCATGTTTATTTGGGTGATGATGAACCTTGCAGTATTAATAGTAAAGGATAAGTTCATCTAAAATTGTAGAATGGAAATACATGGATAATGAAATATGTGAGGCATATTCCAAGCCTTGGGAGGAATCTTATTTCTGCAAGGTAACTAGGTGAAGTTGGTTGCATGGTTACATTTACTAGAGACTCTTGGAAAGTCACCAAGGGTGCTTTTTTTTGTGGTAAGAGGTAAGAAGGTAGGAATGTTATATTTATCTACCTTTGTTACTGATTCATTTTCTGCACTTATCTACTTCAGATTTAGATTCATATATGTGGCATAATCAGTTGGGCCCATATGAGTCAAAAAGGAATGCAAATCTTAAAGGATAAGGGTGAGTTATCAAATTTGAAATATTTAGATCTTGATTTCTATGAGCATTGTGTTTTTGGAAAGTAAATGAGAGTGATATTTCTCAAAGTTGGGGCAACTAAGAAGGAGCAGAAATTAGAGCTTGTACACTCAAATGTGTGGGGATCAACCCAGGTAGCTTCTCATGGAGGATCCCAATATTATGTTACTTTCATTGATGATGCTAAAAGAAAGGTATGGGTTTATTGTATTAAACATAAATATGATGTTTTTAAAACTTTTAAAAGATGGAAATCCCTTGTTGAGAATGAATCAAATTCAAAGTTAAAGTTCCTTAGATCTGAAAATGATGGTGAATATTGTAGCAAGGATTTTGATGATTATTGTTCAGTGAATGGGATACGTAGAGAAAGAACGGTTCCAAGAACACCACAAGAAAATGGTGTTACTGAAATAATGAATAGAAAAATCATTGAACATGCTAGAAGTATGAGGATACATTTTGGATTGCCCTTGTAGTTTTGGGTAGAAGCAGTTGATACAATGGTTTATTTGACTAACCATGGGCCTTCAAGTTCACTAGATGGAGGAATATCAGAGGAAGCTTGGACCAGAAATGAGGTAGATATTTCTTTTATTAAAGTTTTTGGTTCAAAATCTTTTTGTGCATATTGATAAGGAAATAGGAAAAAGTTGGATGTAAAATCCAAGAGATGCACTTTCATTGGTTATGGATCTGGTGATTTTGGATTCTATTTTTGGGATTTAGAGAATTCTAAAATTATTAGGATTCGTGTCATTAAATGGAATGAAAAAATAATTTACTTGGATCAAATTTTGGTACCTAAGGACGAACCAGTTGAGAAGTTTGTGAATGAAAATGAACTCTCCAGATTTAAAAGTAATACCAACAGGGTTACACAGTAACCGATGTCAGTTGACCCCTGACTGACATCGGTTAGAACAACCGGTATCGGTTACAAAAGAGTAGAAACCAACATTGGTTAGCAGCAACTGACGTTGGTTACAGGTGACTAGCATTAGTCACTGACATATTTGGATACAAATGTCCCAAGAGGTCCAAAATGAGCCCCTGGTACCCCCAAACTCCTGTGAGAAGGTCACAAAGGGTAAGTAAACCTCTAGAAAGATTTACACCTTATCTATTTTATTTATTATTGACTGATAATGGTGAACCAGAGAGTTTTGAATAAGGAAATGTAGGATGAGACCCACATCCAGTGGGAGCATGGCATGGATGAGGAGATGGACTCCTTGGAACAGATCCAAACTTGGGATTTGGTTAAGTTACCAGCAGGTTAGAGGACATTGCAAAACAAGTGGGTTTACAAGATCAAGGAAGAATAGGGTGGATAGAAAAGGTACAAGGCAAGGCTTTTAGTAAAGGGATTTTCACATAAATTAGGTATTAAATTTGGTGAAATATTTTCTCTTGTTGTTAAGATGACTTATATTCTTTCTATATTGAGTTTATTTGTGGTACATGATTTACATTTAGAGAAACTACATGTGAAAATGGCTTTCCTTCGTGGTGATTTGGATGAAGATATTTATATGTAGCAGCCACTTGGGTATGAAGTCAAGGGTAAGGATAAATTAGTGTGTAGGTTGAAAAGAGCCTATATGAGCCTCAAACAAGCTCTAAGGCAATGGGACATGAGGTTTGATTGCATGAGCATGATTACTTGAGATTTGAATCTGACCATTGTGTATATTTCAAGAAGCTTGAAAATGGGAGCTATATTATTTTGTTACTGTATGTGGATTTAAAGATTGTAGAAGGTTGTGGCTTTGTCTACTATAGAGGCAGAGTATGTTACAGCTACAAAGGCTAACAAGGATATGATATGGATGAGTAGGTTCATGAAAGAGTTGGGAAGGAGCAAGATGATTGTAAATTGGTTCAGTGATAGTCAGATTGTGTTGGGGTTAACACATTGGTTTTACAGATAATATATCAGATTCTAAGCATACATGCAAATAAAATTAGATATTCTACCAGAAGAAATACACAAAACAAGAGATATAAATTAGTACCCATATTTAACGTGGTTCACCCAGTGTGGGCTACGTCCACCAAGAAACAAGAAAATCTATTATTCAAAGCTTTGGCAAGATATACAATGAAGATTTACAATCTTCCACACCTCTCAGATGTATAGTACTTTCTTTCACACAAGATTTTGCTTCTTCTCCAATAATTCTCTCTCCTCATAATTATTCTCACAATAATCATCAACTTTTACAAGTTCTTCTTCATTCTTACTTCTAAACCCTAGCTTTCATCCTTATATAGGAGTATACAAACTTAGGCTACTTAGCCATGTAATTACAATCAATAGATCTGCTTTAATACTAAAAAATAGATCTAATTCCCGAGAGTTAAATAAAACACTCCCGCACAGGTTACCAACACCAGTTAGCCCTAACCAATGTCAGTTCATCCTTGCCTAACCGATTTCAATCATAGGTGACTGATGTCAGTCCCTCCATAACAAAATAATGGAATCCTGTGAATCTAAGGCAAAGAATGCTCTCCTAACCTGAAGGGGTGTGATGGTAGGGTCTGATATGATAGCTACTCAGAGACTCCAATCGATGTCTAGTTCAGTCAAGATTTTATTGATTGGTTGCAGAATACGTGGAAAGTAACCTGCAGGTGCCTCGTATGGGTTTCCGAACAAGGTCATGGCAATTGAGACAAGAGATGTAGTGGAGTTACAGGACCTAAGGGCGATTCTCTGGTCTTGTCCAAAAAGTCTTAGTCTGATCGGCTGTTATATTCAACAATGAAAGTTGTGTGATAATGTCAAGTAGAAGTGACAAAGATATGAATACATGTGTGTGTAATCTAGTAATCGATATCTAACTGACTAGCAGGCCCGTTGGGTTGTGGGACCTGTGGGTCACAACCAAATACTCGTTGACGCTGAGGCCCCTTTTATGGTCATGCATGCAATCAAATCCTATTTCTAGGAGCAGTCCCAAAAGTCATAGGCCCTAATTAGTAGTTATGTTCAAGGTCTCTAACTGTCCTTATTTTCTCTGCATATGTGGTGGGTGTGTGTAAGATTTTTAAGTGCAAACTTGTGTCAATGTCAGTTATTAACTCTAGCCCGTTGGGTTGTGGGACTAGAGGATCGCAACTATAGGTCTTTTCCTATTGCGGACCATTGATGGGTCCGTGCAAAATGAATTAATTTGTTTTCGGTAAATAAACTATCTATCAAAGGAAATCCTAAACCATATTTTTGGTGTTTTCTCAATATATTTGAACAAAGCAATAAAACAAACTAACCTATGGAAATAAATATTTTTGTGCTTTTCTAACCTTTCAGACAATGCATCTAATCTAAATAAATATTTTTGTGCTTTTCTAACCTTTCAGACAATGCATCTAATCTAATAAACAATTTAAACAAATAACTAGTTGGTTGTAGATAGCTATCTATGTAGATGTGTGAATCTAAATCTAAGATCTATTCTAATTTAGATAAAATCTCTCCAACCCTACCTCAAAAGTGAAGAACAAATCATGACTCTAACAGAGCTATTGTTCACCCATAACTTCCTTGGTAATATTGAAGAGAAAACTTCCTACTGATTTGATCTACTTGCAACTATCTGATTAATTGAAATGAATTGTTTCTCTACTCTATTTGATATGTAAATGACAATTTGACAAAACAAAGCAAACAAATACATAACTCCAACCTGCAAGAGCAAGAGATTTTACAAATCTAGTAGTATGAGTATTTGTCCCCTCAGTTCTTTCCTTTCTTTCTCTGAGTGTTCATGTGAGTCCAAGGATTTGGGAATGCAAAGAACAACAACAAGAGGATGGCACTTGAGTGATGGCAGCTTGGAAGCAATCTGGACGTAATGCAGGTAGAAGAAAGATAACACAAGAGATATGAACTTGGCTATGTAATTCCTAGAAAGATTATGGCAGCACAATAATGCAAGATACACAAAATTCTTAGGCCCTTTGCTTGAATACAAGCATGGAATATATAGAAAGAAGGATAGAAGGTTACTTCATGCACAAGGAATTGAAGAGGTATTTCCACTCTTTAAATCTATTTAAAAATAGAAGGAACAAGGAGAACCAAGCAAACGAAGCTATTTTTAGCAAGTTCAACTCCCAGATTCGCTCAAAAGGTAAACTTAAGTGAATTGTCGCATGTAATTTCTCGCATGAAGATTCTGAAAAAATCAATCAAGACCGTTGCCCTGCACAGGGCAGCAATTTGAGAACCACCACCCAGGTAGGGCGGCGGTCCTAGCACTGAAGGCCAAAACAAGCAAAGAAAGAAGGTGGAAGCTAGAAGAATGCAAGGAAAAGATAAGTAAGGCTATCTAGGCTACAAATATATACTAAAAATGGGTTTTTGGAGCTCGAACACCTTCTTGAAAGGATTTTGAATCATCACTATGGACCTTTATAATTGTTTTACCAACAATGTAGCACATGCAATTTTGGGTGTGTACATATTGTCCCCTCGGAGAAGTGTCTTAGCCATGAAAGAGGAGTAAAACGTAGAGTCTGAGTATGGCATTCCCGAAATGGGGAGTTAGAAGCAATACCTGACACACCTGTGTGTTGAAATCTCACCGTCCAAACTCCCGCTACCTACAAAAGAAAAGGAAGACTCAAGTGCAGATAAACAAAACATCAAAAAATAAACATTCAATTAAAATGACAAGAGGACTTACCATTCGTGTGGGGACGTAGAAATATACTTGCGCTAGCACTCCAGCCCTATAAACACATACACTCAAAACGAAGTTAGAAATATCATTATATTTATCAAAACAAATTCATTTCTCAATTCATTTGTGCATTGTTGATTCAGATTATTTGATTGATTTGGAGCTCTAGATTCACGGTGACCATTTTTGACGAGAATTACAGTCGATACGTTCGTGTCGAGATTATGATCATGCCTCTATGAGTGGGAGATCAGCCATCATGCTCTCAAGTTAGTTATTTCCCTTCTTTGTCTTTTTGTACCCTAAAAGTTTAAATGTTGAAAACTTCACCTAGGGGGGATATTTTCAAATTTTCTTGTCTTGAATAGGTCTTTAGGGGGGTTCCCATAGGGCATGCTTTTATTTTGTCGATTTTAATGTTTTTGGTCATTTTTAGGGTTAAGGGCACATTTTGAAAATCAGCTTCAGGACTGCCACCCAAAGCAGGGAGGCGGTCATTAGGACTACCGCCAAGTCAAGGCAGTGGTCTGGGAACCGCCGCCCTGCACTAGGCGGCGGTTCTGGACAGAATGTCAAAACATGATCAAAAATTAACTTTTTTGGATTTTTGAGAGTTTACCATGTTTTTTATGAGCTTATTGTGTGATGTGCTTTACTAACTTGCTCTTTTCTCATGTTTTGGTGGATGCATAAGAAGGTGGAGTACATATGCTGGACTAAAGAGAGAGAGTGCAGTTGGCTCCCTGGGATTTAGATCAGCTAACCCGGGCTGAGATAGATCTCTTGTAGTGGATAGGTATCTAGCAGATAGCACAAGTGCCCCATGTTACAACTGCCAGTCACATTCTATGTGACTTATTCTCTTACTAGGATGCAAATCAGAACACTTTCCGGTTCCCAGGTGTTAGAGGGAGGACCATCACTTTGGAGGGATTTTTACCACATTCTTGGTCTACCGGTACTTGTAGGAGACTTACATTAGCGACACTAGGGTCCAGAGTTGTGATGACACAGTAAGCTACATACATTAGAGACGTTATTGTCTCTTTTGGCTTGAAGAAGGGAATGAAGGTTTGGTCCATTGCTACCAACTCCCATTCCTATCCTTCAGATATCCATCATGGGTATCCTATCCTCGAGACTGATTGGGGACAAAGGAGGAGATACAATTTTGTATTGTTGGGCCCCCCATTATTATACAGATCAAGGCTCATGGCCGTAAGTATGCCTGGGGAGTAGATATTCTGGGAACCACATACCATGATTTAAACAAAGTAGTCAGATTACAGGGATAGTCCTTGAGCCACCCCACTCTGGTCATGAGTTGGGTCTATGAGCGTTTCATCCCGTATGGTAGGGGGTATAGGTATTAGATCTAGAGGTTGTCCAGGAAGCTAGATGGACAGTCATGTCAGTGCTCCAGACTCCACATCAATCAGTGGCCTCTCTGAATATGGCTGACATGAGCCCTACACCCTATCAGGACATGGCAGGGATATGGGGTGAGGAGGCTACGACAATGGTAGCTTGCTCTTCCATGAGCTAGCTAGTTGACAGGGCCGGGAGACTAGAGATTCACCCCTTTGATCGGGTACCCCTACAGTTCGGTCTTCCATACACTATCATGCTTTCTCTAGTGACGCCTGTTTACAGGCTATTCAGGAGGCACGGAGAGGTCCTATAAGGGATCTTGGCTGGACAGTTGTTACTCCTAGTGTGCCTATTGCAGTTAGGCACGTAGTTCAGGCTTGGCGAGTAGTTGGTGCTCCTCAAGCACCTTTACTTCAGATTGGGGTGGCTTTTGCTCACAGTGGGGAGGAGGATGAGCTGATTGATTTGGACTCCAACTCCGAGGAGGAGGTGGGAGATGATATGGAAGGGGAGTCGATCAGAGAGGAGGATGAGGGGGCAGGACCTTTAGAGGGAGATGAGAGTGACCCTAAGTGGCATGACACTCAGGAGATCCTCAAAGTAGTATGTGAGGAATTGAGCACAGAGAGAGAGATTCTGGTCTTAGAGGAGACACTTGGAGGAGACGATGAGTCCGTGATGGGACAACACCATGCCTTCGGATTTGGGAAGGCTCCACAGCCACCAGCAACACCTACCACAGCAGCCACTGATTCCACATGGATGCCCGGAGACTTGAGTATGTTCAATATTCCCTTCTCTATTTTTGCCATTGATTTTCACATGTTTTGTTTAGCATTCTCTTTTGACTCACGTTCATGATTTTCTCTTAACTCACTATCCTCTTATTTTCTTCCTTTGTAGTGTCTACACATGAGTGGCGAGATCTCATTCGTCAGGTATGTGTAGATACCTTATTTATCCCTTTGGGGAAGACCCAAGCTGAGTTGACTGCTAACTCAGGGAAGCCTTTAGCCGCCAGCTGACATACCGACGTGTTCGTCCCCATCTGGAAGGTCACAGAGATGAGTGTCCTCCCTTTGTACCATACATAGCTAGATACGAGACCCACCGAGCGCCTAATGATGTGAAGCCATTCTCATAGTGAGGCTATGGGTAGCAGGCACCACCATGAGAACTCACACCATTCAGTCCATTCTCAGTGCCATCACATCTGCAGTAGGATCCCTAGACGTGGTCATGTGCCATCTGAGGGATCCCATAGGGATTGATAGGCCATTGAGACTTTATTGCTTGGATACTATTTTTTGACATTATATGATTTTTTTGTATGTTTCGGGCTCGTTATGAGCATTTTTGACCATAGCCTAGTGCATGATGACATTGTATAACAAACTCGATCCACTATGATATATACAGACTCTATTTTTGGTTCAACATTCCATTGTATCTGAGTTGACTCTCTTTGGCTTATCTCTCATGTGTACTCTAGATGTTTAGAATTTCCTTCTTTTTTATTCTTTTTATAATGTATGCAATGGATGTGAAATGATAACAAAATGATTTCTTTTTTATATTTTATAATGCTGATATATGATGATGTAAACACAATGTGATCTTAAACTTAGTTTATTTTACAATATTCAGTACTTCATATTTGTCTTGACAAAAACATGATGATATAATGATATGATAAATAGATATGCTTTCCCCACTCCTAACCCCACATAACTAGTAAGATGTGAGGGATCAACATCTGAGAGTTAGAAAGGGCACAAGCCATGAAATTTGTTGAATGGATAGTGATGAGAGAAAGACAGAGGTTTGGATAGAACCAAATTGGGACGCTAAAACCTTACCCTACTCATGCTACCTCATAGTTTAGAATGTGAATTCACTCTACAGTCTATCTAGACTTGCATCCGTAGATGGCCACTGGGTTGAAAAAATCTGGTTTTAGGGTTTTGAATTCTCTTGAAATTTTGAACATCTAATTCGCTTTGTTTTGACTTAAGATTTCACAATAATCAATTTAATTGTTTATGAATTTTAGGTTTTTCAAAGATACCCCCTACACCTTGCCCCATGCTACTAGTGGGAAGCAAGGGCTTATCACCATGGACAAAGCATAGGTGAGTAAAGTAATTTCTTTCCTTTCCCAACCCTATGTCACTAGTAAGAGATGCAAGCTCAACATCGAAGGTTGGTAGGGAAAAGAAATGTGTAAAATAAAAAATTTCCATTAATTTGCATTTGACTTACTTATTTGGGAAAAATGTTTAGAATGTTCTTAATATCCAAGGAGATGTATGTGGGATAGATGTGACACCATGAAGCTTCTAGAACAGATCATGAACAAAAGACACATATACTAAGAAGAGACCAAAAGTAGAACCAAGTATGCACGCCTTGGTATGGTTACCATCAAAACTTTTTCTTGTCTTGTTTGGATTGATGATCAATACAAAAACAGTTGATGATAAAATGAAGATTTGAAGAGACATGATTTGAATGTTTTACCAATATTTTTCAGAAGTTTTTAGGAATTGCTATAAGAATAAGCTCCTTGATCACACTTTTTTACAAAATGAATGGACAAATGAAAATGCAATGCAGATGCAATAATGTACATATGAGAATGTTGATGGATCATACATAGTATCTATTTAGGTGAAGAGAGTTCATGGATTCTCTAAAATCCTCACCTTCTAAAGTACACAAGTGGAATATCACCATTTTTATATAGTCTTCCACCACTCGATATGGACCTACCCACCTAGGTCTGAAATTTCTTCCCTCGTCCGTCTTCTTGTATATTCAGATATCGAGTCTTAATACCAACTCTCCTTCATAGATCTCACATTTCGTACAACTTTTTATTGTATTACTGAGCCATGTGGTCAGTGTACACACTGTGTCATTGCTCAATGTTTAGGTTTAGCTTTGTTGAGGCTTTCTAATTAGGAGGAGATGAGATTATCGATAACCCTTCCTCTCCCAAGATCCCATGTAGAAAAATGCGGAGGCTAGGTATTTTGAATTCAAGTGGAAGAATTACCTCAACATCGATTACTAAGGAAAATGGGGTTTGCCCCCATGTTAGTGTTCTAACCAACGTTCGGTAGGCCCCACAAGGCTGAGAAAAATATTTAAATGCAAATCTCGTTTATTCTTCTTAATGGGTTTTATAAGAATGGACTTTAAAGTCTTATTGGTAGCCTTAACTTGTCCTATTAGCCTAAGGGTAGTAGAGAGAAGTTGTGTGATGACTTATTTTGATTTTTGTACATAACTCACGTAATTTTCCATCATTTTTGAAAGATGTGCTATTACTCAGAAATAATGACTTGTGGCACCCCATACCTACAAATTATTTTGTTTAGGATGAACTTAGTGATTACAAAGCTAGGGACAGTGGTAAGGGGCATAGCCTCTACCCACTTGGTAAAGTACTCTATGGCCGTGATTATGAAATTATAGCCATTTGTTGATGAGGGAGAGAATTTCCCTAATCAAATCTAGGCCCCCACATGGAGAAGGGCCATGGAGTTGCGATTGGTTGTAAAGCTTGTGCCGGTATGTGGATCTCGTGGGAAAAACTCTTGACACTTGTGACATTTGCGCACAAATTCTACCACATCATGCTCTAGGTTGGGCCATAGAAATAGCCCATCCAATGTATCTTCTAGGTAGTTAGCAATGGCCACCAAAGTGGCCACCACATACCCCACTATGTGACTCATAAAGAATATTTTTAGACTCTTCAATCATCAACACATCTCAATAACATTCTGTCAAAGGCTCTGTGATAAAGCACTTGTTCCAAGATAACATAACTTAGTGGCAATTACATGTAACCGCATTCTTTTTTGTGACGTTGGACCCTTCTAGGTTACGTGCGGTCCATGATGAAATTGATAATGTCAGTGTACCAAGGGAATATAGAGATAGGGGGCTTGGTTTCAAAAAAATATATGCACTCATTGGGAAATTCCAAATCTACCAAATCACCCATGTTTAATGGATTATCAGCCCAACCCAATCTGCCAATGATTTGACCCTTAATAGATTTTGGATTTACAAACTTTAACTTGAACTCAGCGCATTAATGTAATGAAATTCCTAACCTTTTTAGAAAAGGATCCCTACATGAGGAATGTCCCTGTAAGTGGGTTTGACTTGCCGATAACCCTTGTTTCTTGATGGAGCATATAACATCTTAAGCACTTGGTTACAAAAAATATGGCGAGGAATTCATTTTCTTACCTACATGTAGCATTTCTCATAATCAAGTAATGTCTGACTGATAAAGTAAACAGCCCATTATCACTTATCATCATCCTCTTAAAGCCAACATATAGGCTAGAAAAATGTCTATAGCCCATGAATATAAGATCAAAGGGTGATCAGGACCTAGGTGGCATTAGCGTGGGATGGAGATAAAAAGGAATCATTTAACCTTCTTCGAAGGCCTCATCACATTCCTCCATCCAATCAATGCTATAATATTTCTTGAATAAATTGTTGATTGGATGAATGACGAAGGTCAAGTCAAGGATAAACCTTTGGATTGCACCAATTTTCCCAAAAAAAGATATAATACTAGACTCAATCTGAGGGCATGGAACCATTTCTAACACAACCCAAATTTTGACTGGGTCAACACCAATCCCTCGTGAAGATATAATGTAACTCAGGAGCTTACCACCTGTAACACCAAATACACCATTTTCCCATTGATTCAATGTGACACCATACTCAATTAAGTGTGAGAGAATGATACAAAGCACCTCTGGGTGATCGCAGTGCTTCCTGGCCTTGGCCAATAGGTCATCTACCATAGGATTCCACAATTTTATGAATAAGATCATGGAATATGTAGGTCATTGCTCGTTGAATATGTAGTGTCAGCATTCTTAAGACAAAATGGCATGATGGCATAACAATAGCTTCCCCAAGGAGTTATAAATGTAGTTTTATCTTGATCCTTAGTAGAGATTTTGATTTGATTATATCCTGAAAAATCATCCATGATGAGACAACAACTCAAATCCAATTGTTGCATCAATGATAACATCAATGGATGGTAGTAGGAAATCATCCTTGGGACAAGCCTTGTTAATGTCCCGATAAGTCTATGCAAATATGGATCTTTCCATTCTTTTTGAGGATGGGGACAATGTTAGATACCCCATTGTGAATAATCAACTAGTTTGATAAATCCTACGTGGAGAAGCTACATTACCTCTTATTTTACCAATAAGGGCCACCTTTGGCTTCATAGGTCTTGACTTCTATTCTTAATTGGGTTTGGCATTTGAGCTTAGTGACGAGACTATGTAAACTACAGATGTGTGGTGTAATTCCCGTAATTTATTTGTAAATAAATACGAAGGATTTCTAGTGTTCCTTGAGGATTTGGGTATGAATTTCTACTTCCTCCAGAGTTAGAGAGGACCTTGGTTTTAAGATTTTTGGTTCCTCCATTCCGATGTTTATATCAATCATACCCTAAATTTAAGGAGGCATTACCCTCCTCAAACTTAGGCGAGGTTGGAGCCAACTCCAATCCCCTTCTTCTTCTACATCATAAATCTCAAGATATTTTCTTGGAGAGGACTCAATCATTGGATTGCCAAAATAAGAGGAGGAACGTGAGATTAGGGAAAATTCTACCTCTTGACAAGTAAGATGCAACTCTACCAAAGCGTTTAAGTAACTTAAGGTTAACTCATCCTTATCAACAGGGTCTGAAGAGTCAATTTGGTCCTCAGCTTCCACATATGTTAACATTGACATTACTGGCACTTTGTGAATCAATGATTCAGTGTGGAGTGAAACCGTGAAGTTGGTGTCCTATAAATCACTACTTGGGGTGAAGCATGAGGAAGAAGTTGCTATAGGGTCTATCAGAAGGTTTTGTTCATGCGGAACTGCCTTGATTGATATAAAATCAAACTCCTTAGTTAGGCCCAGCATGGCAGTTTTGTAAAGTTGTAAGTGTTCAGCCCTAGTCTCGTATACCTCAAATACCTAATTTGCGACTAGCTGCGAATCACCCAACACCCTAATGTTGAGGATGCCCATTCTCTTAGCTATAATGAGACCTAGTAGGAGAGCCTCATATTTTGCCCCATTATTTGTGCATTCAAAATTCAATTTGAAAGAAAAAGGTAAAACCCTTCCTTCGGGCGAGGTAAGGATTGCACCTGCCCCGACGCCAAAGCAACACTTGGCCCCATCAAAATGGAGGGTCCAACAATTACTTGGAAAGAGAGATGTTGAGTCATCATTTATGAGCTATCATTTTATCTCGGTTACATCTACCATACAAACCTCATCCGCTAGAAGGGAACCAAACCCCAAAGCATGTCCCATACCCATAGAATCAAAGGGGAGAAGATAGGTAAATCCTTTTCTAATAGTTCAACAATCTTTGTTGTAGTTCCTTACGAAACTATATCTACAACAACACTCATCCTTAACCGCCAGAATAACTGTTAACGTGAAATCACAACACCCCCAAATGAGCTCTAAAAATCTACTTTTCTAAGGCAAACTCATTTGGTGTGATTTGCATAACATTGGACCATCTCTCAAGTTGTGGGACTTGCGGACTTGAGATGGCCCTCCAGAGAAAGTCAGCTTCTTCTTCTTGATCCTAATGCTAAACTACTCCTAATACATAAATGACGTCTAACTATACCTGTCCTAACAATATCAAGGAGATAGGGAGAGAGAAAGTGCATAAAGAGGGAAATCCTACACTAACGAGGTGATAGCACCAAGAAAAGGGGAGTGTTGGTCACAATCTCAGCTGCCTGAAGTGGAGAGAGGTGAGCAAAGGAGAGGGTGGACAAGATGCACCAAAAACCAGAGATAAATTTCACACAGAACATCACTTTAAAACCCATTAAACACAGCTCCCAGGACCTGCAACAAACATCAAAATATGCACAGTATACCCTGCAACGATGAGAGGCAAGGAGAGAAAATAAAATAAGAAAAGGATGGACAGATGCATTACAGAATATAATTTATTGCTCCAAAAGTTCACACAGTACATCGTTAGTGGGAAAGAGGCAAGAGAATTCCATTGCAGAGTCGTGAAAGGATGTTTAGACTCCATTTTTGACCCTGGGGAAGAAAAGAGAGAGCGGAAAGGGAAGAAGAATGAACAACAACCCTTTACAATGAATTCTACCCCTGTATTTATAGATTCAACCTAAAAGAAGAAAAAGAGAGAGAAGTGAGAAAAGCACGTCAGAACTTAACCATTGTTGTTAATGCTTATGATAAAATCTGCCCCCAAATATGTCTTTACTGCATCGATCTTTGGCTCGAAACCTTGAAAGAAGTAGAAACGGTGGAAACATATCGAATCTAATCTAGTTATTAAGACAGATGGATCCTGTATTGAAGGCCAGAAGACGTTTCCTTCATTTTTCTTCACCTAACCTCCTCAAAATTAAAGTTTCAGACCTTTGTGGTGTAGGTGAGGTCGAGATCTTTCCAATAGTGTCAGATTTGCAATATTTCGAGCACTAAGTTGAAAGATATGCCCCTTCAAAGTTTGTATCGGGTCCGTATAAGAGGGCGGGTTTTGGCTTCACTCAGGCTCAAACGCTAACTTTTTCCCTTGGGCGGAGTTGCGGCCCATTTTACAAATTTTACCCCTTTTGGAATAACAAGGGGCAAAAAACAAACTTTCCCCCTGACGGCCCGCTTTGACCTGGGACACGTGGAGATGCAGGGCTTGTTTGAGCCTCCCTTTATGGATTCATCTTTGGAGAAGTGCTGCTAGGACACTTGGCTCTCTCTAAGACACGGCTCCTTCATTTCTGAGCCCACCTGTAACCTATTTGTCATCCTGGAATGTGAGCTCACGGGTCTGAGTCATTTCCTTCATAATTTCCTTATGTGCAGGAGTTGTCTTGACCAAATTTATTGGGGGGGAAATTTGGGATAACAATTTGGTGAATCATGGGGAAATCTACCTGTTAGATGAAGAGACCAGTGGCCTTGAAGCATCCATTGGGCATGGAGTCAATAATGATGGCCTGAAACTAATCCTTCTTATAAAATGGACTCCCTGACTCTCTGCACTTCGCTGACCTCTACCTGACTCTAAATCCGCCCACGCGCCGGCACTCTCAATTTTCATAAGAAAATCTTAAAATGGAGTTTCTGAGAGTAGAAAATTGTATTGACCGGGGCTTTCACCTGTCCCTAAAATGGACTATTTCGAAACAACTTAAGTTGCTCTGGGTTTGTTCCATTTTGGAGCAAGCAACTATTATAGACCACTATGAGTCTTCTTGCCATGAATATTGAAGAGCCTGGCCTTATGCACCCTTAGAGAAAAATGGACAAAACTTATATACAAAAACCAAATCATACATGCCTCAAACGAGACATGCAGAGCGTGCATAAGCACTTCTTCTACTGGAAGCAAAGTCTACTCCTACTCCTACACTAACCAGAGAGAAATAATGCTAAACAAAGCCTACTATAGGCAGGGAGAAGTAGCTTCGCTTTCTCAATAGGGGCAGCCATGCAAATGATTTGACACTAAATATAGCTACCTATATGAGTGAAAAACTAACAATAAGCCAGTCCTCCACCCAAATCATCAAGGTATCAGCATTAATGGGAAATACCTCCTCAAGTTGACTTGCATCAGACTTCTGGAGGTGTTGATGGTGACCCTTGGTACTTTGATGCCCATCCTCATGCCCTGGAGTGGGCATTATTGGTGCCCATTTTGATCCTTTGTTATATTGCCATCTTTCCCCTTTGGTTTGCATGCTCAAAAACATTTTTCTTAGAATTTGGTGGTCTGCAAGTTTCCCCATCCAAATTGAATGCTTTGAAACTCTCACAAACTTATTATTTTACCCCAACTTGAAAGAAATATACATGTATGCCTTACTTTGTGCCCTAAATTTCCAAATCCACGGGCCTCTGTCGTTTTTTCCACTTTTCCCGGCCTTTGGAACTCGTGGTTGCTTGTTTTTTGCTTATTTCCCCTCAAATATTTATCCCCATGGTCATAAATTACATAAAATCAATTTCCCTTTGTTTTTTGACCAAAAAATCCTTCATCTACGAAGAAAAAATTGATTTTAGAGATCGCTGGCAAATTTTGTGTTTTTTTACAGTTATACAGGTGTTATATGCCCATCAAATTCTATTTCAAATGACATCTCCTACGTAGCCATTTGTGGTTGGATGAGATTCAGTGGGTTTCTTATAAAAACTCAACATTTTTGGTTTTGGAAAATTTCACAAATTTTTCCTGCAACTCCGCAAGTCCCCAAGGAGGACACGTGTCGTGTTCTTATTCAAAGGCGGGATGGAAGGCTAGCGGGGGACTTGGAAGTTTTTTGCCTTTTGGTGAAAAGGAAAAAAGGTGAGGAAAGGGCCGCGGGTCCACAATGAACCACAGGGGGAAACGTGGCAGGCAAGGAGAAAGACAAAGCAATTTAGAAAATCTCACCCTTTGGTGAAAAGGTATTATACACCAAAATAGGCCCGTGCGTCCACCAAGCCAATCAGGGGTGGACACGTGGTAGGGCAGGGTCAGAGGGGAGTGCAGACTGGCGAAGGACTTAGGCATTTTTTTCCTTTTTTTGGTGAAAGGGATGAAAGTTGTGAAAGGGGCCACGGGTCTACCAAGTATAGCAGGGAGACATGTGGCGGGTAGAGCGGGTTGGCGGGTCGCCGAAGGAAAAAGGGAAATTTTTCCCTTTTGGTAAAAAAGACTTAGAATGAGAATTTAAGGCATGGCTCCATGAAAAATCAGGAGGCGACATGTGGCAAGAAAGAAATCAGAGGCATGGGCCCGCGGAGGAAAAGTAAGAAATTTTCCCTAGGCAAAAAAAAGGGTGTTAAAATGTGAATTGAGCACGCAAATCCTCAGCGATAGAGGAGATGACACACGTCAAGAGCAGAGATGGAGGTGTAGGCCAGCGGGGAAAAAAGTGAAATTTTTCCAAATTTCCAAAAAGTGTGGAAATGTGCAGAATTGAGCCGCGGTCTCAATGGGACCCACCATATGCCACGTGTCAGCACCAAATTTCAAGGGAAAATTTTACATTTTTTCAAAAATGTTAAAATTCAAAAAATGATCCCAAATCCATTCCCAATCATATTTTGACACGTGGAGGGCTCAGATTAAAGGGATAAAGGAAAATCAATGGTAACTGTACATTCTTCATTCTGACCGCCATTTTTGTTCCTGGAAGTGTGGAAATGCAAATTTTGCATCAAATTTCATCAAATTTTTGGCAAATTCACGTCATTTGTGCCTGCAAGGACCAATGCAAGTGGTTTTAGGGATCAATTTGTAGATTTGAGGTGTTTTTGAAATAATTTTTGCCCCACCCCGTCCAAAACGTGAAATATCAAATCAAGAGGTTACAGAATCAAATTTTGGAGGGATAAGGATGAAATAATGAAATGAAAGGGGTTTGCATGCTTGGAGAATGAAAAATGTGCCTTCACAATGGATAATGATGAAGGATTTGTTATGATTCACCTTTTTTTAAACACCTGGCAAATTTTGTTGCAAATTTGTTAAATGTCCCTATCTGTGAATCATGTTGGAATTTTGTAACAAACTTGATGCTGGGCATATTCTTTTCTTGGGAAAGAAGGATCAAATGTAATAGAATGTTATATAATACATGTTCTTTGACATGCGAAAGGTCAGAGAAACTTAGAATTTCATGGGAAAATCTGGGAAGAAGCCCATTCTCTGAGAAACCACGTGAGAACCATTTCTAATTCCTTTTTGCATCAAATTTGTATCATGTTGAGTTGGTTTCAGTTGTAAAGCCATCAACAAGCTCTGAGATTGTTCTTCTAACATTCCCTTGTGGATAAATTTGGTCATTCTGGATTATTTTGTGTTGTCTCTTGGCAAAATTTGCATGCACTTATGTTTCAGAATGTTTTCAATTTGTGTTTCTTGCTCATGTTGCAGTCTTGTGTTTAAAATCTCTCTTGATCATACATGGTCTCATTTCTTGTTGATAGTTTAGTGGCATTTGTAATCTCACATTCAGAATACCTTTCATCTAATAAAGAGATAAATATATTTAAAATCACTTTACCTTCTTTGAATTCAGAGATTATTTGTAAACATTTGGATGCACCTTAGGCCATGGTAAAATAGATATTTTTGGATGCTTTGTTGGTTCATCTGCTTCAAGATTTTGTGGCAGGTTGTCAAAGATTATGTGGAAGAGTGCAGATTTGGGCCTCCATTTGGTGCACACATCTTGGTTGAAGGAGTACCTTAACCCCTTTAAAGCATTATGTTGTTTAGGTCTTACAAATTCCCTGCAAAGGTCCTCAAAGAATTTAGCAAATTCTGATTAGTCTTGTCTAATATCTCCCACCAAAAATTCATTCAAAATAATTAATCCTACCCCATACTACCCCTGTATTGCATTGTGTGTCAACAAAAGAATTCAATCCAGCTACAAAAATGCACAAAGCAAATTAGGATCATACAATTTCTTCAGTAACCCTTGCCTTGCATTGAAAATATCTCCATAATTTGGGAGTGACAACTTGTGAAGGTCAGATTTGGAGTGTTGATCATATTTTTCCCAAGGCCCTTTCCATACTACTTACACAAATTGAGGGATATATTCATCTCATTCACCATTTGAGGGTTACAAAATAGGTTCTCTTACCTTGGTTGAAAGACACAACCTAAAATAGTTACGATAAGATCAAGTCCTATTTGAGTGTTATCCATCTCTCCACAAATCTGAGTGCCAGTTAGATCACATGCCCGACTACAAAATGACACACATCATGATCTATCTAAATTCAAGCTTCATGACATATCTGTGATGCTGCTCAGACTGAAAAGGAGAACAAATTTGGGTACCAACAGGCATGACTGGTTTTGGCTTCTCCCTTGGCTCCAATGAAGCCAAGTACCTGATCAGGCATGATCTGATCCTTTGGATGTGCCCGTTTCTTTGAAATTCAACTCCAAAAATGGATTCTTCTTGTGGACCTTCTTGGGTGGATGGTGTGAGAGAGATGATGACATCCTCCTACCTTTTCTCTTCCTCCTCCTTTGAAGAACATGGAAGATCAAGATATGGAGTGCAGGGTTTTGCACTTGAATATCCTCCTTCATGGCAGTAGGTTCATGTGAGTGGAAGATGGATGGAGGAAAAAATGATGTGATCTCCATGAGTTCCCCTCCATCAAGAAAATCCTCCAAGTCAGACAGGTAATCTGCCTCTTTGTTGTCCTACTGCAGGTGCTCAACCTCCTTCATGTTATCCTCCTGATCTACAATTGACTCGCCATGGTTCCCTTCATACTCAAACATGAAGTTTGAAATCTCAAACTTTTCCTCAACATCATAGCTTGAAGGCAATGAAGTGGGAGGAAGAACTGAAGGTTCTTCTATGGCCTACTCTGCACTTAGGGCCTCTGAAACTGTATGGTCCTCCTCCACAGCCAGAATGTACTTCTCTTCTTTTGGATTAGGAGTAGCTCCTTCCTCCCCTACTTGTGTTGTAGCTGGAGCTTCCACCACTTGTGGCTTGACCTCAATCTCCTCCATAGGCTTAACCAACAAGGGAACCTTTGAAAACTCAAATTTAGCAGCCCAACTCTTCATATTTTCTATCATTTCTTCTCTGTTGGGTTCCTCTGTTTGATGTTCTCCTTGGCTAGTTTTTGGAGTCTCTTCCCAACATGGACTTGGGAAGGTAAGAGGAGTCATGGGTGGGGTCTCCACTAGTTGTTTCCTTGTTTGTGGTAGAGGGGAAGGCATTTATTTTGGTTCTTATAGAGGGGAATTGGGTTTGGAAGGGAAAAGGGCAGAGAAACTGAGGTGGGATGGAAGACTAGGGGATGGAGAAATGAAATTAACACTTGGGGCAGCAAGTGAGGGGCTTGACTCTTGCCTCTATCAAAATAATAAAGATTGAGGGAGAGAAAATGAAAGGTAGGGAGCTGGTGATTGACTTACCCATTGACAAGGTTGTCCCGCACTTTGCTCATAAGCCTCAATGTCCTTAATCCACTGTGCAAGTTGGGGCAGCATTCTAATCATGAAGTCCAGCTTCTCCTGAGGGTTGTAGTGTCTTGGAAAAGGGCCTTCCCATGGATAAGGTGCCCTGCAACCAATTCTGAAAGCCATCATTTGAGCTATTTCCCTAAATTGAACCATGCCAGCCTCCATTTTTTGAATCTTCTCCAGTAGACCAGCATCGTCTGCATAACTATCACCATCATATGCGTCCCCTTGTCGTTGATAAGCTTCATAATCAAACTAGTTTTGACACTGCTCATATGGGTAAGCATAATGGTCCTAGATCTGATTACAATGTTGATCTGAAGGAGTTGGGAAATACATTAGTGGTGGATTGTATTGCTGTAAGTGTGAGTTCTATGAAGGGAATGAAGTCATAATCGTACAACCTCATGGATTGGGAGAAAATGGAAGAGATGGAAGAGGAAAATAGATGAAAATGAGTGGAAATGGATGGAAAAGGTCTGCAACTCAGAGAATGGGTTTTTGACCAGATGGAGTCACCAGATGTACTTGAAAGTGCCTCCAAAGGCTGAAATCTTCACCAAGAGCACATCGAACCTAATGAAGTGAAGTGGTAAGGTGCTTCAGACTTGTCCCACCGGGTATGCCAAAACTGTTAACATGAAATCACAGCACCCCCAAATGAGCTCTAAAAATCTACTTTTCTAAGGCAGGCTCATTTGGTGTGATTTGCATAACTTTGGACCATCTCTCAAGTTGTGCAACTTGTGGACTTGAGATGGCCCTCCTGAGAAAGTTGGCTTCTTCTTCCTGATCCTAATGCTAAAGTACTCCTAATGCAGAAATGACGTCTAACTATATATATCCTAACAATGCCAAGGAGACATGGAGAGAGAAAGTTCATAAAGAGGCAAATCCTACACTAACGAGGTGATAGCACCAAGAAAGGGGGAGTGTTGGTCATAATCTCGGTTGCTTGAAGTAGGGAGAGGTGAGTAGAGGAGAGGGTGGACAAGATGCACCATAGACCAGAGATAAATTTCACACAGAACACCACTTTAAAACCCATTAAACACAGCTCCCAGGACCTACAACAAACATCAGAATGTGCACAGTATACCCTGCAATGACAAGAGGTGAGGAGAGACAATAAAATAACAGATGCATCATAGAACAAAATTTATTTCTCCAAAAGTTCACATAGTACATCATTAATGGGAAAGAGGTAAGAGAATGCCATTACAGAGCCGTGAAAGGAGGCTCAGACTCCATTTTTGACCCTAGGGAAGAAAAGAGAGAGGGGGGCAGGGAAGAAGAATGAACAACAACCCTTTACAATGAATCCTACCCCTGTATTTATAGATTCAACCTAAAACAAGAAAGAGAGAGAGAAGCGGGAAAAGTAGGTCAGAAATCAACCACTGTTGTTAATGCTTCTGATAAAATTTTCTCCTAAACCTGACTTGACTGTATCGATCCTTAGTTTGGTGCCTTGAAAGAAGTGGAAATGGTGGAAACAAATCGAATCCAATTTGGTTATTGAGACAGATGGATACTGCATTGAAGGCTAGAGGACGTTTCCTCCATTTTTCTTCACCTAACCTCCTCAAAATTAATGTTTCAGACCTCTGTGGCGTAGGTGAGGCCGAGGTCTTTCCAATGGTGTCAGATTTGTAATATTCTGAGCCCTAAGTCGAAAGATATGCCCCTTGGAAGTTTGTATTGAGTCCGTACAGGAGGGCAGGCTTTGGCTTAACTCGGGCTCAACACTGAATTTTTCCTTTGGGCGGAGTTGCGGCCCATTTTACAACTTTTACCCCTTTTGGAATAACAAGGCGACAAAAAACCAACTTTCCCCCCGATGGCCTGCTTTGACCAGGGACACGTGGAGATGAAGGGGGCTTGTTTGAGCCTCCCTTTATGGATTCATCTTTGGAGAAGCGCCGCTAGGACACGTGGCTCTCTCTATGACACTGCTCCTTCATTTTTGAGCCCACCTGTAACATGTTTGTCATCCTAGAATGTGAGCTCACGGGTTTGAGTCATTTCCTTCATAATTTCCTTATGTGCAAAAGTTATCTTGACCAAATTTACCGAGGGGTGAATTTGGGATAACAATACCCTTGATCAAACTTGTAACCTCTAATTTTGTCATGGGAACTAGCTTTTCTTCTAGTAACATGCTTGCCAGTTTGTTTAACTGGTTGGTGGGAAGCTCGAATTCAGAGTGGATGCCTAGATTTTTCCTTAAGTTGGCCAAATGTATATCAAAGGGCTTTGGATCACCTTGGGTGACAAAGGCTTTCCCTAAATGCAGGAATCTAACTTCTTGGAATAGGGTGGACGGGATTGCTTTCATGCGATGGATCCAAGGGCAACCAAGGATCATATTATAGTTGGTTTCCCAATCTATAATATAAAATTTAGTAAGCATCGTCTTGGGTCCAAGAGGGACTGGTAATATTATGGTTCTAATCGAGGTTAGCTTGAGACTATCGTATCCCCTCAATGTGTTTCACGTAGAGGAGCAATTAGTCTCCCCATATCCTAACTTCTAAAGAAAAGAGAAGGGGGCTATATTAACTGCTACCCCATCATCGATCATTGCACACTTCACATAGTTATTGTAGATCTAAACCTGTAAAAACAATGCTGGATCACCTCTACAAGCTATTTCAACATCCGTAGGCATCTTGCTTATGTCAAATACAAACCCAATATCCCTTTGAGGCTGCCCTAGAGGGCAAACATTAAAGTCTATATGGTTTATTTGTGCCTTTGGTAGTGGGGTAATGTTTACCAAATGGTTGATATCAAGCGCTTCCAAGAGATTGGCTCAATGAGCGGGGTAATTCTTCAGTAGATCTAAAAAGGAAATGTGTGAAAAGGTCTTGGTTAGATCATTGATCAAGTCATAAGCCCCTATTGGCTTTCTTAGAATGTCATGCACACTATCCGACACAACTAGATAAATCGGGATTGGCAGCGATGAATAGTCTCTAGCTCTTGTTGAAGCGTTAATTTGGGGTTCAACGTCTAACTCAACGAAACCTACAATATTTGTTTGTTGACGACCATCCAAAGAAGGCACCACCTGCGGGTTCGACGAAGTTGAGGCTTCATGATAATGAGTCCCTATTGCAATTCCTTTATTCGAACTGTTAGGATCCAGTCTACCATCCTTTAGACGCATGGGGAGAGGATCGTTGAAGATTCCCAACGGTGTTTTCTGTGGAGACACCTGTCCCATATAGGTGTTCTGACTAGGTGTAGTTAGGTTGGCCAAAAACATGTCGATAAACAACTGTCTTTGGTCTTTTGGTAACCGCTGAAAAAACTTATTACAATCATGACAGGTTATTGCGTCATGCCCGCGGACCCTATGGAAACCGCAATATAGGTCAAGATCGTAATCCCGAGGCCTTGGTTTGTCCCTTGTTGTTGTCTAAATCCATGGTTGTTGTTTGGTTTTTGACTATTATAATTAACACTTTGGAACCCTTGCCCCTAGTTCTGGAATTGGTTGGGGTATTGGTTAGGGCTTGGGGTCGACATTTGCCTTTGTGGATGAGGTTGTTGTTGGGGACGATTAAAATCCACAGCATTTATCGAGGGTGAGAAATTATTGTTTCTCTGATTTTTGTCATTGTTATTTCCATTGTGGTTGTTATTCATAGCACCTATACCTGTGGGATTGACAATGTTAGGCTTTTTGGGTTGATCAGTTACCCCGTCGATTGTGACTCCACGATTCTTGTTAAGGATCTTTGGTCCTTGATTTTTGTTTGTATTGTTGGAGTAACTGTTGTATATATTTACCTCCAGGTAAATATAGATACACATCAGGAAGCATGTCGGAGGGGTTGGAAAACCTGACACAAAGGAAAGCATTTCGGGGGGGGGTTGGAAAACCCGACACAAAGGAAAGCATGTCGGAGGGGTTGGAAAGCCCAACACAAACGAAAGCATGTCGGAGGGGTTGGAAAACCCAACACAAAGAAATTCGGGGTTTTAGGTTTCGGGAAACATGAGACATGAAGCATGCAAATTGCAAAGGATGTCCCGATGCTTGAGAGTTCCGCAAACCTGAAAACACTTCCTAGGCAAATCAGGAAAACTTGGAGTCGAGAAAACAAGTCGGCGGAAGCATGGGGCGAGAAACATGTCGAGCCATCTTCCAAACCCGATGCACATGCAGGTCCATTTTCTAACCCTGAAAAAAAGGAAATCTTGGAAATACTAGACGGAAGCAGGTTTTAGAGAAAACACAAAGCACCAAACACATGTCGAGGCATCTTCCAAACCTGATGCAAATGCAAAGGAGAACCCTGAACCCGACAGGTAGAAGACCCTGATGCAGGAAATATTCAGATCACCATAACTTTTCACAGGGAGCTCAGATTCACACAAGGTTGGACTTTTCAGAAATCTCTCGGCATCCTCTACTCAACTACAACTAGATATCTTTAATTGGGTGGGAACAAGTTCTTCAAAAATGTAAAATGCACTTTGCCACTGTTGGGTTGTTGAGATTCTCACCTACCGCCATAATATGATGGGTAAGGTGCAGTCTTGGAGGTGGTTGGGGCAGAATTCGAATCATTCTCTTCTCCCTCATTTTTTCCTCATATAAATGGTAAGGAGAGGCTCTTTAAAAATGTTGGACATTCTTGTTCTTGCCCCTCCCTTCTTCTCTTTGGCAGGTGGATTTGTGGAGTTTCAAAACCTCCCATTTAAAACTGTAATGTAACCTTGCCTCTTAGCACTTTACAGTGTGTTGTATCTTTGGAGAAAATTAATGCATGACTGTGGATGATTCTCAACCCTCTCTGTGTTTATTTGCATCCTCCTGATCTTTCACTATGAATCTGGTTATCCGTGCATGATCTTGAATTGCATTTTAATGGCTTGTGTTTATTGGCAGGACAGTTGTTCTTCATTCCTCGGTGCATCACCTTTGTAGTTTAGGTTTTATTTTATGCATTTTCTTACCCTGTCTCCTTGGCAAGTTAGATTAGGTTTTTTAGTAAAACCTCTACAAATTTTATTTGTGCATCTGAACAGAGGGATAGGAACCGGCCTTCATCCGGAGAGCTTTTTTTCGATTTCGCAAGGTCCCACACTTGGGAAAAGCTCCATTTTATGCAATCACACTGAGAGTCTCAACCCATCGAGTTGCAGAGTCCCAGGGGTGCTGCGATTCAACATCAACAGTTTTGGCACGTCCGGTGGGACCAAGAGGTCATTCCACAAGATTTGAAGGAGTTTTCATGAAATTCAGACTAAGAATTGCAAGTTTTAAAATTTTGGATTTTGCACCTTCCAGGCTGAACTCCGAAATCAGTTTTCAAGGGCTTAACTTGCTCAAAACCAGTAAAAATTTCAACAATTGGTAGATATGAGGGTAATCTTCAAAAGGGTATCTTTAGTTTTTTGAGATTTTGATTTTCAAAATTTCATGCTTTTTAGTGTTTCGGGTTTTCGAGGTCCGAGAACATCAAAGCAGACCCAATAGTCATTTCGGGTTTTGGGGGATGCATTACATGGTCCTCTTCCTGACAACAGTCATTTCGGGTTTTCTAGGGTGTCGGGCATGTCCCAAGTTCCGACACATGGCAATTCAGGTTTTGTAAGTTGCATTGCATGACTTGAGTTCCACCTGTACCTTTCGGGGATTCACAGCTGCACAACAAGGCCCGAATTTCGGATTGAAGATTGTCTCCTCTGGGTCCTTCAAAGTTTAAATTATATTTTCAATATTGTCAAGTTTGGTGTGTAACTTGGCAAAATCTAGTCTTTTGAGGCTCGTTCTCTAACACATCTGGCGACTCCAAAGGGATAGAATTCAGCGGTGTAGTAGCACAAGTTGCCCAGGCACATGAGAAGAATTCGAACCAGGTCTAATACTCGAGAAGAGGGGCTATTTTTCCACTTGCAACTTTCACCAGGTAGAGGAAGGAGAGGAAGAAGACCACAAAGATCACCATCTCCACCTAACAGGACTTTGTCTACACCTCCACCTGGTAGACCTTTTCTCGCATCAACCAGGGTTCTCAGGCCAATCATAATGGCGCATCTACCACCGAATCCCTTTGTCAATTTCACGGGTAGTAGTCCACTTGCCCTAAATGCTCAGAATCAAATTCCAGTTGCAGCGCTAAAGAATATCCCCTATTTTACAGGAGAAAATCATACTACTCCTATTGATCACATCTAGGATATTGCTAATGCATGTGCAATCCATGAAATAAATGAAATGGATGTTGCAGTCAAGTTGTTGGCTTCATCTTTCAAAGGTAAGGCCTTACAATGGTTTAGGAGCCTAGCAGCAGGGTCTATTACGAATTGGGACCAACTTTGTTCAGCTCTTTGCAACCAATTTGGGGAGAGGGCGGACAATTTATCTTTATTGCAATAGCTGACAACAATCAAAAGGGCTCCTAATGAACAAATGACAGATTTCAACTTCAGATTCCAACAGACATGGGACAGAATTCCAATAGTTGTTAGACCAACTGCCGAAGGTGCATTCCTTTATTTCTTAAAGGCTATAAATTCAGACATAGCCATGATGATCCAATCAATGGGAGGGACAACGCTGCCAGGGGCCTACGACACAGCTATCAAAGCATAGAACTATTTGATCCAAGCTGGCAAGCTTGCGCCAAGGCCACCAATGCCTCTCTATCCGGATATGGGAAATCCTACAACTAGTCAAGCACCAGAGTTGAATCCCATTCCAACTCCTAGAAATCAAAGCAATAATGAGGCATCGACTTCTTCAAATACTTCAAAGGAATTGCAGGAGGTTATGAAACAGCTACAGAACCTTGGAAATGAGCTAGTGACTATCAAAAGACAGCAAGCTCAAAGTGCCAGACCGTATCAGCCTCAAGCACAGTACCAAGCTAGGCCCTCATACCAACAAAATAGACCATCACCTCAGGCTGCAAACCAAAACCAAGGACAACCTCAAGCTGCCAGGCCATTTCGACCGTATGATCCAAATGCAACAACGTCCTCAAGAGCCTTGGTCCCGACACAAAATAACATGGCACAAGAATACAACTGGTGTTACCCTTGCAATCTACCCCACAATCAGTCAACATGTTTCAATGGTGCACTGAATCAGGCCTTGATGGTGCAAACCATTGGTGTGCCTCAAGAACCAAGCTCAGAAGGGAATCAACAGCAAGAAACGCAACAAGAAGGACCTCCAACAGAAACCACATTGGCCAATTACAAACGGAAGACTTCTGTGGAGTTAACCAACATCCTTTTCAAGGCGTGGCTGCCAACACACGGTCAAAGAAGAGAAGCATAGAAGAGGGACAACCGTCTAATCCAGTTGTTTCTCAACCCACTCTTACACAACAAGGGGTCAGTAGACCAAACACAGCCCAAAATGTGCAAAATCAGCCTAATGTACCTGTTGTAGCAACACACGCGCCTGTTCAAGCTCCAGAAAAGGTTGTGTCAAACAAGGGACAGCAAAAGGAAAATTCATCCCCCTTCAACATCATCGATCAAATGAAGAATACACATGTGAACATTTCCATGTGGGAATCACTGGCGATCCCAAGGCAACGAGATTTATTGCAAGCTGCAATGGCTAATTGGTCTGCCTCAAATGTATCAAATCGGGGACATGAGAAAGTTCTCACTAATGCAGTGCAACATGATGGGGGCCAGACAATCAAGAATTTGAAGCCTCTACCATTCTATGTTTCATTGATTGTTGGAAACCACTTGGTACACAACTGCATGATAGATTCAGGGGCAAGTAGTTCATTGATGCCAAAGCAAATAGCGGATCAACTGGGTTTGAAGTATGAACCAGTGTTGAAAGGAGTAGTACAGCTAGATGGAACGGCAGTGGGAACAGTTGGGGTCATCAAGGGGTTAAGCCTAACACTACATTCATGTCCTAATGTTACAGTTCTATAAGATGTGTCTGTGATTGACCTTCCGCCACTCTTTGCGTTGTGTCTATCAAGGGACTTCACTGCAAAAATCAATGGATATTTATCTACAGATTGGTCACACATGATTTTTAGGACAAGGTATGGAGCCAAAGTAACAATCAGGTCAAAACCAATTGCCAATTTCCATATTGAGCCTCATGTACCAAGTCCTATCAATGTAAATTGCTCAGCTTTTGATCAGGAGGAGTGTTCAAATGATCTAGAAACAGGTACTAAGGTCGAGGGAATTCCTGATTTAACTTTGGATGAATGGGCAAGCAAAAGTCATGAATTTGACCCATATAAGGAAATTGAAGAGTCTAAATTGGGTGTGTATTGTGTACACAAAGAAAATCCACCCATTCCTGACATCTTTCAGCCTGAACAAAAGGATGAAAGCAAAGTTTGGAAATTATTCTTCGATGGTTCGAGAAGCAGACAAGGTGCTGGAGGTGGTGCAATGTTGATTTCACCACAAGACATCAAATATTATTCAGCTTTTCATTTCCAGTTTTCTTGTTCAAACAACACAGCTGAATATGAGGCCTTGATTCATGGACTTCATTGGGCCAGGAAAAGGGGCATAAAGAACTTGCAGGTGTTTAGAGATAGCGAGTTAATCATCAACCAAGTTAGGGGACAACATGCTACAAAGAATGACCTACTGAAGAGCTACAAGAATAGGGTATGGGACCTCATTGAGGATTTCCAAGCTTTCAACATTGTGTCCATACCCAGGAAGAAAAATGAAGCCGCAGATAGGCTCGCAGCAGTTGGAGCAACGTTTGATGTGGTTGACAACATCAGAAGGGAAAAAACACAGCCACATATCCACGTGATCGTGAGGCCAGCAGTTCCAAATAATAACACAAGCTGGCAGGTGTTTGAGAACGATCAACAAATCGTCAATTTCTTACAAGAAGAGGTTGAATTCTCAGCTAGGAATCAGGACAGATTAGAGCAGCAGTATGGGGATCAAGTAGTGCAGCTGCGGATAAACAAGCTTCCCAAGGGTTTAGTAACGTTAGAGTCTATCTTCAACCCTAACGACCAGTTTCGTAAGGAAAAGGCTAATATACAGGTCAAGAGATAAGATTCAGAGCCAATTCTAGTTAGGGAAGGCAAAACACTTCAAATTGGTAAAGTGGCCACTGAGCAGGAGAAATCAGATTTCATACAGCTTTGCCAAGAATTTCCAGATGTCTTCACTTGGAGCTATGAAGACTTGAGAGGATTCAATCCGAAATTGGCACAACATACAATAGAATTGGATCCAGATGCTAAGCCCATCAGGTAGAAGCAGAGACCAGTCAACCCTCACATTGAGCCTCTAATGAAGAAAGAGTTAAACAAGCTAATAGAGGCAAGCATTATATTCCCGATCAAGCACTCAAGCTGGGTTGCAAACTTGGTTCCGGTCAGGAAGAAGAGTAGAGAAATTAGGTTATGTGTGGACTTCCGAGACCTCAATAGGGCATCTCTCAAAGACCATTACTCGCACTCCCCTTCAATGGAACAAATATTACAAGTAGTATCTAGTTCAGAGAGATTCTCTCTCCTAGATGGCTACTCAGGGTATAATCAGATCATGGTGAAGGAGGAAGACCAGTTCAAGATGGCTTTCACCACCAAATGGGGCACATATGCCTACAAGAAGATGCCATTTGGGCTATCAAATGCTGGAGCCACCTTACAAAGGGCAATGGATATGGCATTTAAAGGGTTGATCAATAAAATAGTTCTGATATATCTTGACGACATCACTGTATTCTCAAAAAATGCAGTGGATCACCTCTTTCATCTAAGGTCAGGTATTTCAGAGGTGTAGAAGATTTAGGGTATCATTGAATCCCAAAAAATGCATATTCTTGGCTCACGAAGGAAAACTTCTAGGCCATATTGTTTCAAAGGAAGGGTTGATGATTGACCCAGAAAGAGTTGAAGCAATTCAACCATTGCCATTGCTAAGTCACAAGAAGGCTCTTCAAAGCTTCTTAGGAAGGATCAATTTTGTCTGTAGATTTGTTCCGAACTTTACAGCTCTCGTAAAGCCAATAACGCTTGATGTTAAAGAAGAGCATGGCATTTAAGTGGACATCTGAAGGAAAGGCAAGTTTTGAGGCAATAAAAGAGGCTATATCTCAAGCTCTGACTCTCGTCAATCTAGACTTCTCCAAGGATTTCATGCTATATGCCTTTGGTGGTGGAGACACAATTTCTGCAATCCTGGTACAGCGAAAACAAAGAAGGGATTAGAACAACCAGTTGCTTTCTTCAGTCAAGCCTTGGAGGAATACGAAACTAGGTTACTCTTTCATTGAAAAGCATGTCCTTGCAGTGATCAGGAGTTTAAAGAAATTCAAGCACCTAGTCTCAAACAACAAGATCCAATCATTGGGTCTCTCATGCAGGAGTCAAGGACTTCCTTCTAAACAAGGATCTGAATGAGAAACGTGCAGGATGGATCACTCATGTCATGGAATATGACATCAAGATCAAGGTCACAAAACTAGTACGTGGAAAGGGACTATGTGAACAGCTAGCCTTGAGTCAACAAGTTGAAGCAGGTGATGAAAAAGAGACTGTCTTGGTACTAGTAGGATGGTCAAGAACATGAAAATGATGATGTGCCTACTCCTTGTTGGACTCAGAATATGATACACTTCCTACAGACAAGACTATGCCCTCCAGAAATGAGAAAAGCAAAGAGGATATACTTTAGATTACAAGCCATTCCATATGTGCTTGTTGGTGGTGTTCTATTCAAGAAATACATCAATGGGGTTCTATTGAGGTGCATTGGGACTGGTCAAATTGAGAGGGTGTTACAAGATTTTCACGATGGAGATTCTGGAGGGACATTTCTCCCCATGAGTAACAGCTCTCAAGATAATGAAGGCAGGGTATTATTGGCCCACAGTGTTCAGTGACTGTTATCACATGGATAAGGAAGTGCAAGAAATGTGCACTCTTCACAGGCAAAGAAAGACTAGCAGCACTTCCATTGCCACCCAATTTTGGTTGACCCAACCATTTATGCAATGGTGAATTGGATTTTCATCAGGGTCATCAACCCAAACTCAAGCCAAGGCCATAAGTGGATTCTCATGGCAATGGACTACTTCACCAAGTGGACTGAAGTAGTAGTGCTCAAAGAGGCAAATGAGTCTAAATATACTAGAATTTTATGAAGGAATAGTGACCAGGTTTGATGTGTCGACCACTATCATATCAGACAATGCATTGGCATTCGTAGGTTCCAAGATTACAGAATGGGCTGTCAAGAATGGAATCTACTTGAGCACCTCTTCAAATTATTACCCACAGGGTAATGGACAGGCAGAGTCCACGAACAAAAATTTGCTAAGAATCATCAGGAGGACTCTGGATGAAAATCAAAGAACATGGCATACCAAGCTAAAATCAGCATTATGGGCTGACAGAATAACACCAAAGAGGTCTACAGGTAATTCCCCTTACAAGTTGGTCTATGGAAAAGAGGCAGTATTGCCTATATCATTAGAACTGCCTGCATTGGAGTTCATGAAGCAGTTGGAGTTGGCTGAGTTCGAACCAATGGAGGCCAGGTATGCAGAGTTGATGGAATTGGAAGAAATTAGAGAACATGCAGTTCAAACAATTGAGAAAGATCAGGCCTTAGTGAAAAGATGGTTTGATAAGAAAGCAAGAGCAAGGACCTTCCAGGAAGGGGACCTAGTTCTGAAATGGGATGCAGATCGGGCAAAACCAGGGAAGGCATTCCAAGTTTGATGCCATTTGGAGTGGCCCCTACATGGTCACGGGATGTAAGAATAGCAATGCCTTCCAATTGTCTACATTGGACGGAGAAGAACTCCCGATTCCGGTCAACGGAATCTATCTTAAACATTGCTACTGAAAAGAGAAAATATTTACCCTTGTAAATATTAGCCTAGATTTCAATTCCTCTAAGTGCGTATGCACATTGTCTTGTTGTAGTTAGGTTTCAGTTTCCCTAAGTGCTTTGGCACAGGTTTTGTTGCTCCTGGGTTGGATTTCTACAGTTCAGCGTGCTCTCGGAGAAGGAGTTGTGGTATCAGGCTCGGGATCAGATATCAGGTTGGTTTCAAGGTTATTGCTTATGACTCCATGCCCAATGGATCGCTAAAAGGCCACTGATCTTCTACCTAGCAGGCAGGTAATCCCGTTGAGTCGCCAAATTGTTGTATATATTTACCCCCGGGTAAATATAGACACATCAAATCATGTCGGAGGGGTTGGAAAACCTGACATGGCGCACAGAAGCATTCATAAGGAAAGCATGTCGGAGGGGTTAGAAAACCCGACACAAAGGAAAATCAAGGCGCAGGGGTTTGTCGACAGGTTTTGGGAAACATGAGACATGAAACATGCAGATCGCAAAGGATGTCCCGATGCTTGAGAGTTTCGCAAACCCGAAAACACTTCCTAGGAAAATCAGGTCTTGGAGTCAGGAAAACATGTCGGGAAAACATGTTGCGAAAGCATGAGGTGGAAACATGTCAAGCCACCCTCCAAACCCGATGCGCATGCAGGTCCATTTTCCGACCCCGAAACAAAGAAAATCTTGGAAATACCGATGGAAGCGGGTTTCAAGAAAACACAAACATCAAACACATGTTGAGGCATCTTCTGAACCCGATGCAAATGCAGAGGAGAACCCCGAACCCGACAGGCAAAAGACCCTGACGCGGGAAATATTCAGATCGCCATAACTTTTTACAGGGAGCTCGGATTCACACAAGGTTGGACTTTTCGGAAATCTCTCGGCATCCTCTACCTCAACTACGACTAGATATCTTTAATTAGGTGGGAACAAGTTCTTCAAAAATGCAAAATACACTTCGCCACTGTTGGGTTGTTGAGATTCTCACCTACCGCCATAATATGATGGGTTAGGTGCAGTCTTGGAGGTGGTTGGGGCAGAATTCGAATCATTCTCTTCTCCCTCATTTTTTCCTCATATAAATGGTAAGGAGAGGCTCTTTAAAAATGTTGGACATTCTTGTTTTTGCCCCTCCCTTCTTCTCTTTGGCAGGTGGATTTGTGGAGTTTCAAAACCTCCCATTTAAAACTGTAATGTACACCTTGCCTCTTGGCACTTTGCAGTGTGTTGTATCAACTCTTGGAGCAAATTAATGCATGACTGTGGATGATTCTCAACCCTCTCATGTGTTCATTTTGCATCCTCCTGATCTTTCACTGTGAATCTGGTTATCCATGCATGATGTTTGCATTGCATTTTAATGGCTTGTGTTTATTGGCAAAACAGTTGTTCTTCATTCCTCGGTGCATCACCTCCTGTAGTTTAGGTTTTATTTTATGCATTTTCTTACCCTGTCTCCTTGGCAAGTTAGATTAGGTTTTTTAGTAAAAACTCTGCATTTTATTTGTGCATCTGAACAGAGGGATAGGAACCCGGCCTTCATCCGGAGAGCTTTTTCGATTTCGCAAGGTCCCACACTTGGGAAAAGCTCCATGTTATGCAATCGCACTGAGAGTCTCAACCCATCGAGTTGCAGAGTCCCAGGGGTGCTGTGATTCGACATCAACATATAACTAACTTCCCATTTATTTTGTAGGTCTTATCTACCATTGTCGATGGCTGCTTGGTCAATCCAAAAACTACCCTCTAACACCTATTCATAGCTCCTTAACAGGAACTTTTAAACCTCTTCCTTCGTCTCCCTATTGAGGTAGTGAAGGAACAAATCATAAAGTTTCATTTGATCCATGTTTGGAGCACTTGCGGAATAGTAGAGAACATGTCACCACCTCTGAATGAAGTAGGCTATGGATTTGTTATGTTCTTGTTTGATATGAAGAAATTCTCTTATTCCTGTTCGCAGCATCTTGTTCATGTCAAAATATTTGATAAAATTTGACACGAGTTGTTTGAATGAGTGTATTGAAGCCTCCGATATCCTATAATATCAGTTGAGAGCAATACCTTCAAGTGTCTTAGGGAAAATCTTTGTAACGACTACATCCCATGGGAGCAGCTCTCGAATGGCCATTGCATAAGCCTTGATGTGGGTGTTTGGATTTCCCTCCCCTTTGATCCTTTGGGAGATCAGACTAGGGTTTCAGGAGTATGACTTCCTGAATAGAAAAATCTAGGGGTTCTTTGAGATATTCAGAATAAGTCCCCATTGCATATGTTTCCACCATTGAAGACCCTTGTTAGGGAGGTGGGGGTTGCATTGGTTGCTGAAGCGGGACAACATAGACATTTGGCGAGGCATATGACATCCCCTGTGATTGTCCATATGGACTTGGGTAGGAGTACATGTCCCCCTGTGAAGATGTAGAATACATGTGCATATAAAGGGGTTAATTACTTTGATATGGAGCTAAAGGCACGAAGCCATGGAACGTCACATTTCCGACTGGTATAGCGTTTGAGAATGCACTTCTGGCTGGCACATGTTGTAGATATCCATATGTAGCTTGAGGAGGCATACCCAAGGTACCCATCTCAATTAACAAGTCCCCATGATTTGGAGTATTCATGTATACTGATGGATTCTGTGCAGTCGACACTTGCCCATAGTTCTGTGGGTAGGAAGGAGCCCATGCTTGCCCGACATATGAATTCCATGTATTCTAGGAAAGCTATAACTCCTTAACTTTACCAACCAAATCTGAAATGACATCACCCATTGACGGGGCAATACCTTACTTGGATACCTTTGGTTAAACCCTTGGAGGTTGTTGAGGAGTATGGTATCCTGCTATAAATTATTCACAATGTTGCCACCCCTCATTGATTGTATTGTCAGTTGGTGGAGGGGTAGCATTATTGTTCTGAAGTAGGACATCACCTTTTCCTTACAACCTGTCAAAAGATTGGTTCATTTGTTGGAATTTCTGCTCACTCCTAGCATATCGTGCTAAATACTCCTCATCAAGATGGGGGAGTTGATCGGATTGTACGGTGATGGGTTTTCGAAACAATACCCGAGGATATGAACTTGCTTCACCAGTGATTGTCATGTTATTTGAACTTGATTGTTCAAGAGGATAATTTTGAGTGACTTGATCCAATTCTTCTATGCGTACAGAAGAACCAACATTGGTTCCCTGAAGTAGAGGGTTCTAAGTGGATGAGCGGTTGTCTTCCCATGTTAAAAGTGAAGGTGATTGTTGTGGTATGTTTGATTGGTACTGGTACATGTTGAAACCCAGGATGGGTTGACCATACTCATCATATCCCGACATATTCGAGGGGTATAATAATACCTGTAGAATAAAGGATGGACGAAAGCGGAAACACTTATAGACTAGCTCTTCACGTCGGGTTCACCAATTTGTACGATAGAAAATCAACACGTGACCTTCTTCGCACCCGACCTCCTGAGGTCGTGTCGAGACAGCCGGTGTGGAATTGAAATGGGAGTGAAAGTGATGGCGATTACCAAGCTAATCAAGCAACCTTATGTCTTCGACATGCAATAACGGAATCTATGAATCTAAGGTAAAGAATGCTCTCCTAACCTAAAGGGGTGTGATGGTAGGGTCTTATATGATAGCTACTCGGAGACTCCAATCGATGTCTAGTTCAGCCGAGATTCTATTGATTGGTTTCAGAATACGTGGAAAGTAACCTGTAGGTCCCTTGTATGGGTTTTCAGATAAGGTCATGGAAATTGAGACAAGAGATGTAGTGGAGTTGCAGGAACTAAAGGTGATTCTCTAGTCTTGTCCAGAAAGTCTTAGCCTGATCGACCGCTATATTCAACAATGAAAATTATGTGATAATGTCAGCTGGAAGTGGCAAAGTTATGAATACCTGTGTACGTAAGCTAGTATTGATATCTAACTAACTAGCAGGCCCATTGGGTTACGAGACATGTGGGTCACAACCAAATACTCGTTGAGGTTAAGGCCCTTATATGGTCATGCATGAAATCAAATCCTATTTCCAAGAGCAGTCCAAAAGTCATAGGCTTGATTAGCAACTATGTTCAAGGTCTCTAACTTTCTTATTTTCTCTGCATATGTGGAGGGTGTGCATAAGATTGTTAAGTGTAAACTTGTGTCAATGTCAATTATTAACTCTGGCCCATTGGGTTGTGGGACCAGAGGATTGCAAGTGTAGGTCTTTTCCTATTGTAGACCATTGATGGTCATGCAAAATGAATTGATTTGTTTTCAGTAAATAAACTATCTATCAAAGGAAATCTAAACCATATTTTTGGTGTTTTCTCAATATATCTGAACAAAGCAATAAAACAAACTAACCTATGGAAATAAATATTTTTGTGCTTTTCTAACCTTTCAGACAATGCATCTAATCTAATAAACAATTTAAAACAAATAACTGGTCGGATGTAGCTAGCTATATGTGTAAATGTGTGAATCTAAATCTAAGATCTATTCTAATTCAGATAAAATCTCTCCAACCCTACCTCAGAAGTGAAGAACAAATCATGACTCTAACAGAGCTATTGTTCACCCACAACATCCCTGGTAATATTGAAGAGAAAACTTCCTATTGATTTGATCTACTTGTAACTATCTAATTAATCGAAATGAATTGTTTCTCTACTCTATTTGATATGCAATTGACAATTTGACAAAACAAAGCAAAAAAATACACAACTCCAACCTGGAAGAATGAGAGCTTTGGAAAATCTAGTAGTATGAGTATCTGTCCCCTCAGTTCTTTCATTTCTTTCTCTGAGTGTTTATGTGAGTCCAAGGATTTGGGAATGTATGGAATAGTAACAAGAGGATGGTGCTTGAGCGATGGCAACTTGGAAGCAATTTGGATGTAATGCAGATAGAAGAAAGATAGCACAAGAGATCTGAACTTGGATATGTAATTCCTAGCAAGATTATGGCAGCACAACAATGCAAGATACACAAAATTATCAAGCCCTTTGCTTGAATACAAGAATGGAATATATAGGAATGAAGGATAGAAGGTTACTTCATGCATAAGGAATTGAAGAGGCAGTTCCACTCATTAAATCTATTTAAAATAGAAGGAACAAGGAGAACCAAGCAAACGAAGCTATTTTTAACAAATTTGGCTCACATATGCGCTCAAAAGGTAAACTTAAGTGAATCGTCACATGTAATTTCTCATGTGATGATTCTGGAAAATCAATCAGGACCACCGCCCTATGCAGGGCAGCGGATTCAGGACCACCGCCCCAGGCAAGGCGGCTATCCTAGCACTAAAGGCCAAAAAAAGCACAGAAAGAAGGGGGAAGCTAGAAGAATGCAAAGAAAAGATAAGTAAGGCTATCTAGGCTACAAATATATACTGAAAATGGGTTTTTGGATATTGAACACCTTCTTGAAAGGATTATGAATCATCATTGGGGACCTTTATAACCATTTTCCTGACAATGTAGCACATGCAATTTTGGGTGCGTACAATGACCGATGTCAATCCCTCCGTAACGGATGTCGGTCACTATCTTTTCCAACAAGTTTCATAGTGTATGCTAATATGAAGTAATTGAGCTCCACAACTCAAAAGAGTGTAATTCATTTGGAAAATAACTCAACATTTCATTCAAGAACGAAACAAATTTAGTTGAGGTATCACTTCATACAGCAGGTATTGGAGGATGTACTGTTGAATCTAGAAAAGATTCATACGAGTGAGAACCCTGCAGATATGCTAATAAAGCCATTAGTAAAGGAGAAGTTAGAGCTACACTCCACTTTTGTTGGTCTTTGATTTTGAGACTTGATGAGGAAGAAAAAAAGCTAAGGATCCAAAAATGACATTGTACAAGTATGGTGTAGTAATTAATCTCCAAGTGGGAGATTGTTGAGTTGTGGAGCTCAATTACTTCAGATTAGCATGCAATATGAAACTTGCTGGAAAACATAGTAACCAAAATTGGTTATGGAGGGACCGACATCAGTTACCTATGACCGGCATCAGTCAGGAAAGGAATAATCGGCATCGGTTAGGGCTAACCAACATCGGTTACCTCTCTGTGTGTGTTTTAATTAACTCGTAGGAATTAGATCTATTTTTAGTATTAAAGCAGATCTATTGATTATAATTGTATGGATAAGTGCCCTAAGTTTTTATATGCCTATATAAGCATGAAATCTAGGGTTTACAAGTACTAATAAAGAAGAACTTGCAAAAGTTGATGATTATTGTGAGAATAATTGTGAGAGAGAGAATTCTTGGTGAAGAAGCAAAAGCTTGAGAGTAAGACAGTACTGTACCTCTAAGATGTGTGGAAGATTGTAAATCTTCATTGTATATCTTATGAAAGCTTTGGATAATATATTGGCTTGTTTCTTGGTGGATGTATCCCACACTAAGTGAACCACATTAAATCTAGTGTTGATTTATATCTCTTATTATGTATATTTCTTCTAGTAGAATATCTGCTTTATTTGCATGTATGCTTAGATCTGATGTATTATCTGTACAACCGGTGTGCTAACCCCAACATTTATTGTATCTTCCCAAGAATAATGAAAGACACAAATATGAGACTTTATACACATGCTTAAGGCAGACCATCTTGAATGTAAAATTATGCAATTGTCAACAACCATCATGCTTGAATCAAACATATATATGGTAGATTGCAAACGATGAGTAGAACCTTCTGATCAAGAACAATATTATAAGAGTTAAAAATGTAGTCTAAAACAACGTCCAGTAGGAAAATTTTAACAATGCAATATGGGGCAATGAATTTTTAACAGTCTGGTACAAAGTTTCCAAAAGAATATGATCTCTCACAGTGTAAGAATACAACCAAAAACAAAAATCACAAATAGCGACTGTTAAAAATTTGGACCTCGAGCTTATACAAGCACGACTGTAAAAAATGGATCAAAGTAATGCAAACCCAAAATTTTTTAAATCTCATAAGACCAAAACCATGCAAGAAAAATCAGATATCCACAAGGGTTTCAGAATATCAACATTGAATAAGACCCAGGAACAACCAGTTTTGATCAAGATACAGAATACAAAGCAAATAGAGACAATGAAACCCAAAAAATGGCGAACTAAGGAGATAAACAACACAAATATATCAAATAAAACAAGGAAACAACTTTATTCATGTATGACTTTCAAATACTCCTCACGAGTTTCCAGAAAATCTCAAGAATTAAGCAAGAACTCACCGTTTAGGCTCGAAGTTGTTGAAACCCACAAAATATCTTCAGTGGTAGAGAAAATAATGATAGTCTAGATCGAGTTTCAAACTCAAGGTTACCAGAAAACATAGAAAAATGTAAAATGAAACAATGTATCAGCACTAAGATTCAAAACGACAAGAGTGAATGATTGACAAGTTTGAAATAGGTTCAAAACGTAAGGCTTGCCTTTCTAACAGTGGCGACCATGTAAGTTGTAGCAAGTTTTAATCTAAAACTCAAATGTGCCAGGAATACACAAGAGAAATGTAAAGAAAATACAAGTATCAGTGCATGTCCAAGAATCAACAGCAAGAACGAACAATTTTGTGCTCAAAAGAACAATTACTTAACTTATTTTTTCATTCAATCACGCCATTGATTCACAGAAACCATTATTACAGAGTTTTTAGCTCAATAATGTTAGAAATGGTGGCCATCTATTCAAAAGATCCACAATAAAGCTCTAACAAAGTCCTTAGAAAGAAAAATGATAATATTCATGCACAAAACCTCCCAGAGGTTGTTTTACAGAGCTTTGAGCTCAAATAAATCAAAAAATGGTGGTCACAACTTCACAGAGAGCTTAAAAGGGAGAAAAAATGGTAGAGAGTTACAAGTATTCAAAGTCACAGAGCCTTGCAAAGCTAAAAAAGGCACAGAATCGAACTCAGAAGGAAAAATTTGCAGAGTTTTTGAGCTTCAAAGACCATAAAAAATGGTGTTATAGAAAAAAAATTCTAGGGCTTCGCCCTTAACTTCCAACAATGCAAAATGAAAATGAGATAGGGTTTCACATATTTACCTAGTCAACTAACCACCAAGAAACCTAACTTGATCAAGGAGTTAAGATTAACGATTTAGATCAAAGAGTACAAAGATCAAACGATCCACAATGTTAACCCACCAAACCAACCACCATGTCAACAAGGTTAAAGCATCAACGATTTAGATTAGCATAGTATACAAATAAACGGTCGAAAATCCAAGGTCGCCAACTTCTATGCAAACCACAATTAGGGTTATGCCACTGACAAAGGGATGAGGGTCGATTCATCATGGATGGGGACCAGCCCCAAATTGATAGTTACATTACATTGACCTCGGTTAAGGTCTATAAACTATAATGTATGCCACAAGTTCATTTTAAGGAGGCCATAACATATGCCATCAAAGGAGGGGTCAATGGAGGGTGGAATGAAATCCAGATCATGATTACCTTAACCTTTTCAAAAATCCTTATTATTTACAAAAGGAGTAATTATTGTTTTACACATGTGCACAAGTGATCCCCTTAGGTGGAGTTGTATGATTTTTGCTAAGTAAAAGAAATCAAAGGCATTACTTTACACAAAATATAATTTTTCATGTCATCACAAGAGGACAGAACATGTGTCAACATCATCAAAGAGGATTGATTATTTTAATCATACAGATAAGGACAAAGGTATGTCACATTAGACTATAGAATAGAAGTTGCATGCACATTGGAGAAGACTTTCACATTAAGCAAGGGCTATTATTAGCCAAAATATTCACCCAAATTTATTCATTATTTCATAATTAAAGTAATCAACTACACTTTGATTAAAGTGTATTTTTGGAACTAAAGGTTATTATTGCTTCATTGTAAATAACATGTTTATTTTTATCCCCTTATTTATTCATGATAAAAGCTAAAATTAGCATGCATGGGCAATTTTAGACTGCAACCTATTTCTAGGAGGGTTGGGTGAATTATTTTTACCATTTATTATGTGCATTGGCAAAGTACAAAGGAAGAATTTTTGGATATAGGAGTGCCAAAGAAAAGTTTTGCCAGTTTTTCCCTTGAATGAGAACCAATTATTGTCTTTTCAATTATTTGCAGTGGTGTATATTTTTTCTATTAGCTCTTGTGAATTTTGATTCCCCGAATTAATTATCTTACCTTGTTGAAAATTTGGTGTTTTCTGCATAGTCTTAGTGTGCATGTTATTTGTTGTACTATTGTGATTTATCCCTCAACACAAAAGTGTTTTGCTTAGGATTTAGCTGAAACCCATTAATTCATGCTCCTTTAATTTGTTCTCAATATATTGTACATGTACTATGTCAAATCCATCAATAATTTTTGTGTATCACCCCATTTAAATTTTAGTTACAACCATCTTTTTACCCTTAAAACCCCAAAAAATTAGTTTATGATACATCAATAAGGAACCGACCTTGTAATCCCGGAGACTCGCCTTAACATAGGGATACCCTCAGCCCTGAGGTGTTTCCATTGTATCTGCAGAAGTGAGGTAAGAGAAAGATTAGAAACCATGTTGTTATCCCTCAACCAGGGTGCACATATGAGAGATAACACTTATCACTTTGGGTCAGCTTTTAGAGTTGTTAATGACAAAATTCAAGCAAAAGAATCACACACGCACCCAGAACTTACTATCTATTCTAAGGGGCAATAGGAAAACTAGACAATTGGGACCATTAATTTCTATCTACTACTGGGGAAAAAGGAACAGTTAATAAATACTACATTTGGGTTGCATTATTCACTGCATATGAAGGGAAAATTTTGAATTCCATCACACATTCATCTTGGGGGAAAAGTAGTTATAGCCCATTATCTTAGTGCGACTGACACAAGGGCTACCTAACTTTAAGGGACATGATTCTATCACACACACGCACACACATGCACACACGCACACACACACACACACACACCAGAACTACATTGAGTCTAAAATTTAGTACAACACTCAGTGACACTTACATTTGGGTGACCACTAATGTTAGTATGACTTGAGCATATGCATATTTCATTCCATTTAATGTGTGTTTGAGCCTTGTATATGTAGTTAGGGTTTGTTTTGTAGGTATATGTACAACAGAGAAACCATACAATGAAGTGGATGTGACACAGAGTGAAGCGAAGGTGACATTATCATACCCTCAAATAACCAGATCCACACTCACTACCAAGACACTAACGCCTGGGGCAGTTATATCCCTTTCTAGACGCTTTTGTCCAGCACACATGTAGATCATTGTCTTCCAAATGAATCTTGTGCAGTCTATATTGATTTTGTTCTACCATCATCCCAACTTAGATTTAACACATACAATGAGATATCAGCTAAGTCACTCTCATCCTCTTGTTGGTTATACTTGCTTACCATTGCATGTTATATATTATTAATTTCTAATATATCTGATTGATCACCAATTCTTTGACTTAATATTTAAATTTGGTTAAATCATCTCATAGGAACCCATGTAGTTAAGAAGGGCTTATTCATTAGTAAATTAATTTAAGGTATGAATATCAAGAGATGTAATATTATCAATGAGATATGGATGGACGGGAATTAGAGATGTCATAGGATTTTCCATGTTAACTTCATGGGTGATTTTTTTTATGTTGGAAGAAACATTGGAACTAATGTTGATGCACATAACAACCGGGTAGTATAACTAATACCTTGGCAAGGAGAGTATGTAGGGAGTAATATAAGTGTGTGGATGTCTTTCTAAGAGTGACTAAGTACTCATCCTATAAATCCCTTATGTAATAAGTATTGATAACCCATTTCATATTGATGGTAAGTAGAAGGTGGTGGTGAGATGCATTTGAGAAGCTCAAGGTTGGACCATATTGTATGTGGGAATAGATAAATTTTCATATGTGGTAGTAGCAAAATGCTTGAATGGATTTGAATCACCCTCAACAGTTTAAATATATCCTTGATAATAGTACTTGAGCCAAACATGGAGGGTAGAGGGTATAACGTGCATAGTATGGATCCAAGGGTGACCTAGAAGAATGTTGTAACTGGGATGACTAGGAATGACATGACACAAAATATCGAGAGTGTGAATTCCCATACTAATAATCAAGGTGATATGTATGAGTACCTGACATGGAGTATTATCAAATTCTTGTTTGTGCATGGTAGATGAGGTAAGATTGATGACTTAAAGTTTGAATTGATGTAAAAAGGAGATGTTACAAATATTAAGGCCTGAGCCATTGTCTACAAAGGCATGTTTGACCAAGATATTATCTATATTTACTTAGATATATGATGAAATATTCTGACTTACTGTAGACACAAAATATATGCACTTGGGTACATTTCTAGGTCTTAAAGCATATTAATGTATACATGATTCTTAAGAAAGAAAACTAGTGGTTAACAACTTCTTTTTAGCTTTTTGCTTTATCTCCTGCACTTTTATTGGTCTTACATATCTTACAGCTCTATAAGAATTTTACTGATTTATCTTTTATGGCCTCAAACACTAGTGCCCAGTTAGGACAGAAGTACCCAAGCGCTCATGTCCCTCTTGGGTGCTCTTGACCTTCTTTATCTTCTTCTCACTCTTTTCAGTATCTTTTACTTTTTGGTCACCTTTTAGAACTTTGGGTTGGCCTTTCAATTATCAATTACGGAATTCAAACAAGGGAGTCATATATATACTTAGTCACTTCTTTCAAATAAAGGGCCAAGCATATAAGAATTATCTATCATCACCTAAACTTGCATTCAAAGGAATAAGAGCATTAAAAAACATACATTTAACACATCCATACAAGGGACACATGTTGCATTATTCTGCATACACATCATAAGAGGGGAGTTCATTTTATTTCATCACAAACATTCTACATACTTGGTACATTCTAGATCTAGCCCGCTATCATCATGCAAATTACACAAGGGAATGATAGAGAATCATTACAAACATAAGACATAGAACTACATGGAGTCTAAAATGTAGTGCAACATTTGGTATTAAGTTCACTCTCCAGGTGACCACTGGGGTCAGTATAATTCCACATTCTACATATTTTTTATTAGATTTGATGTGGTTTGTGGACATGTGCAAGTAGTTATCTGTTTTGCAATTTACAGGTACGACCGATGATATAACATTTGAACCAGAGTGACAAAGACTGAGTAGAATTGAAGCTTCTTCTTCCCAGAAAGGATCATAACTTGAGCATCTAGGCAGTCACTTGTGCCCATTCTAGACATTAGTGCCCAGATGCTCTTGTCCTCATGTGGGCACTTATTTACGATACAATTTCAAGTTTTAAAACCCTCGTTAAGCCTTAATGACACTGTTCCTAGCCAGATCTAATAATTTTCTAGTCCAAATCATCTTTAGATTGCAAGGAAATTAGCTAAGTCATCTTCCTCTTTCATTTGCTTAGGGTTTCATATCTTTGAATGTTTGTTATTTGTCCATTATTTTATATTATCATTTGAATATCATTAGTTACAATCAAGTTACTCTGAAATATGGTTTAATTCAATTTAGATTAAATCACTAATGAAATCATGCGAGGGGAGCTCTTTAAGGCTGAAGGATATGGTTTCAGTAATGAGGTTACAATAGTGAACATAGAGAGCACATATTCATATATTGCATTAAGATGAACTCTTTTGGTGTGTAAGATATGTGAAAAAAAAGTGTTGACATGTGGGGTGAGTGCAAAGATATTCTATAACATATACCACTAGGCATGGAGAGGGATCCATGATCGAGTGAAGATAGTTCAGAAGAAAAACCATAGGGAAACTAGGGTTGACATGAGATATATGAGTCATACATTGGGTTCACCAAATGTTTAAACCGTATTTAAATTCTAGAGTTATTATGAGCTACAAAACAATAATAGGGATACAAGGATTAACAAGTATGTCATTTTGATCTAATTAAATTCCAACATCAATTATACATGATTAAAATAATATGTATTCAAACATGAAAATAACTAAATGATTGATAAACGATAAGTAGCTTGCTCAAAACATGAGATTAGAAATAGACTTAGTTGTTTAGGATGATTATAGAGTGATTTGGGTGTGCAAAGAAGTGGAACAGGAAGATTTAGAGTTGTGGATTCTACACAAAAAGATTTTAGAATTGGAGAGTGTGTAGGTTCATGACCATACAAAATTTATATATCTAAGGAAATAACTATATGGGTTTGATTTAATGAAATTAAATCTAAGATAAGAGCATTGTTGATCAAATAAAATAATAGTAAAATACAAGATCTAGTTAATATAAGTATAAGCGAGAGTGATATATAGAGTTTTTAGAAGAATGACTTAGCTTGTCACCATAGGTTTAGACTGATTATGGGTTGGTGAATGTTTTGAAAAAGTGTATTCTAGGTTGCGTAAGCTCTGATTCTAAAACTATAATTTTTTTATAATCTCGGGGTGGATAGGAGCGCCTGAGAGGGGACACGGGCACCTAGGTGCTAGCATTTGTTCTGGGAACTAGTGTCTACATGACAACTTAGAATATGATTCTTTCTGTGTCACTTTAGCTCATTGTAGGTCATATTAGGTTCACTTGTACTTACAAAACAAACCCTAGATACTTACACAAGACTTAAGTGCATATTATATTGAATAAAAAAATGCATATGAGAGAGGGCATACTGATCCCAACGATCACCCTGATCTGATCTTGTTGTTGAGCGCTACACTACATTTCAGACACTATGTAGTTCTTGTGATGTGTGATTGAAATTTGTGTCCCTTGAGATAGGATTCCCTACTACCAATCACACGAAGAATAGTAGGATACAACTACTTTGTCCTAATGCAATAATGTGTGATATGGAATTCAGAATAGCCTCCCCCTATGCAGTGAATAATGCATCCCAAAAAATGTAGTCCCTTATGTTGTTGTAGACACCAAATTTAGGTCACACTCCCCCTTTGCCCCACATGTATATTAATTTAATTACCATCAATTAAATTAAGCGCCATGCTCACAATATTCATTATTTAATTACCTTAATTAAACTAATTTCGACCTCACCTATACGCCTCTTCATAAACCTATTCTTAGCATGTTTCCCTTTTACTAGGACTCAATATCCACTCACCATAACTAACTAAGACTTAGTCCTACCTACCTGAATTAACCAAGACTTAGTTCAACCCTAAAATCACATGCCTATTCTTCCTCTAACCACATTCCCGCTTATCTAAGTGCAACATTCTATTTTGATCCGTGAGAATAGACAAAGTTGGCCAAAAAGATTGCCAAGATCTGTCATTTTTAATAAACCTAGGATTTCCTGCCTTAACCGACGCCGGTCAACCCTAAACCAACATCAGTTACCATATATTCACTTGGGTAACCTTGTTTAAGAGGTTGGAAGAATTATTCAAGTCTTAAAGAAGAAAGATCTGCATACAAGCACACACTAGAGCACTCCTACACACCCAGACACCCTGAACCAGTAACCAAACATTGATTTGAAAGGAACGCATTCATGGTAACATTCCAGGAATCACAACCACGGCTCTGACCACCGATTCCACAGATCAACCATCACCTCCATCTAACCACCAGGTCTGCAAAACACCAGTAAGTACCTTTGGATCTACACCTTCCCTTATTTATTTAGATTAGTTTATTCATATCTGTTGGAGAGTTCTAGTTTCCCTTACATCCCATCACCTCTCACCTCCCTGTCAATCTCTTTGCCCAATCACCTACAACCTCCTAGCCTCCCATACTTGACTCCAAACACCTCTAACTACCCCCAACACTATCATCTACCTCCCCATTATTTGTCCATTCCCTAGGCAATCCCATAGAATCACCAAAACCCACCCTCAATAAGTTTCTACCAGCCTAACCCTACCGACATCGGTTAACCCAAACCGTCGTCAGTTTCTTATCAACCGACATCGGTCATACCGTACTGATGTCGGTCTTTGCATCTGGTAAACCTGCCTATAACAGAAACCTCATACCGTTCATCCAAACAACCCAAATCACCTAAAGCTTGAACCTGACCTGTCCTAACCACTTTATTTACCTGTTTGACTTTCAGATCTAATCCTAGCCTAGCCTGTTAGATTATATTTTTTTATTGTACTTGAATGAGATACCTAAATCATATCAACTATAGTAGGACATTATTGGTTCACATTATTTCTTGCATTAAGTTGTTTTAAACAGTGGATTGACAGCCATCTAGGAAGTATCACACTTTCCGGATCTAGCATACGCTAGGCAATCCACTGACATATATCGTTTACTATTTCTTGTGTGGTCTTGTTTGTATTCGCAGTTAGTTCCTCCTAGAAAAAAGGAAGTTATCACAATCAGCATTGGATCAGGAAATGAGAACGTGTGCACTCCACCTTCCACTTTCACTCACATGTATTCCTCCTCACCCTTACCTTATTTGTTTTTCTCTTACGTACGCACACTATTTGGTGAAATAGTTGCTCTTGTGTATATGGTATATATAGAAATGATAACCAAAATGTCCCCTTATAATCATTAGTAGGTTGTGTATATATATGTGTTCTTTGTTTGAATTTTGACACATAGTGACACCAAAAGCTGACCTATGTCATGAAAAGGAGATAAGAAAAGACCCAAAGCCAAATCAAACCAACTAATGAGAAAATCAAGCAAATAGGACAAAAGTGCCCAGAAGGACATTAACGTCTAGGCGCTATTGTCCTATCTATGTGGTATTTTCCTACAGTAAGAAAACAAAAACATAACGAAAGATAGGAACATGGATCCCTGTGACTCAACTAAAAAGATGCAAATGCAAGAAAAAAGACGTAAGCAGAGCTAAACAAAGTAAGAAAAGGACCAAAGAGGTGTCACTAGTGCCTAGTTTCCATACTTAGAAATCATGTATATAAAAACATAATAAAGGCATAATGTAATAGTAATAAGTACATATTTTAATGACTATGGGGTCAAGACATGGAGTGTATGGTTTTAGATTGAGAGACAATCATGTTGTACAACTTTCTATGTGTTTTTCTTATCTGTAATGACACTCATTATTTTTTGTTCTTACTTGAACAACCTTGGGATGAACTTGATGATCTACAACAGAGTAGAAACCCTAATAACTTATAGAACCTGTTATCAGAGCATTACCAAACAAAAAGGAGAAAAATATGTGTTTGTGCATTTGAGGTTGGACCTCCCTGGAGGTTAGGCTCATCATTCATAAAGCTTTCAGAGTGTGTAGTGAATTATAGATTATAAGAATATAAGGTTTTATTAATTCACTATTAGTTACATATTAACTAATTAATGGTTATAACCACTTTAACCATTTTATGACTATCTCTTGTATAATAAAATGATAGAAACACAATCTACAATGTTTGCAATCTTCTCCTTCGTTATATCTTTGTTTGTGTATTCTAACATTAATATCAAAGATGAATACTCGATAGGCTCTCCAAATATCGAATAGAAGAAAAAAAATCTAAGGTTGTAACTTGTAGAAAACTAGAAAATGTCAAAATTGATAAATTATTATTAGGGCATGAAAGTATAATAGATCCCATGAAAAAGGGAAAAACATGAACAATCAAGCAGGAAAAAATATAGGCAAAAAAGACACTGGCGAATATGGATATTGTACATTTAAACATTGTTGTGATTTTTAGAGGACACTAGTCAAAGACACAAATTTGCATGAGGGATTAATGTTTATTTGAATGTGTGAATATCAAGGACACAATCATGATAACATAACCATTATTTCCAACATTACAAATCACTATGATTATAAAATACCATACGTGAACTTTAATCGCAAACTACAGATGACAAAAACACGATTGTCTGTTTCATACTAGAGGGACACATGTGACTTCTTAGGCTCAATTTTTAGGGGAAAATACAATCAAGAAAGGGAAATGATGAATCAAGAGACCTAAAAATGATTAAAAATCAATTGCTCACAGTTTAAAAAGAATACAAATCACTTTGGTATTTTTCTAATTTTTTCAACAATGCATTTATTTACATTGTTTTTAGGTCAAAATTTGTTTACTGTATTGTTTATCGGGGCTAAACTATTGTATAGATCTCATAGGTACTATTTTTGATATTGGATACTCCATTGGAGAAACATTTTGGGTTCAACTTTCATATTCGGAAGGTTAAAATGCAAATGCAATTGATGAATATAACTATGCAGGGAATAATTAATGGGAAAGAGAAATCATCTACAAATGCAATTAAATTACTGGATTGACAAAGCCTAGATGATAATGGTTTCTCTTTGGAGTAAAATTTGTCAATGCAATCTTTTTGCTTAAGCTTAAACTTTTTAGATTCAAGATGGCTAATGGATTCACTATTTCTAGCCACATAAGAAATTATATTGCTTCTTAGACAACAAAATTTAATTCCACTTTACATAATGAGGATACCAAATCCATTTTCCTAAACAATTTTCCTTTTAAATTCAACAATGTATTTTTTTATTCTTAGTCAATTGCCTTCTCAAATTGCGGAAGATATGATTTCAGCTATCTTAACCAAAGAAAAGAGAACAATTAGAAGAGATACAAAAGATGATACTCAACCTGAGATGACCTTATACTCAAAAATAACCATAGAAAATTAAATAAAGACAAAAGGGAAATTGAATGTTACTACTGCAAAAAATGAGTTCACACAACATGGAAATATACCATTCAAGGCAACAATGTTCTTAAAGAAAAACTCAAAAGCATATCAAATGAAGTTAATGCAACCATTGTTAAAGATCCACTGAATGTTGTAAATGATGAAGAATATATATTTTAAGAAGCCCCCACTTTGAAGACAAGAAAGGATTTAGGGTAGATGAAGCTCAACATGGATGGCTACCCAATTAGTTCGAGATTTTGTGAATCTTAGGATTCATACCCTTACGAGGGTCATGAGATAACTTGATGGAGCATTGCAAATGTCACTTAACATGGATTATTGTCTAATTATTCAGGATGTTCATGCTACGCCCTTAACCTATTGCTTGTATTAGGATATGAGTAGCCGACTTGTGGCTTACCATATCATTTATATTTTCTCATGCTTAGTAGGTCGGCCTTGGTGTTGGACATAACATATGAATAGTATATCTAGGGGATTTTAGGTAGTATTTCATCATCATTTGGAGCATTTGAGTCTTATTGTATGGTTTGGAGGTTGCCCCCTCGAACTGGCGAAGCTATTCTAATTGCATATTGAGATCATTATTCTAGAATATTGTGTTATTTGGTGCTATATTTCTTCTCATGATCTGAATTATACAAGTAATTTCATTACAAGTGGTATTAGAGCTGCGATCTGGGCCAAAATTAGGGCAAAAACCCTATTTTTTTGTTTTCACCATATATTGCGAAGCAAAGCGAATTGGTGGGAGATATTTTTTACTAGAGTTGAAAAACATTTCAAGTAAGCTTCCTTGAAAATTTTAGACTTTTTTGATTTATTTTGCAAAAGTTATTACAAATTTAGGGTTTTTCATAAAATCACTCCCTAAGGTGCAAATTGTGGAATTTTTTCAAATTCGTCACATTTTCGAAAAGCACAAAAAAAATTATTTTGGGTTTGTTCTTTAAGTTTTTTTATATTTGGACGAATTCGTATTGAAATACGAAACCCTAAAATTTGAGTTGATCCCTACATCCTACTATTTTGGGGCATCATGGCAGGGCCTTCCACAAGAGGAAAAAAGAATCCCATCACTCCAGGTAAAACACCAGAAAAGGATGAGATAGTAGTTGAGGAGTTGGAGATAGAAGATATAACTACAGATTCCTCAGGGTTAGGGTTTACTTCGACAGACCACAAAGTAAGCCAGCTTGAGTTTAACCTGAGAGACCTCGAATCTCAGGTGGCCAGCAAAGAAGATGTGGATAGGATTGGAAAAAGATTGGAGGATTTCATGCAAAACTTTAGTACGTATATGATGGGTAATCATATTTATGTCAATCAAGGTGGATCCTCAGGTCAACATAATAGACACATGAGCCAGAGTGGATCTTTGAGTGTGCACAATCCGAATATGAGCACTCTGCAGGCATGTACTATGTTTCCAAAAGTGGAGTTGCATAAGTTTGATGGAAAGGATCCACTCAATTGGATCAACCAAATGGAGAATTTTTTTGAACTACATCAGATTCCACTAGGACAAAAGGGTGACCATGGTAGCTTTGTATCTCGAACCTAACCAATTCATCTGGTATCAATGGCTATGTGCTCAAAGGTAGAAAAGTGGTCTCAATGTTACATAGACAGTGTTCATGGAAGAGTTGCAATTACACTATAGTTCTAGTGTGTCAGATAATTACTTCATCCAATTAGCAAAATTGAGACAGATAGGATCTGTTAAGGGATTACATTCATCACTTCCAAAACCATTCTCTACAGGTGGAAAATATTACTGAAGAGAATCTGAATGACCTATTTCTTGGGGGTCTTAAGGATCACGTTGAGCATGAGGTGCATATGTTTAATCCTCATAAGGTTTCTGATTCGATGATTATGGAAAGAAGGGCAGAGGAGAAATTTGTTTCAAGTAGGAGACAACATTCACTTATACCAGAGATCGCAACACCTTGGCCCCAACACTCCCTCGACTAGTTAGATTGACACCTCAACAAATTGAAGAAAAAAGAGAAAAAGGTTTATGTTTTAACTGTGACAGTAAATTTGGACCAGGACATGAATGTGTTGAAAAGAAGTTGTTCTACATTGATGGGCCTAGTGAAGATGAAGAGAAGGATGAAGATTCAGAGTCAGAGGTCTTGGTTGAGCCAAAGGAGTCAGGAGATCCTCAACCAACAATCTCATGCCACGCAATTTCAGGTATTAGCACCCCCCAAACCCTAAAGGTGGTTGGATTCCTAAAAAAACAGAGGGTCATAGTGTTGATTGATTCAGGAAGTACTCACAACTTTATCAATCATAAGTTAGTAGTGCGCCTAAACTGCTTCATTTATCCAGCTCCTGAATGTCAAGTAATGATTGCTGATGGAGGTACTGTTACTTGTTCTGGAAAATGCCATAGCATTAAGATTGCCATGGGAGATTACATACTAAATAGTCCCATGTATGCTATTTCTATGGGAGGAACAGACATTGTGTTAGGGGTTCAATGGCTTACCACTTTGGGAACCATTGAGATGAACTTCCAAGACTTGTTCATGTGATTTCACTCTAAAGGAAGGACTTTTGAGCTAAGAAGCTTAAGAGAAAAGTCTCCACAAATAGTAAGTTCTCATCAGATGCACAAAATGCTAAAAAAGGGTGCAGAGGGATTTATGACACAACTATTTTCATTGGAGGCTCATCATTCTAAGGACATTATACCATCAGATATGCAAGTAGTGTTGGATGCACACTCTGTTATATTTGAAAATATACCAAAGGGCTTACCTCCAAAGAGAGATCATGATCATGTTATTCAGTTATTACCAGGAAGTCAACCACCTAACATCAGACCTTATCGGTACCCATATGTGCAAAAGAGTGAAATTGAAAATATTGTACAAGAGATGTTGGAAGCAAGAATTATCCGTCATAATTAGAGTGCTTATTCTTCTCCAATAGTGATGGTATGGAAGAAAGATGACATGTGGCACATGTGTCCTAATTATAGGGAACTTAATAAGTACACAATCAAAGATAAGTTTCCTATTCTTGTAATTGATGATTTGCTTGATGAGTTGCATGGTGTTGTTTATTTTACAAAGCTTGATCTTCGTTCGGGATACCACCAAATCATAATCAAGAATGGGGATGTTCATAAAACTGCCTTTCAGACACATGAAGGCCATTATGAATTCCTAGTAATGTCTTTTGGACTCATAAATGCACCTTCTACATTTCAAAGTTTGATGAATTCTATTTTTAAGTCATTCCTGTGGAAGTTTGTCCTAGTGTTTTTTGATGATATATTAATTTATAGCAAAACATGGGAGGAACATTTGCATCATGTAAATAAGGTTTTAGAAACTCTTGAGCAACATCAACTTTATGCAAAGCCCTCTAAGTGTTCTTTTGGACTCGAGGAGGTTGAATGTTTGGGTCACATTGTCTCTCATGAAGGGGTTAAAGTGGATCCTAATAAGATCAAAGCCATGATGGAGTGGAAAGTTCCAAAAACCCTAAAGAATCTACGAGGATTTTTGGGGCTTACAGGTTATTACCGAAGATTTGTAAGGCATTATGGAAGCATATTTTCACCTCTCACAACTTTATTAAAGACGGACTTCTTCCATTGGAGTGAGGATGCAACCAAAGCATTTGAGAAACTAAAGGAGGCCATGCATACCACTCCAGTCTTGGCTACTCCAGATTTTTCCAAAACATTCATTGTTGAATGTGATGCATTAGGGCTGGGTACGGGGGTAGTTCTCATGCAAGAAGGCCATCCTATTGCCTTTTTGAGCCGTTAATTCAAAGGTAAGAATCTTTCTAAGCCAGCTTATGAGAAGGAAATTCTAGCCATACTTCATGTAGTAAAGCAATGGAGACCATATCTCATAAGAAGACACTTTAAAGTGAAGACAGATCATGATAGTTTGAAATACTTCTTGGAGCAGCGTTTATCATCTGAAGAACAACAAAAATGGGTCTCCAAGATGTTGGGATATGATTTTGAGATTATCTATAAGAAAGGGAAGGAGGAATGTAGTCGTGGATGCTCTGTCACAGAAAGATGAATCAACTGCAACCTTGTTATGTGCCATATCCATATTACAGGAAGATTGGATAGATGAGGCAAGGTTCGAATGGAGAAATGACCCAACCACACAAAACCTCATTCATCATCTCCAGAATGATCCAAGCATGTCTAAAAAATTTGTATTGAAAAGGGATGCTTTATGGTATAAAGATAGATTATACCTCTGTAAGAACTCCACTCTTAAAAATAGGATTCTAACTGAGCTTCACTCTTCTCCAGTAGGGGGGCACTTTGGATTCTTGAAGACTTATCATCGAATCAAACAAGATTTCTTTTGGGAAGGTCTCAAAGGGGATGTCCAAAAATTTGTGGCAGAATGCATGGTTTGTCAGCAAAATAAGGGTGAAACAGTTCGATCTCCAAGTCTTCTACAACCTCTATATATTCCTAGCCAGCGGTGGGAAAAGGTTTCTATGGACTTTATCAAAGGATTGCCTAAATTTGAAGGAAAAAATGTCATCATGGTTGTGGTGGATAGACTCACCAAATATGCTCATTTTTGTGCCTTGGCACACCCATTTGTTGCAAGCACGGTAGCAACAACCTTCATGGACACAGTTCAAAAGCTTCATGGAACACCGAAGATTATAGTAAGTGATCAAGACCCTATATTTACTAGAAATTTTTAGACTGATTTATTCTCATGTTTGGGTACTCAGTTAGCTCATGGCTCTTCTTATCATCCCCAGTGTGATGGGCAAACATAAGTTGTAAATAAGTGTTTGGAGGGATATCTCCGTTGCTTTACGTCAGATAAACAAGCAAGATGGGTCCAATGGTTGCCACTTGTAGAATGGTGGTATAACACTTCCTTCCATACTTCATCTAAAATGTCTCCTTTTTTGGCACTCTATGGGTACCATCCACCATCCATCACATCATCATTGAGAGGACAACCGCGGGTTAGAGCAGTAGAAGAACACATTTAGTATCAATAAGAGGTCCTCTCTAGTCTCAAGGAAAACTTACTCATGGCACAAAACCGCATGAAGCAACAGATTGATCAACATCACATAGAAAGGCATTTTGAAGTCAGTGATTGGGTTTTTGTGTAGTTACAACCATATAAGCAAATGTCTTTGAAATAACAACAAAAGGATAACAAACTTTCACTGAAGTATTATGGCCCCTATCAAGTATTGCAGAAGATTGGTACTGTAGCATACAAATTAGAACTTCCACAATCAACCAAAATACATCTAGTCTTTCATGTTTCTTACCTGAAGAAAGTAATTGGACAAAGAGTATCAGCCCAAACAATGTTACTTGAGCTCAATGAGGAGGGGAGAGTCATCTTGGAACCTGAATGCATCCTTCAAACATGCACTAAAAGATTGAGGACACATGTTATTACTTAGTACCTGATCAAGTGGAAAAATATGGATAATGAAGATGCAACATGGGAAGATATGACATTCCTGCAACAACACCCAGAGCTTCTCAACATTGGGGACAATGTTGCTTTGAAGGGGAAGGGCATGCTACACCCTTAACCTATTGCTTGTATTAGGATATGAGTAGCCGACTTGTGGCTTACCATAGCATTTTATTATAACATTTATACTTTCTCATGCTTAGTAGGTCGGCCTTGGTGTTGGTCATAACATATGAATAGTATATATAGGGGATTTTAGGTAGTAATTTATCATCATTTGGAGCATTTGAGTCTTATTGTATGGTTTGGAGGTTGCCCCCTCGAAGTGGCGAAGCTATTCTAATTGCATATTGAGATCATTATTCTGGAATATTGTGTTATTTGGTGTTATATTTCTGCTCATGATCTGAATTATACAAGTAATTTCATTATAGTTCATAACTCATGAGTTTGGGGAGATGGAATCCAATAACTCTGGAATTTAATTGGAGAAATACACCTTTACGAGGGTCACAAGGCAATTTGATGGAGTTCTATTGTTTTTTAATATTTTGTTAATGTGTTTATTTTTGCTTTTTTATAGTGTAAGCCTATAAAGAGGGTATATGGAGATAAGGCTTCATTACACCATTATTTATGTATTAACTAATGAATGGTTGCAACCACTTCAACCATTTTGTAACTATCTCTTGCATAATAAAATGAAAGACACACAATCTTTAATGTGAGCAAACTGCTACTTCGTCATCATCTCTTTGTTCACATCTTCTAAGTATATCATCCTAGTCTCACGATTATTATCAATATGATATTAATCCAATTACAAACTAGTGACGTATTTATGAGAAGCAAAAAGATTTCACGAGCAATTTATTTATATTACTAAAATTTTGTGGGAGTTTTACCTATTTGCGTCTAACTCATCTCAAGATGACTACCATGAGAAGTCGTTAATGTGATGAAATTTTTCCTTGTGTAGTTTTTGGTAATAATCACACGATAATGGAACCCACTTAACACACAAAGAACAATAATTGGAGCATGTAATGTCTTATATATCACCCTGTCTCAAACTTATTGCCAACATGGGATGAACCTGATTAAAACATAATTAAGTATATAATGTGTGATTAACCCAATTACAACCTAATAATGCATTAGTGTCAAGAAAATCAATTAGATTATTACTCTTTGTGAGGGTTTTACCCTTGTGTGTTTTAGGTCATCTCATAATGATCACCATAAGTAGTCATTAACACGATTTCCCCATTCACAAATCTTCTAGATTGAGCAGTGCCATAAAAAATTCTTTGTCTCATAATTATTTCCAGTGTAGGATCCTTGTCTCCCAATTATTACTAGAGAGGGATTAACCCAATTACAACCCAACCATGTACTTGTGTTAAGCAATTTAATTATTTTACTCATTGTTGTGAGGTTTATACTTAGTATATTTCATTCATTTCAATATGACCACCATGAGTGGTCATTAAAGCTCTTTACCCATTGACAAAGATTTTGGAGCGTGTGACACTTTATAAATCTTCCTTATCTTGCAATTATTACCCATACAATATTAACCCAATTACAACATAATCATGTATTAATGTCAAAAAATTTAATTACATTATTAATGTTTGTGAGTTTTTTACTTGCGTGTTTGTTTAATTGATCTCAAGATAACCACCATGAGTAGGTGAGGAAAGATGAATGTAAACCAAATATATTGGTAATAATGACAAGAAAAAGGGACCCACTTAACCCATAAACACCAAAGGCATTTGTTATTAAGGGAGGAACAATGAATGTAATCCACATATTTGAGCTTCTTTCCCTCGAACCTCTTTCCCCATTAACAAATATTTTTAAATGTGTGATACTTTATAAATCACCTTTATGTCACAATCAATACCAATTTGGGATTAACCCAATTACAACCTAATCATAAAGGCTTTCATGATAAGCGTTTTGATTAGATTATTAAATTTTTGTGGGATTTTTACTCTCATGTGTTCAATTCATCTCAAGATGACCACCATTAGTAGCCTTTAACATAATGAAAAATTTCCTTGTGTATTGTGTTTTGTAAAATCATAGGTTGTCAATGTAATGATAATTTTCATTGTGTATTTTTTTGGTAATAATCACAAGGCAAGGAGACGCATTTTGAGTACAAATACTGTACACATTTATGAGTAGGGGTGATGTAGGTGCATTGGGTTCACAAGTAATCTTGCATCAACTTAAAAGTTCAAAGCAGGAGTAATTAGTTTTGTGCACCCCTTTACTTATACACGACCCAATATGGCTGGTTGAAGACTTGTGCCTGTACACAACTTGTACGTCGTGTGTAACCTTATCGGAGCTCTACATATTTTCGTGTAAAAGGTTTTAATTCATATGCAACATGAAGTCTCATGCAAGTGATTTTTTTGTGTGAAACTTGTGCACCTTGTGATGTATTCTAACTCAAATCCATGTACACAACCATGTATTGGAGGATGCTTGCACAACCCCATGATTCACATGTTGCAAAGTTATGTGTGTATTTCTTTGTAGTATATACACATTTAATCTCATGACCTAAATAAGGATAGTTGGAGAATGGTCACTTCTTTGAAGTGATGCATTGTTCATGAAAAACTCTAGTCCATAATCAATATCACACCCATGGTTCCACATGTTGACACGAGATGAAAGAATAATATTTATGACAATGCATAATGCACAACCATTTGAGAAGTTGAAGAGTCACATGGATGGCAAATTGTACAATGGTTAAAAGAGGAACCGTTTCAACTTCCATGAGGGTTTCACATACACATCTATACTATGTATATGTCACTATTCAGGGGTTGGCTAGAAGTTGGCTAGATCAATTGAAGCTTTAAGATCAAAGATTGGAAAGACTGAGTGTTAGCAATATTTTGAAGATTGTAACCAAAACAAATATTTGTAGAGTTTGCAAGTATGAGTAGAGATAATGTGTAATACGTTTCTCGTGGGATAGTTGTAGTGTTGCAAATTGTAAAGTTTGTAACAAGATTGTCGTTGTGTGCGCATAATGTATTTTCCTCATTATGTCAATAAATAGTTGAAGTTCATTGTTCCATGATGCGTAAGGACTATAATTAGCCCGTTTATCCTTTATTTGTTTATGCGGGCACCTAGGTCGTATGGTTTTATGCAATCCTTCACTAGATTCCTTAACCGTGTTTGCAAATGGGAAAATGAACGATGAATGTAAGTGACTACTTTGTGCTTATCACTTTTTAGTCTCTTCCCCATCGTCAAACCTTTTGGAGCGTGTAGCGCCTTATAAATCACCCAATTTGTTTGGATTTTTTTGGGTGGGAATTCTACTCGGGTGTGCTTAAGTCATCTCAAGATGATCACCATGAGTAGTCATTAACATTATTATTTTTTTGTAGGGAGGAGCAATGATGGAATCATCTGCTTTGGGAATCTCACCCTTTTGCCTCTTCCCCCACTATAGCCTTATCAATCACCCTTGTCTTACAATTATTATTATTTTGTGGGATTTTCACTCATGCATGTTTATGTCATCTCAAAATAATCATCATTACAAACACCATAAGCATTTGTTATAAGGGGGATGAACATGAACGCACTCTATAACTTTGGGCATTTCACTCTTTAACAAGATATTTGTTAGGAGCTATTTTTCACCAAGTAACTAATTTTTAACAAATGTCCAAAATTTAGATTAACAAATTAGTATTTGATAAATAAATTCCCCAAATTTCCCCATAAAATGTACATAAAGTTGTTAAATTCACCAAAATATACATGTATTAGTAGTAATTTTTTGGGTACTTTTTGCGTAGAATTCATCTAACATGTACATGTTTTCAAGTTCTCAATATAAAAATATTAGCCTTTAATTAAATATTTCTAAACGACTTGCCTCCAATTAAATATTTATAAATGACGATTTTAAGAATAGATTCCAAATACAACCCAATCATATATTTATGTTAAGAGTTAGATAAGCCAACAAGAAATTTCAATACGAACCAATAATCAATAAATACATTAATATCATAGCGATCCCATATTTAAATTAGGTATTTAAACTATACAAACTTTTATTCGACTTGTTTGAGGAGACGGGGCTCGACAAATCCAACACCGTACAGGGAATGGACAATACCACAAGAATACTTAAACAACCTTATATCACACAATTGATCTCTTTTTCTATAGACTAATTGATCTCATAGATATTATTAAAATCTTTCATTTAATTCATTCCTTCTCCAATGAGCAAATAATTGTCTAAATAATAATATTGTTTCCTTCCCGCCCTTGGCCAATCGGACCATTCACCACTTGTGAATGGCAATCTGTACGTCCCTCCATCTTCTCGCACACGCTTCATATTTTTACTTGAAAAAACATTTAATTAATTTCTCAAAACCCTTAAAAAACAAAACATTCCACGCCCCCAAAAGCATTTAATAATTTCTTAAAAAACAATCAAATCCCACAACAAACGGCCCCTATATAAAATTCCCAAATTCAAAAATCACAACCCTCCCAATGAATGAATTTGCCCTATTTAGATTTTGTGTTTTTATTTTAAAAAACCATCTTTTGATTTAGTTTGCTGGAACTAAAACGAACGGGTTCAGAGCTTCAGCTTTCGCCTGCATTGACTGTATATAATTTAGCAATGGGTAAAAAAATTCGAGTTGATTGCAATAACCATTGCTTAAGCGAAAGGCTGAACCAGGTGTCTCTGTTGTCTCAGTCTCAGTCACAGTCTCAGTCACAGGAAGAGGCCACATCACTTTCTGATGCAGAAGACTTTATAATGAAATATTCACAAGACACAGGCGATGTTTCAGAGGAGGTTACTTCAACTAATGCATTATCAGATAATGAAAACAGCGGCCTTCTCAGTCAAGAAGTTTTCGAGTATGTATTCATTATCGTTTTGTCTTTCTGCATTCCTTTCTATGTCTAATTTATTTTGTTGCATAGAAAACCCACAAGTTCAATTCTGAAGAGGGGGAGGGTATGTGACCAGGGCATGGTGGGAATACAGTTGGGTGCCTTTCCTGCGTACTCATATTAGGCTAGAGGTAGTAAAGGGTGGCCATATATCTGGGACCTTAAAAGGCGCTTCACTTTTTCATATTAATATATAAGTGCAATTCTTTTTTTAAAAAATACTTTGGTTTTGGTGGCTCGTCTAGCTCCTCTTTTGCCTTATTAACATTTAGCGCCAGAAAGTGTGCCAGGTTACATTTAGCACCAAGGTTGGAGGGGTATCTAGTTTCCCAATTTTGTGTATGGCTTATTCATGGCTTCGTCTTGGTGGTGTTGTGCCCATGTCCTCTCTTTACAAGCTGTTTCACAGCCCTCCAAGGTCTGAATTTTGGCAGAGTAGGGCTTGGTTCTTATTTAGTCTTTTCACTTGAGTTCGAGCCTAAAGTTCTCTAATTTATTTGAACATTAATGGTTCTTTGAGGTGGGTTGTTATTTTACCTTGTTGTGATTTGGTAACAGGCCTATCAAGATCAGATACACAGCATATGGTGAGCTTTTAATTCTGCTGAACTTGCTTCATGAGGTTGAAACCCAAGGGACATAAATTTGAATTTTACACACACACACACATATAAAAGGTGAAGTGAAAAATGTTCTATATTAGTGAGCTGGCTATGCCATGACCTAAAGAATTACCGTTACCTTTACCATCCTCATTTGCATGTGGCACACATTATCCAGCCATTTTAACATAGAATGCATACCTAGCATGGCTTGAGCTTAGGTACTCTGACTTCCCATTAGTCTATGGTCTGATGGACAGGTTCTGAGTAGGGTTATTTTCTTTGGGGTCATATATCTTGGACCTTATAAGGTACTCCACCTTTTCATAATAATATTTAAGTGCAGGAGATTTGGTTTTATTTTTTTTAATTTTAAACAACTTTGCTATGGGCTGCTCGTCTAGCTCCTCTTTTGCCTTCCTTTAATTTAGCATCAAGGTTTGACGGTATCTATTTTGCTAATTTGTGGTGACGTCCTAGTGGTGTTGGGCCTATGTCCTCTCCTTGCGTGCTAAATGTCTTACTAGTTGTGCCACAGGCCTTAAGGTCTGAATTTTTGCAGGGTAGGGCTTGGGTCCTTATTATTCTTTTCACTCGAGTTTGAGGCTAAAGTTCTCTAATTATTTTTGAACATTAATGGGTTCTGAGTTGGGTAGTTATTTTATCTTCTTGTGATTTGGTAACGGGCCTATCAAGATTAGATACACAGTGTATGGGTTTCTGTGTATTTTGCTGAACTTGCTTCATGATCTTGAAACCCAAGGGGTACAAACTTTGAATAATATACATAAGGTGAAGTGAAAAATGTTCTATGTTAGTGAGATGAACCGGTAAAAAATCACTGTTACCTTCACCATCTGTTTACATGGCACACATTATCCAACCATTTTAACACGAAATGCTTACCTAGCAAGGCTTGAACTTAGGTATATCGACTTTCCATTAGACTATGGTTTGATGGACAGTTTCTGAGTAGGGTTATATTCTTTGAGGTTATTTTAGATTATCCAAGCACATTAATTTGTTCATTTGAGCACTGACCAAAGTTGTGTGAAATTAGTTTGTCTAATGCTTGTGTCTGTTTGAAGATTGTTTTGGGCACCAGCTAAAGCTGATAGGTATGCCCGTGGCTTAGTAATAATGGATCATTACCAAGACATATTCTGGGACAAGCCCTTGTTTTGTATTTCAATTGTTGTGTATTTTTGCATTTTAAAATTCATTTTTTTGCAACTTTTCGCATTCAAGTATTTTTGTTACTCACCCGGGTTATGCAGTTAACCAGTTATGCCAGTAAGTATAAAATCTGAAGAAAGAAGGAGAAATTATATTGATGGCTACCAATAGCCAACTTAGTGTAATGTGACTCAAAAGTGCACCCAGCTATGATAGCAGGGATTTTCTTAAGCATCTTTGCCAAGAGAGTACTCGAGTAACAACAAAAACAAACCACCTTTGAAATGTAAACTGCAACACCCTAAGCTATTATATTAGCAAATGGCTATAGCTATAAGATTACAACCTCCATGAAATGGTAAGAATAAAAATCTTGAACCTATTTCAGCATCAAAAGGTGGGTATATAGAGCTATAAACACACAGCAGACACATTTTAATCGCTGTAATGACTAGAGTAATTTCAAATACAAACTTATGATATTCAGGATTCTTTTTCCATGTTTCAAGATCAAATAAGTATATGTTTCCAATGAACCTCCAGGTACAGTTGTCTTCTTTGTTTCCATGCTTTAGCAAAACATGAATTAATACGGATTGTTGTTGCATTGTCACAACAAAGTTTGGTTGATCCTAATACAAGATGGTATGCTAGCTTAGTTTGTCTTCTATGAGATTGGTAGTTATGTCCTTGTTTCATCAGTGGTGTTTGGGCTGGAAGTGTCTGTTTTAAGCTTTTATTTTTCTGGAGATGTGAAATATGAATTGTTTTATGAATTACGAGTTGAGAAGTTTCCTTATGCTAAAGGAATCACAGCCAAAACATTTCAATAAAAATATAAAAGAACATATACAGCAAGCATAATGATAACCGGTAATATGACATCAGGAGCATGTTTAAACATTATGAGCATAACTTCGTCTTATACTAAGATTTATTTTGATACATCATCTTCTGGTGATGCTTTCATTAGCAGACACAAGTTTTCTGCAAATGTCCACCAAAAAGTTGCAGCCAGCTAATAATATTTTTCATAATATTTGAGATAGTACCAAGCTCTGGTTTTCTGTGTTGGAGTCATGTTCATTCACTTGTAGCCAACATGTAGAATGTCCCTCATGTTTTTGAGTTCTTGCTAATCTGGCTCCGGTAGGCAAGATAAACTTTATTCCATCGACAGAATAAGTTGATTTGATTTCATTCTTTGTTGTCATATATCTTTTACCCAATAGTCTCTCTTTACAATTGTCCAGCTGATAACTACTCTTACTGTATGTCTGGGTTCTGTAATTTCAAGTACCTTTTTATGAAATGCTTAGTTCATTTATAAAGTCTGAGCTTGTGCTTGTGTTCTGAATGACAAAAATAGATCTGTTTATAATTTTTGCAGCACATAGCCTTTAGATATTTCTCTCAAAACCTGCGATCTTTTTATAAAGTATACTAATAGCTTACATGCCATTGTCACTGCTAATAAGTTATAACCCTAACCCCAGGGGCTTGATAGTTGGAACTTTAGTATTTTACATGTGTATCCCTGGTTCAGAATTAAATATGTTTTTCTTGCATAAAAACCACACCCTTTACCTTTATACATCTGACATGATTTTTTATTGGTCAGGAATGATGGCAGTAAAATTTCTCGAGCATGACTATGTTTACTGTATACTCCCACTTTTGCTGGGTATTTCGTTTCCTCTATTTATTGTCTTGTACGGATTCTTGTCATATCATACTTTAACGGTTTTGAACAGTTGTGCTCACCCACAATAATCACATACTGTTCCTTTTTAAAGGAGTTACAAGGAAAAATGCATGAGATTTGGATATTGTCGTTTTACAGATGCTCTCATGTTGACTGAGCAAATTGCTATGGCTTGCTTCAAATTATCTAACTGATTTTTATTTGTGCTTTAGTTCACAAGACTATGTTACACCAGTTGAACCAGGGGTTGCAATGGATTTTGATAGCAAAAACGTAAGTCCATGATGTGGTTCTAGCGATGGGGTTTTACATTCATGTTTATTCAGTAGTTGTCTTCTGGATTTACTTTCCTATGCATTTTTGGCTAGATCACTTTGAATTTCTAATTCTGCTCCAATGCATGCAGGAAAATGTTGCATGTCCAACACCTCCTATTAAATCAACTTCTGGTCGGAGCAAAAGGCACAGGCCAGGTTGGATTATCCAATTCCCAAATAAGATATCTCCCATTTTGTTTTCTTATAAATTATAATCAATCATTGTGGTGTGGATCAAACTTTTATGAAATATTTTTGTTGCTGTTGATGCTGCTTTTCTTTTATGTTTATGTAGTCACTAAAGCTGCCCAAACTTTTTCTTTTGTGGATTTTCAAGTACATGGGAGCTATTTTTCATGTTTTGTGAGTCATGTTTTATTATTATTTCATAGATTTGATCAAGTCTATTATTGTTCTCAGTCAATAGGTGGTAAGAACCAAATCATGCTATGGGATAACATCTACATACTTTTCATTTGTCTTTTTCATTGTTTAAATTAAATTTACACAGTATGTCTTGTGTTGTGTGTGGACTATTGATCAATGCTAAAAGCAATTACAGTGTATCAATTGTTCATTTGAGTATGTTTCAACGTTTCATTAGTCTGGTTTTTATATGTGTCTTTCAAGTTACAATGTTATTCATCTCTATATACAACACTTAACAATTTTTCCATTTCTCTTAGTTGTTATCCTCTACAAATTCGAATGCGGCAACTTACATCATAACTATAGGCATTTGTCGGCAATTATTTGGTATTATGTCCATAGTTACATAAGGCTCTGGGACGGATTTTTTTCTCTCCGAATATTGGGGACGCCTAATTAAAATAATATATAAATATTTAAAATATACAAATAAACTAAAAAATAACTTGACAGAGACTTAAGTAAGTTAAAATAAAACCATTGTGATTGGTCAATTGACCATATCTAATATCTCATATCATTCAATTCGAAATGGATCCACAATATTACAAAGAGAAGAACACAACTCAAAACTCAAAATCAAGATCTGAAATAACATCCATGAATTCCTTGGAGTATTCGTCCTCATCCTTAATAGGGATCCCGATCAATCCTTGTTGAACATGCCTTGACTTGTCAGGATCTACATCTCACTGTAATGTTGGGTCTGCTTGTACTTAGTTGTTTTGTAATCCTAGAGATGCAAGGCATTGTGTACAGCTACATGTTTCTCTCCTCTCTTAGAGGTAAGTTTGTTCCTCTTAACAAATTGGATCCATCTATATGTTGACCAATTCCTCTTAGCAATAGAGGAAATAGAAATTTGGGAAAGGAGGCGAATTGTATGTGTTCGCAATAGTCCTAGACAGCCATATAGTCGCCACCAACTCACTGGCTTCTATCATGCCAATATTAGCTTGTCCATCCTTGTTGGAGATTTGTAGCCTTCAAGGTCAGTAAACTTGAGCCACTCCATTTTGACTTGAGAAACCTCCTCTACACTATACATATTTTTCAAGGCCTTCATAAAGCCCTTCTTCACCTTGTCATCCAAACGGATAACTCTACCTAGCCTATCCACATGCCATTTTGGATTAAGCACATATGTGTCAATACGAAGTGGCGTGTTCAACTTCTCTCACATATGTTGAATGATGGGTAAAATATGTTTATGGTAGAAGTCTAGGGTGGGGTCCCTCACTTGAATAAGTGCCTTCATTTGGCCAAGTATGCTATTATTGCACTCATACATCTCACCAAGATGGGGTTATCAGAATCCCCATGTTTGATGATGCTAAAAAATATAGATATCATTGATGTGATGTATTTCACATCGGCCCAAAATGTGTCTTTGACCACCACTTCCTTCATCCTCTTCCTTTGTCTAGTGTTGGACTTTAGCCATCGAGTCCAATCTTGTGTCATGATCATAAGTTCTAGGGGCTCTTGTGACTTAAGCATCCTATCCAACAAAACAAAGTGGGATGCAATGCGGATGTCAATTGGCTTGAGGAATTCCTTCCTTGAAAAACTTCAAATGAGTGCTGACGATATTTGGTGATTGCAAATGAACTTCTGCACCTCCATAGCCTTGGCTACAATCTTTTTGACATAGTTAATATTCCGATGTCTTTCATTGCATTGTTTATAGCATACATGCAACACGGGGTCCAACAAATATGATTGTAGGTACCCTCCACTAGCTTGCTTGTTACTTTGCATACATAAACTGCATTTGTAATTAATTATACAAAATTTGTAGGGCCAACCTCAATGGCTTCCTTCAAAATGTGATTTTGAAAATTTGCATCTTAATGCTTCTTAGAACAATCTACTATCCTCAAGAAGTATGTTCCAATTTTGCAAGAGACAATGATTTTGATGAGTGGGTGGTGTCTAATATCCATCCACCCATCCATGATAATGCTACATCCATGTGGTCTTCATCTCCTCCATTAGTAAATTAGCTTTGGAATAGTTTCTACCAAGATTGTTGTCCTCAATTTGGTGTCTCTAGGGGGCACATAACTTGAATTTGTTTTTGCTAACTTAGTCATAACCTCCTTGTATAAAGAGAAGGGCAACATTAAATGGGTTTTTAACAACATAGATTTTTTTTCCTATAGCATGATTGGCCTTCTCCCTCACAACGGTCTTTCTCTTCCCTTCGCCCTCTATTTCAACCACCCCGAAACTAGAACCTAGTGCAACATGGGAGAAAGTTCTTGTAGAAGTCCCACGATAGCTTCAGGTGGTGGTAGTGTCAGTGCCAGTACCATGAATTTTTGGAATATTGTTTGTGGGATGTCCATTATAAAGCCTTACCATATTTGCTCTTTGATGTGAAATAGCCTTACAAATATCAACCTCCTTTCTTATAATGAGTAACAAGTGCGCATTGGTCCTAGTGATGTTGCCATGTCAAGTATTTGAACACATATTGTACTTTTAGTTTACTCCCCCTTCACTTTTGGGGTTTGCAACTATGTGAGCAAACTGTTGTAATAGCTTTCCTTTTATCAAATGATTCCCAGGAAATTCAGCCAACATTTGAGAGGGGTGATTGGTCTTTTCAGCTCTCGTAACTGAACTACCAATTTATGTTGCCGTTGCATCTTACCTCTCTCCTTGGCCCATGCACTCCCCACCAAGGTCACCCCTACCACCCATCTCAATCATTTCCTTTTTTGATTCATAATTAGAAGAACTCATTTTGATTGTTGGGGCTGCAATGATTAAAAAACAATTATATATGAAAAAAACCAATGCATTTTGATTAAAAAATGTAAAAAAAGTGAAAAACAACCAATGCAAGTTGAAATAAAAATATAATAAACATAATATAACAATTTTTAACCTAACCACTGTATTTTTCAAAAAAATATCAAAACCCTAACTTGTATACCGTTTTATTTTTTGCAAAAATACATAAACTATCAAATTTAAACCCTAACAGCCCTAACAAGTAATGCTATGGCCAAACCCTAAATATTATTTGTATTTTGACCATACCCACTTTTGTATTTCAAAAAATCAAAACCCTGACTTGTTTAAACCCTAACAGCCCTAACAAGTAATGCTATGACCAAACCCTAAATATTTTTTGTATTTTGACCATACCCACTTTGTATTTAAAAAAATCAAAATGACTGTAGAGAGCAATATGTAGTATGCACTTTTTCCCTTCTCTTTTCTGAAGTGTGATTTAAAATGATAGCATGAGTTCATTTTATAAGTTAGAGTATCACTTTTAGGGTCAGGGTTGTTTGTTTATGTTTTTTAATCTTTACTTTAATTTTGTTTAAAATAATTTATTTTAAAAGAAAAACAATGAAAAAGAAGACAAAAAGATGTCGGACACGTCGTGATGTCCCCACGATGTCCCTCGACCATCCCGGGGATGATGTGGTCCCCAATTTATGCAAAACATAAGGGGACATCCTCGAAATGATCCCTGATTTTCTGGGACGTTCCAGAGACATCTCTTGTAAACCTCAAAACCAGAAACACGAGGGATGTTTTCTCCCCATCCCGCTGTCCCTAGGACATCCCGGACGCTTGTTTCTTGGTGGGGGCGCATCCACGAGTAACACTGATTAAATCCCTAAACATGACTGTTTTCAAGAAGCCAAGTGTAAATACACTACCAAAAAAATTGTGAATGAAAAGTGCAAGCTTTCAAGAATCTGCCCCCAGTGCCCTCGCCGCCTTCTGACAAGTTTCCCCACCTCCCTCTCGCCATCTCCCCTACTCGGGTGGCGGCAGAAAATGATGACGAGAACCCCATTGGTTGGGACATTCCAGATGTTTGCAAGGACCTCCCTGGTTTGGGCTAGCTTGACGACCACGATCCTCTTGCTTCGGGGATGTTTGCTACTGCTGCTTAGTTTTGTGTTTTGATGGTTTCCTAGGCGTTGCTTAGTGTGTTTGTCGTTTTCCTAGGCTCGGCCTAGTTTGTTTGTGGTTTTAAGGCGTGCTCTCATACTGCCCGCTTTTTTTGCTGAAAGCTATCTTGTATCTTATTTTATTAATATAATATAAGATCTCTTTTCATCAAAATACCCAATTATTGTTAAAGGAAGTGATCTGAAGATAAATCAATACATCTAAAGAGTACCCTTAATATCATATCATGCACACATGAGATAGAGTCATAACAATGAGACATTTGTAGGCAAAACAATTGAATTGTAATTTGTTTAGTATCCTTATAAATGACTGCTCTGTATTCTTGTGAATACAATATAAAGACAACTATCGATGAGTATATTCAACTATTTTAAAAGGAAGTGATATCAAAAGTGTTTACAGTTTTTCCGGACATTTGTATTCAAACTTGCATTTTGCTTGATGGTTGGTTTTGGTAACAAATGCGTAGACTTTTTCTTGTGTAGATAAGCTGAGTGATTTCTTGAAAAATGGTTTATTCTAGGACTACAATCTTAAGCATGCTTGTACTTAATGACCCATTATAGAGAAGAGACATTGAGTTTGGGCTTGGTTTCTGGAAAGTTTAACAAACTTTTCTCTTTGACTGTACCATAACAGAGACATTCCCGTTTGTATGTTTGTAACTGGTGTCACAAGTTTCTCTGAATTTTATTGAAAAAGTTCGAATTTTGCCGAACTTTATTCTCATCAAACATGAACTTAAACTTTATCCATTATTTTTGCACGGGAAAATTTTGACACATTTTTGCATTAGTTTACAAATGTGTGTATATATACATATACCGACTGAAAGTAGTGGACACAAAGCTCTCTCCAATCTGTCCCTCTGACATATTTATGCATTTGTTTCAAAAAATAAAAATGATAGAAAAAAATTGTTTGAACTTAAACATGTTTTTTTCTTGAACTTTATCCCTTGGCGAACTTGACCCGAACTTTAAACCCGTCGAACATAAACACGGACTCAAACCTTGTAACTTAGTCTGTAACTGTGCAACTTAGAATGGGATGTTGATTAAAAGGGGAGACATTGTCAAATCTTTTTATTATGCCGACAGACATTCTATAATGGCAGCCGGGGGGGGGATCTAATGGTGTGATTGTGTCAACTATTATCCTCTACATTAAATTTGACGTCTATTTGACCATCACCTTTTTTTTTAAATGTAATTTTCTTAAAACTTTGAGAAATTGATCAAAAATTAATAATATCTTGCTACAATGGCAGCAAGAGGAGGGATCTAATGGTGTCACCCTTTCAACTTCTATTCACTACATTACATTTGACTTCCATTTGATCATCACTTTTTTTTATAAATTTTAAGAAGTCAATTGAAAAATAGTAATATTTTGACCATACGGTAGAGTTTGAGGCCCTTTTTTTCCTGAAAGATTTTTTTGTCACCAGCAAGTGGGATATGATTAATCAATGTGATATGTATTTGACATTGATATATATTGGCATTTTTCAAATAGATGTATTTAAGATATTTGTACTAGTAGGTAGATGTATTGCTGAACAAAACATTATTTTTTTTATGGATTAAATTCATCAATTTGTTTATTTAATAGTTGGAAGCCTTAACAAGTCTGTTAACAAACTCGTCCGTTTTTTGTCCTATGAAGGTAAAATTTATCACTAACAAGAAATACATAAATATTGATAAATCAAAATATGGAATCTTGAGCCTTTGGAGTAATTGAGGCACACTTACTTGGATTATATAAATTGAAAAAGAATATCACCCTTTTTCTGTTTGGGAAAAAATAATAAGTTTCTAATTATTTAATTATTCAAAAAATGATCTTTATTGAGAGGAACCTGTACAAATTTCAATTTTTCTTTACATAAGTTTGAAAACATTATTTTGATTAGACGTATACATACATTTTGAACTTTTCTACCAAGCTATACACATATAATGTCCATACACTGGAAAACAAATTGGACACTGTCTAGACAGAGCCGGTGGCAGCACAAAACCATAGTTGTCGCCGTCACTGACTCAAAGTTGATTATAAAATTACTAACAAACACAAAAAGGAACCTTGGGCTGAAATTTGTCATCAGATCCTCTTAAGTATTTATGAATGCAATTTCCTTGTGGTTATCATGGTCCTAATCGATGTGGTATTCTTTCTCATATGAAGTTGTTGAGTGCCCTAAAGTTTCATGTATCTTATCCAACATTTTGTTGCTTCTTTGCCCTGCTTGGATGAAATGATGGTGGCCACAAATGCCAAGTTGAAGTAGATATGAGTTTGGTGGCTCTTGTGGGACTCGGTTTCTAAAAGACACTACACAGCAAAAAATTTTTCACGCGCTGTTGCGAACTAAAGGATGAGGATGAAATCACTTGTGGCATAAACTAGTGTTGATATTTGGCTCCAAATGTAATTTTAAACTTCGATTAAATGCCAATTTTTCGGCATATATCAATCTGTGAATTCTCAAATCTCATAGCTTTAATATCTATATGTATTTGGCTTTAGTTTATTTAATTTTTTTTTCACAAGTTTACTGTCTGGCAGCTGCTGAATTCTGTTAATTTGTAAGTCATGGTATAATTATTAATGTATCAACTTCACATTAAATTGTATCCTCTCCCGTACCTATACACTGGCAGTTGCTGTTAATAAGGACTATGCTATCTTACTGTCTATGCCACCACATTGAAGTCACTCGAATAGGAATTGACTTCTCCTATAATTTGGCAATAGTCATCATGGAACCCTTGTTTTGGTAGCAATCAGAAAAGTCAACACTATGATTGCAGAACATTTTTCACTTTGGAAATTGATCACTTTGCATTTAATGATGGTATTTCTGAATCTTACTTGTTGGATTGGGAGTATTTATCAACCACTTTTGTCTATATAATTATACCTTTTGCAATGAGGTTGTCTACGATTTCTTGATCAGCCGTTTTGCTGTGATGCACTGCAATTTCTTTTGGGACGAGGAATTCTGGTTTTATTTTGAGTTTATGACAATTTCAAGAAGCTTATGTGAATGCTTTTGTAACTTATATAAAAGAAATGGGTTTAATATTTTTGATGTGTACCTGTACACAATATATGAAAAGCATATCGATGATGTTGACTTTTAATGTCCTTTTAGATCAAACTGGTTGGTAAGACCTGTCAAAGTGTATCATTCAAATACACATTATGCTTTCTCTTTAGTTTCAGTGTTGAGTACATTGGAATTGCTATTATTGTTGCAAATACCCGCCTTCATGTATTCCATGTCCTTCAATTGATCAAGAGTGTCCATTCATGAAGTGGCATCCTTGAAATTTTTGTTGTTAATCCCTGTTTTCTTGTATTCAATGTCCTTCAATTCATCAAGAGTGTCCATTCATGAAGTGTCATCCTTGAAATTTTTGCCAATGTAGCAATCATTTTCTTTCCTCATCGATCATCTGATCCTTCTCCAGTGTATGAAATGTCTAGAACAAAAAGGAGAGAGGGAGAAATAAGATAGTGGCCATTTGTTTACATATGACAGAGACTAGATATTCTTTATGGTATCCTTTCTATATTTGAATATGGTGGAAATAAAGACCCTCAAGCTGTTTTGATTACTTGGATTCTACAAGCTCATGGAGATTAGTTGAGTTGCAAAATTTGGTGAAGTTGCTTCTCACATTATTAAGGGAAGGGCATGTTAAAAAAAATAGCGTTCATCCTCTTTACAATTTTGCTCACCCCAACGTGTTATTGGATTAGTCCAGTGGCCAATTTCACTATGGAGGTCGGTGAACGTCTTTATAGTCTTTATTTAAGCAATATTCATTTTGTTTTATAAGCTAACAATGATGGAAACATAGTTTTGATCAGTCAAACTAGGGTTTATACAACTTCTAAATTACTCAGTATGAAAGTTTAAATTCCATTGGATGAATGATTAGTGTGTTGCCTTATAATAACCTTTATATTTTAAGGAATAGAGGATTTGTTTCTTATGGTGTATAAGAGCATATAGCCTTGCAATCCCAACTGTGCTGGTATTTCTGTTTCCAGTAACAGAAGCAGAACATGAATGACACTGAAAGGTGTTCTACAATGGCAGTTGGGATTGGGGCTGAGGGTGCTGGTAGGCCGTATTATCCGTGTGTGTGCTCATTTTTAATTCCAAACTTAAATTTGCTGTTTATTTGTTCGTCACTTTGAAGTTTTTTTTACCTTGGAGAAGTCAATCGAAAAATCATATTATCTTTGGGCATATGGTGCTGGAAATATTTTTTCGAGCCGTGCACATTTGGTGTGTCTAGATTGACACTATTTGTCAACAGCCAGTGAGAAATATGCTAAGAAGGTAATGCTGTTATTAATAATTGTGGCATGCAAAAAATCCAAGATTAGGGCTAAGAAGGTAATGATGTTATTAATAATTATGGTATGCAAAAAATCCAAGATAAGGGCTTTGAGATTGATATCTCTCGATATCTGTACGAGTTTTACTGTATTTGCAATTGCATTATCTGATCACGACCGTTATTCACAGGCAGTTTATGAATATTTAATTATTTGATTAATGGATATTTTAGGTGTCCATTGCAATCTGCTTATTCACATGCCTATACTGCTTCAGGGGTTCTTTTGAATAATACATCCGAGAACATTGAATCTTGCTTTGATCAATTAGCAAAACTGAGGGAAGGATCTAGTTCAGACAATTTCAAAACTCCAAAAGAAACTGCAAATGGTCGAAGAAATTATGTCTCAAAATCAGCACTGGCCCTACGGGCCCGTGCTATGTCACCACCTTGCTTTAAAAATCCTTATGTACCTGAAAATGAAGAGTTAAGTGAAAGGCTTCAAAGGAGTAGTCGTCGATCTCCAGGTATGAATTTCTCCTACTTTCTAGTTTTATGTTGTAATTTCTCCTGCTATTCTTTCTCATCCATGTTTTTTTACAATTTCAACAATTAAATCATTTCTTCTTGCAGCATGTGGAGTTCTAGTTGATAATCGAAGCTGTTTGTCCCGGTACCATGCAGATTTTCATGAGCTTAAGGTTACCTTGTTCTTACATTCTGTCTTGTATCAGTTCTACAAGTTAAAAGTGTTTCGTGGCTTATGATTGATAGTGTTTTCCGCTCAGGAAGTTGGTCGAGGAAATTTCAGTCGTGTTTACAAAGCATTGAATAGGCTTGATGGCTGCTGCTATGCAGTAAAATGTTCAGCACGAAAGTTGCAACTTGAGAGTGAACGGTATTATTTTCCTCCAATCTGTGTTATTTACAATTTGATTTTGTATATAGGTGTTGGATAATGTGTGTTGATTGTTGTATTGCCCTTCAGGGAAGAGGCACTCCTGGAAGTTCAAGTACTAGCAGCCTTAGGTACATAGACTATATTTATTCATCTAATCCTTGTGCATGAGAAAAGGCATGCTGTGGTCTAAAACACATGATCTGATGCTTACTTACAGGCCCTCAGAAAAATATTGTGGGATATCATTCAGCCTGGTTTGAGAATGATAATCTTTACATTCAAATGGAGCTATGTGACTATAGTTTGGCAAATGCCCTTGAGAAAGGGCTTTTAAAGTCAGATGTGGACTTTCTTGATGCAATGTATCAGGTACAGAGAAGGCTAATATTTTCCCTTCAAAGTGATGATTTCGAAACCTTAAAAATGTGAAGTATGCTTATAATATTCTTACAGATTGCTCAGGCACTAGAATTTATTCATGACCGTGGAGTGGTACATCTAGATCTCAAGCCTGAGAATATATATGTCTGTGGTGGTACCTACAAGCTTGGAGATTTTGGTCGTGCAAGACTTCTTAATGGAACTCTTCAGATTGAAGAAGGTGATGCACGGTATATTCCCCATGAGATCATGAATGGTAATTATGAACATCTTGACAAGGCGGACATGTTCTCATTGGGTGCCACATTTTATGAACTTGTAAAGAGAAAGCAAACTCCTGATTCTGGTAGAGGATTAGACAGGAGCAAAGAAATCAAGATTCCACTCCTTCCTGGGTTTTCAGTTTATTTTCAAAAACTGCTTCAGGTGGTGTGGTTTGTCAAGATTTATTTATTGTGCATTGCATCTCTTCCCCTTTGCGATACATATTTGTATATTTAACTCTGATTTGAGTTCATTTCCAGGCTTTGGTGGATAACAATCCAGTGAAAAGACCATCTGCAAAAGATTTGCTAAAGAATCCAGGTTTTGACAAGGTTCGCAGATTCAAGGAAATTTAATTTCAGATTAAGGAATGAATTTTGAATCCTCTTAAATATCAGTCCATTCTGCAGCATGAACATTCAAGACAAGCGTCGGTATGAGATAATGGAATTCGAGTTCATTTTGTGGGAGAGGGTGGACTTCAGTCCTGTATAAAGAACATAGGGTGCATTTAAAGGATTTTGTTGCCGCAGAATAATATTGTGAAGGATTTATGAAGTTATAGCGGCTTGCATAGGTTTTGCTGACTATGCTTGATCAGAAGGCAGGATCACTGCACTTTCTCATAAATGGAAGGTGTCCCTTATTTATCATGTGGAGTTGAATCCCTCTCTATTATGTTGTAATATTTAGTAACCATATGCACTGGTATTTTAGTTTATCAATTGCTTATATCTAATCATTCGAAGAATTTTGCAAGCTGTTTCATACCTTTGGATATTATGTCAAAAGTCTTTTTTGACGTTGTAATGTATCTTTTTGCAAGCTGTAAGTCTGAATTGAATCAATGAGGACTCTTATTCTCTGCATTGCACTTTCTACAGAGGACTAAAATGGAAGCTTTATAAAAGGGGTTACCTGCTCATTAGTTGACAGAATGAATCGATGGATGAGATTTTGTGAATTTATGCCCTCTTGGGACAAAATATGGGTGTTGTGCAAATGATGGATTTAATTTTTTAACACATTGACATGAATCAAGTAAACATTGTTATTCTGAACCATCTGTGTTTGGCAGTAGTTTCATTCTAGCTGAAGCTCACATGCAATGGCAGAGGTTGATGAAATGCTCTGTATGACCTTACTGCATCAATGAATTACATCAATTGTTTTAACTGTATCACTTCTATTATTATTATTATTTATTGTTCAAATGGCACAGGAAACTTCAATCTGTCAGTAAGAGACTTGGACATGTAAAATTCTAATGACATTGCTGCAAAAAATTCATATGGTGCCTATAGGTGAGTGTAAGCTTGCGTTTACTAGTTAGCATGAGTGACTGATTATTGATTCAGATGATTTCTGTATGTGGTGTGCTGTTTGGACACTAAGAATGTAGAATGTGGTTAGTTTGATGGTTGTGATTATAAAGTGGTAATTTGTTGATTTTTGATTTAATGAGAAACAAATAACAAACGGATAACACACAAATTGGCCAAGGTAAAGAGAAACAACAGGAAACATAAAAACAATAGCAGATGTTCAGATTTAGTTTGTTAATATTGAGGTTGAGATTATGCTATTTCTTGTTTTTTATGCAAACTACAAACAAGATTGCCATCTTCTTTATGTATTGTGTATCGAAATGTATTGGTACGAGTGCAATGCGCTACATCCACAATTGTTTGTGGAGTGAGTAGTATTTCTAGATGATTAGTAGCTAAAATAATTTGCCCTTAATCTTGACAGAACAGTTACAAGGGGGACAAGTGTACTTTCTTTGCCTAAAATATGTGACTTGAAACACAATTTTTGTTGTTGCAAGAATAACATGAATTCTAGAGTGTATTGAAAGACTAAAATGTGTAATCAATGTTGGATAATGAGCAAGTATTTACTTCAAGAGGTTCATATCTGTGTTTTTATACATCTGTTATTTAATGGGTCAGAAAATGGTTGGTCGTATTATTAGTGCTTCCTTTGCCTTGCTTCTAACAACATAATTTTTTTTGTTGTTGGTGTGTTTGTTATTATGCTGAAAGGCATTTGCCAAACCAGAGTGGAGGTTCTTGGCACTGCCATGCGTTAGAGCAATCAATGATGGGGATCCATCTAGGATGGTCATTAATGTATGTGGCAGTAGGAGCCGTCGATCTAATTTGAAGCCAAAATGCAGGCAAACCCATATCGTTTTTTGTTAGGTGCATTTCAATGTGATGCCATTGTTATTGTGAATTGAGCTTTGTAGATGGTGTGGGGGGCGTAAAGGCCATGGTATTGGTTTTAATGGTTTTGCAGGGGCCGCCCCAGACAATGTCACAGACCTGCCACTGTAGATTTGCTAGCAGGCCGTGTTGCCACTGTAGATTTGGCCTGAGGCTGCATCTGCCAGGAAAATGACAAGAACTCTATAGAAGACATAACTTGTGGTGCCATGGGATTGAAGAAGACACTTTGTTGCTTGTTAGTCGTTTGGATATGTTTGATGGTGTGGAGGTTTTTTGGTTTTTTGAGAAGTTTAGATGAATAAAAATCACCGATTTCGTGTTTTGGCAGGTTTTGAGCATGGATGGAAGTGGCTCAGACTGACCGGGCAATTTATGGCTTTATTTTTGTGATGCGAACAAGGGTTTTGTTTTTTTGCAATGGGCTACATTGAATGAAATCTGTACGTTTCAATCGAGTTGGGTGGGTTTTTCTCTTTACAACTTGTAATGTGGGAAGGGATACTTTTTCTTGTCTATGGTTGCAGTTTTCTTTGTTGCTGTGCATGTGTGTTTCTCTTGCAGCATTCTGGGCATCGAATCCTCTGCTTACAGGTCAGAGAGTATCACATTCAAGGACTGATTTTGTCACTTGTGTTTTTATTTGTAATAGGAAAAGGAAAATGTTATAGTATTAGATTTGGTGCCGGCTCATCAAAACAATGCATGTCTGACATTTTCATAGTTGCATATAGAGAAATATGGATGATTTCCTTATGAACCTTTTGACACTATGCTTAACATTATTTCGCAGGTAAAATCTTTACCATTTAATAATTATGACAGTCCTTATCTTCTTTCTATCCGCATTAATTTCTTTATGTCTCTTTTCTATATGTTTTATGAATTCAGAAAAGAAAATCTCAATTTTGTCTTCAGTAAATTTTATTTTTGATCTCTATAAATTATTACACTGTAAATAATATGGAGGGGTCTGTTAGGCAGCTTCGATAACTTGTCCATTAGTTGTAGGGCACCGACAACTGGTCTTTACACAACTAAAAGAAACTGAAAATTTTGAGAAAATATGGTAAAAAAGGGCTTTGCTATTTTTTAAATTTTATTTTTTGTGGTGTTGAGGTTTTTGATTAGATGGTGTTTAGTTTGCTCGATAGCCAATATGAAGAAATGAAGTTTTTAAATATTGACAACCACAATACTGACAAAAAAATGTTATAACATTCAGTGCATGTAATCAAGCAAAATTGAAAGGAAATGCCAAATGTCAATGAGACATTTGATCCAACTTCCAATTTAGGAATTTATAGGCAACCTCCATGGATAAATTTTGTTATATCATCGTGGGAGTGTAGTGGGCTCCAAGTTTTGGTGAAGGATATGAGATCTATTTTGATTTTTGTTTATCTTGTTTGAGGATATGGTAGCCTTAGTGGACGTTAAAAGTTGTTCTTCTTTGTTTTTAAAGGTAATTTCTTTTTGTTGAAAAAAGTAGCTCATACAATAGAATTTCAAGATTTAAAAAATAATAATGAAGCAAGTACAAACTTATGCTTAAATACACACACATGGATTCAGAATTCAGTTTTAGAATTTTCCTTGAATTCAGTCTTGGCCATGTGCCATAATTCTGGGATAGTTTTAATTAGATTGTTTGGAGAATTAATATGAAGGAGACAAAAAGGGATTGCAACTTGTTGCATATTGTATGTGAAACAGATTCTGAATCATGCTATAAACAAAGACTACTGCTAGAGGATGGCCTCATTCTTTGATCACAATCTTGTTTAAATTTGAAAGGGTTTAATTGGGAAAAGAGTTGGCTTCTATTTAGCATATTATAAATTTTGATTAACTTGTTTTCTTGTTCTTCCTTATGGTTTACCTTAATAGCTGCTGGATTTTGTTTTTTTTTTGGTAATAGCTGATTTTTTTCTCTTATGTTTGGGATATTGATTTACTATAATTAACTTTTTTTTTTTGATGAGTAGTGCACACTCATTGGGCACTAGAATACATAGATTGTCGGCAGCTCTGCTCATATTCTGGAGGAAGTATATAGTGGATTTACAATTATGAGTAAGCGTACAACTAAACTAGTGATCACCTTCAGCCGAAGCAGTTACAAGTAAGGGGCATCTATGCCGTCCCAGGTCACGATCCTGGTCTCAACTGTGTTGACTCTCCGTGTTGGTTATCTCCAGGGCTTGCACTCTAGAGTAACTATTTTACATCTACAGACAATTATTTAGGACTTCAAAAAATAATATAAATTAGAAATAATGTAAAGCTTTTCATGCTTAAAAAAATGTTATTCTTGTTACCCTTGTTATTATACTTTGATTACTAAAATGGTAATAAACAATTAAATATAAATGATGCTTACTCTTTTGATTGTTATGTGTGATGAAACCTTGTATGTTCGATCTTGTGTGGATGTTAGGTTTGTGATATATTTATATAAAAGCAACGACACCTACTTCTAAAACTCGTGTTTTGTACACATGATGAGGGATAGTTTATGGAGTGCCTACAATCACCTCTTAAATTTCTATTTGGCCGGGTTATTCATCACATAAGTGTTAACCCATGGTGAAGCGTTGCCAAATTGTGTTCCTATTTCTTTTGCACCTTTACTTTCATTCAACTTAGATGATTGCGCTCTTTATTTATTTTGGAGTGGGATTATTTATCTCAATTTACAAAAAAGTGTTTTTTATTACAAGTTGGATAGATTTTTAAAGTTGAAATTAAATAAAGCAAGGGAAAAATTAATATTATGATTGGCCCCTTCTTGTTCCTATATTATTTTCGGTATGTGAGGCCACATGCCTTTGTCAAAGCCAAGAGTCGTTGTGCTAAGGGGGGTACATCCCTTTATGAGGCCACATCAATACACCTCGAGTTGTGTGTTAGATTGTGCTGCGACAAGGTTGTTAAAGTTACTCAGCCAAAAGAAAACACCCTTTTCTCATCCCCTCCGCCATCCCCCTCCGTACCAAAAAAAAGGAAGATTGTTTGATGGATTCTTCTTTCTATTATAGTTGACATTATTTGCTTCAACTTCATGGTTTTTGCATGGTTTGGTCCAAAGTTAACATATAATGATTATGTGAAATTTCCTTGTTTAATTGTATACTTGGTTGCCTTCGATAACAAATCGCAACATGATTTTTGACCCTCCAATTGGAGTAATTTTGACAATGCCACACTTTTAAAGGAGTCAGTTTGTTGTCAATATTTTGCATTGTAGGAAAATTAGACTTGTAAAACCAGAGATTGTAGAAATGGCCAAGGCTCGACTGAGTTTGCTAGATACATGTGCGATCTACCTTTCAAAGTACCACAATGTTGAGATGTATTCAAGAGGTTTTGGCTCAGCTTATGATTCCATGAAAGATACACAAAAATATGAACCCCCCCGCAAATTGAAGAAGATGAGCACTCCAGTCGAGAAATTCAAATATGCGAAGCAACGATAAAATCATGCCAAAAAACCCTTCATGCAGGCACCAAAAAAAATCGTTAAGAAAAATAACATTCTGTAGTTGATGCTTTCCATTTATTACTAATTGGCCGATAGGCCTACATAGAGACAATTTTTTGTTTAACTGCCAGTTTTTTCGTCATCATCCTCTTGTTTATTTATTATGATTTGTTTTTTCCCTGGAGGATATTTTTACAACGTAATCGCATATCTTATTTTTGATGGCTCCCATCTTTGTTTTGTTGCGAAGATTTGAGAAAAAATAGAATATTGAAACAATGTAATCTCTAGAAAAAGCAGGCTTCTGCTCGAGAAATCAGCCAAAGAGAGAGTTGCCCTCCATTTTCATTGTGACCACGTCCACCCAGGCCTTAAAACACAAATACAATTCAACCTTGCTTCATTGAAGATGCAGACCTGGAGATAATGTGAATATCTGTTTGAAGCGAATTTGATTTTTTCACAAATGGAAAAATCAAGATTAAGAAGATGTAGAGAATAGAAAGATTTGGTATAAACTCCTTCAATATGTAAATATACACAGTTTATTCAGAAAAAAATACTTATAATCTGCTCCAGAAGATCGGAAGTAATGTTTGTAAACTCTTCCAAAACAAGATGAAGATTTCTGATGAAATCGTTGTACTCTGTTCCAAAAGGAGATGTATTAAATTTCTGATGACACGCGTTTAATAGATTCTAAAAGAAGATTTCAAATTCTTTGCAAGCTTGTAACCCATTTCAAAAGAATTTTTTGTAAATTTAAAATGGAATGGTTGTGATCCGTTTGAAAAAATGTCCTAAATTTTTGCTGAAATGCTTGTAAATCGCTTGAAATGAAAACATAGCGAATTTAAAATGAAATGCACGCAATCGTTATCCAAAAGAATCCATACTAATTTTCTAGAATTGCAATGGCCTTGGATAAAGACATAAGCATTTGCTTGTAAGGAAGAAGAACAAATTTGTTAGTTGCATATAAGTGGATTGTTGAATCAAAGGATTCCCTTACGCTCTGGCTGAAGCATGCATTTATTTGTTTCATGAGTGTTTCCCAATCATGAAAATAAGGTTCAACATTTCTAATGTTTTTCAACAGTATATGGAAGATGATTTGTTGTGGATCATTTCTTTGTTGTCAAAATATTACATCTAAGGTAATAACAATGTTGAAAGTGTCCCAAAGTCTTCTCCCAATTGTGCTTCCTAGAATTGAAGTACATTGACCCATGTAAGTGGAGATAAATATAAAGTATTCATGATTATTATAAATAAAAGCAAATTACAAAAAAAATCAGAATCCGTGAAGGGTAGCCTGCAACAAAGAATTTTGCTCAATCAAGCAAGTCATATGTCCAAAATATCATTTTTCTCAATTTACATACAACATCTTTTTTGGTTCAAAATGAAAACATTGATGAAAAATGTTTTGTACATAAAATTGAAATTGTTTTGAACAAGGGATCAGATGAAATGGTAAAACACTTGGCAAAAATTACAACTTGCATATTGTTCCATTGAAATTCATGGATATTGTTCATGGAATACAAAAACCAAAGATTTATCCATGAATTGCAATGGAACAATATGCAAGCTGTAATTTTTGCCAATTGTTTTACCATTTCATTTTATCCCTTGTTCAAAACAATTTCAATTTTATGTACAAGACATTTTTCATCAATGTCTTCATTTTGAACAAAAAAATGCACAATAGTACCTTGAGTTTCTTGAAAGAGACAATAGTACCTACCAGGGATCTCATAGTACACAGGACAAAAAAATATAAAGTGCTCCTCTGATTCAGGTTCATTGTTGCAAAGTGTGCAAGTGTGTTGGTCTCTAGGAATGTAGTGCTCTGTCTCCATGCGAAGCTGATGAGAGAAAACTCGTAGTTGACCCAAGGGGAATCTCAAACCAAGTGGGAACCTGATGTATTTGGGGGGAATGACACGTTCATCTTCAATTTGGAGATAATGCTCCAAATAGTGGTGCATTTTTGTTGGCAATGGTTCTAATGAAATAATATTCAAAAGAATCCATACTAATTTTCTAGTGAAATAATATATGTTCCAAAAGATGTTATAAAGTTCTGATTAAATAGTTATATATCTATTATAGAGCAAATATCTAATATTTCCAACTAACTTTTGAGCTTAACATTCCTAATGTTGAAATGATGGTTTTAAAAATTGAAACAAGGGATTTTTTTTAATTCTAAGTTTAGAGCACAGGTGTCAGAGTTTGAATTTTCGAGAGCTTTTGCGCATTCTTTTAAAGTAAATCCAAGTCTTGAGTAAACTCTATTGTAACATAATCCATCCAATAGATCCTATTTGGTGAACCCAAATAACAATAATCCATTCTAATTCTATTTGCATGATATTTTACCATATCTTTGGAATTGGCATGAATTTCATTGTTTTCGGCATGACGTTTTGACAGGTAGTGGAAAATCCACCACCTTCAGTTCCTTCTTTGGATGGGGCAGCGTTGTCTGTAATTCAATATTTTGAGAATGTGAGGAACTTGCTTGTTGCAGTTGAAGAAATGCAGCGCCCAACCTTTGAGGCTTCCGAGCTGGAACATGGTTCTAATTTTATTATCTTCTTGTTGTTCCATATTTGCAAGAGTATGGTCATTTGCAGAAATGTATATTGTTCTCAAATTCCACAGCAGTAGCAAGTCGAGATCTTTTCTATTTTTGCACAGCCACCTCATCATACCATCCTCAGATCAAGACTTCATAGAAAACCAACTCCTCTGCCTCACCTACCAAGCCAGATGAACACACAACCTACTTTAATTTGGGGGGCATTCTCTTTCAGGTTTTGAATGTGGATCGACATTGTGATAATTGTTCCTTCTTACTGCTAGACCACATTCTTGATTGAGAATTCGGGATCTTGGTATTATAGAAAAGTGCATTTCTTGCCTAGCATTTTAAGGCTGCCCATTACCATTTACAAGCCATAGATGTTTTTTCATCACAACCGTTAGTGTTGAAACAATTCTTTTGCATGTATCATGAAATGAAATGAAATGCTTTTGTCCTTGGTATAATAATTTCCATGTTTTCACCAAAATATGTTCTCAATAATTTTTGGAAACAGAACTTTAGATTTTATTGCACATTCCATCTAAAAGTATAGCTTTCATGAAATAGAAATATTTTGCACATTACTTTTGAAGCCAAATTTTTTGTTTCTTCAATCTGATGAATAATAGTTAGTAAGATTTTTCTCTTTTCTTGTAGAAATTTCAAGATGAATTCTTCATCTGTAGTGTTATCTTATCTTGCCTTGTGGTCAGGGAGGCTCATCAATAAAAGTGGTTGATTGCGTTCTAGGCCTAAAATCTTACTATGACTCGAAGGAAACGGGTGCACATGACCTTCTGAAATACGGGGTTAATGTGAAGCTTCCTGATGGAATAAAGCTACGCATTAAAGAATTTGGGAAAAACTCTATTTAACAAATAATGTGGTATTTAAGAACAATCACGACCAATTCAAACAACAGGATTTGCTTGGAAACAATATTACAAGTGCTCTTTTAGATTGCCTCAAAATCAAATTTCCTAAAGATGTTCTGCCAAAGGAATACAAAAAACAAAGATTTATCCATGAATTGCAATGGAACAATATGTATGGATTCTTTTGAATATTATTTCATTTGAACCATTGGCAACAAAAATGCACCACTATTTGGAGCATTATCTCCAAATTGAAGATGAACGTGTCATTCCCCCCAAATACATCAGGTTCCCACTTGGTTTGAGATTCCCCTTGGGTCAACTACGAGTTTGCTCTCATCACCTTCGCATGGTGACAGAGCACTACATTCCTAGAGACCAACGCACTTGCACACTTTGCAATAATGAACCTGAATTAGAGGAACACTTTATATTTCTTTGTCCTGTGTATTATGATATCCGTGGTAGGTACTATTGTCTCTTTCGAGAAACTCAAGGTACTATTGTGCATTTTTTTGTTCAAAATGAAAACATTGATGAAAAATGTCTTGTACATAAAATTGAAATTGTTTTGAACAAGGGATCAAATGAAATGGTAAAACAATTGGCAAAAATTACAGCTTGCATATTGTTCCATTGCAATTCATGGATAAATCTTTGTTTTTTGTATTCCATGAACAATATCCATGAATTTCAATGGAACAATATGCAAGCTGTAATTTTTGCCTAGTGTTTTACCATTTCATCTGATCCCTTGTTCAAAACAATTTCAATTTTATGTACAAGACATTTTTTATCAATGTTTTCATTTTGAACAAAAAAAATGTTGTATGTAAATTGAGAAAAATGATATTTTGGACATATGACTTGCTTGATTGAGCAAAATTCTTTGTTGCAGGCTACCCTTCATGGATTCTGATTTTTTTTGCAATTTGCTTTCATTTATAATAATCATGAATACTTTATATTTATCTCCACTTACATGGGTCAATTTACTTCAATTCTAGGAAGCACAATTGGGAGAAGACTTTGGGACACTTTCAACATTGTTATTACCTTAGATGTAATATTTCGACAACAAAGAAATGATCCACAACAAATCATCTTCCATATACTGGTGAAAAACATTAGAAATGTTGAACCTTATTTTCATGATTGGGAAACACTCATGAAACAAATAAATGCATGCTTCAGCCAGAGCGTAAGGGAATCCTTTGATTCAACAATCCACTTATATGCAACTAACAAATTTGTTCTTCTGCCTTACAAGCAAATGCTTATGTCTTTATCCAAGGCCATTGCATGGAGTGATGAAGTTCTTTTATGTATAGATCAACGTGTTATGTTACTATGCAATTTGTGCTTTGAAGCTAGATTAGTGAATGGTTCTCTTGGTACTATACAAAACATTATCTATACCACTGCCTCCAAACTGCCCTGCTTGCCCATGTCTGTAATAGTAGAATTTGAAAACCATATTGGTCATGCATAGGTTCCAATAAATCCTAAATCGGTTCCTGTATTGTCCGTAATAAGGGGCAATCGTAAACAGGTTATCATCATGTACTTAAATCAACTGTAACTACACTTCCATTCTTTGTGCCTCCAAACTATGACGCTAATAATTGATTAATCGTTGTAGGATCTTTCAATTGTAATTGACCTTCAACACCTTCGATTGCTGCCTAAATCTTTGATGGCTACAAAATCTTGCATGATTTAAACCCTTCTTCCATATACCGCAAATGTTTTACTGTATTGTTCTTACTGTTATACCTTGGTGGCAAGACCCTTTATTTTCATTGTACCAGGGTGGCCCAATCAAGTCAAAACACATTTATCCTTAATAAAGAATTAATTTCTCATGAATTTTTATCTCTTAAAAGTTTACCGATATATGACAAATTGGAAACTCTTCACAAAGTGATAATCATCCATCACACTATTATTCTTTAACATTGTGAAGTTACAAGTACCGTGTTAGGGGTGCATGGAAAATGTGAAAACATCTAAATACGAGGAATTTAAAAGCAATATTTACTCTCGTTACGTACTTCACAATTCTCTGTTCAATCCTTGTTTCTTATTAACGACCCTACTTTCTAGCATTCAAATTGTCAAAAACATTACTATTGTTATTAACATATATCCAATCACAATTGACCTTCAAAACATCCAATGACTACCCGAATCTTGCAAGGCTGCCAAATTTTGCATGGTTTACATCATACTTCCATAAAATTTCCATTTACTCACTAATAAACTACTTTCAAATACTCCTCATATATGCCTATCGGCCTCTCACAAGCACCTTTGGATGCTTTTTCTAGTAGATATCATACGGTTTGTTTTTACGTCGAAAGGCGTGTTCTCTATGGGGAAAGCATGAGGGGGCTCTGACACAAACATAGACATTAACGTCTAGGATTAATTGGTCGACGATGTGCAGACTAATTCTGGACGTTGGATATGAGATGTCCTGTATTTTATGCTACACAATAAAAAAATTCACAGTACAAACCATGTGGCACAACATTCAACATGAAAAATAATTACAAGCGGCCATGCTAGTGTGGCAGTATTTCATTATGGCCGACATGCGCCCCATTCTCTTTAGACATATTTCTTGAGACTGTTGACGTGGCGCCGTAGGGTTGGTTTAAGAGTACCAATAGTGTACACAACTTGCTATTTTAACGTGCAGAATGAAAGGGCCCAACTCATGAGTTAGGAATGGTGGAGAAATGATGAAACAAAGAAAACAACGGACAAAATGGTGCGGCCACTCACAGTAGCAGGTTGGGTAGTGACCGGGGTGGCGGGAGGAGAGGCGACGGGTGCTACACAACTACTGAGCGAGGAGGCATGCTTGGTAAGGCATTCTAATCTCATTGTGAAATTGCGTTATGTAAAAGGTTATTGTGAAATTATCTGGTCGAACACCTTTTCCCTCAAATGTGAATGCTTTCAGGTATTGTTATTATTTTTCCCTTCTGGTTCGACTTCCATGGAGAAAGGAGTGAAGACTGATTTTTAAAACGTATATCAGACGAAATAATTCGTGGGCCGCACAGCTATAGCATGACCAAGATAAACAGTTGTAGGGTTGTCTCCTTACTCTTGTTAAATGTCCATGTCCATTCCTACTCTGATACCCAATCTTCCTGTAAATGATTTATTATTTGTTCTGTTGCCTCCTTAAATTATCCACTTTCAATTCATATGTAAATCTCTCATTGCCTCAAACTTTACACTATATCCCGAAGCCTGGCATACAACTTTAGGTAGTTGTTTTGTGGATGGCATATAGAACTTGACACATGGTTAGGCCTATCTCTCACGCAAGTTCGCACAATAGGGAAAAAGTATTTTCCGTCACGTCGCCATTAGTTTTGTCGCGTCGCCATTAGTTTTGACGGAAAAGGAAACAACGTATTACGTTGCTACCTATATAGGCAACAACGTAATACGTTGTTTTCTTTTCCGTCAAATTTTCGTTTTTGGTTTTTTAAAAGGAACCGGCGCCATATGGTTTCATATGTGAGTGCACAACAGGATGGTGGGGCATGAAAAATAGGGCGCGGGGGTCCCGGGTTCAAGGCCGGCTGGGTGCAAGGATAACACTGGTCAAAATTTTGTGCAGGTTCGCATTGACTGTGAACCTGCATGATAGATAGGCTCATCGCTTGACACACATGGTACTTCAGCTCTTTCGCTCCTATCTCTTTCCAGTATGGCAGCGCTGGGCTTTTATGGGGACATTCCTCGCCATCTGATCCCACTCTCAAATGAAACAGGTCAGATGCTGTCAACTACGTACAGCCTGTGTCGCTGCAATACACCCCACACTCGATATGCCTAAACATCATGCATGTTTGCAGTCCTTGCTAAATATAAATTTGTGACTTTTTCCCTCTAAAATGTAGTGTGGCACATTGGTGGGGATCTACAATTGGGGGCAGTAGGTTGCGGGTTCCATTTTGGCTGGAACCACGCGAACCTGCGTGATCTTTAGGATCAACCCCTTGCACTAAGCATTTTATTGTAATACAATACATAAATTTATATGCATTTTCATACAACCTTTTGCATTGTGAGTTGTACGACTAAATGGTTAATAATATTTTTAGACGAAATAATATATATTTCCCAGTTTGAAACAATTTATTTGACGTAAAATATTATACCTAACATAAAATATTTTTTTGCACATATTTCTTAAAATAGAATCCTATTTATAATACCTGTGAAAACGAATTAAATCTACCTGCGAGAAAGCTTTCTACCCATGGAGGGAATCATAGGAAGAATAGGAAAGCATTCCTTTGAAGCAGTTAAAATAAGCTCTGGGAATGGTGAAGCAGGAGTAGGAAAGCACGTCCTGTATCTTCCAGTTGCAATATATTTTGTGTAAACTCACCATGTCTCCCAAAACGAACTGCGGAATGGGGATGCCTTTCCTTGTCTGTTAGGAACTCAGGGGGAACCACCCGAGTCCACTATTCTCACCGCACACTTCTGCAAATGCCGCTGCCTGAGACAACCCAGAAAAAATTATTATTATAGCATTTCATAGTTAAAGTAAAATTGTGGGTGACCAAGTACATGCAAACGAAAATGAAGCCTTCCTTAGGAAGATTTAAGGTGGAATTGTCGATATTTTCGGATCCCCTTTGCTTACTTCAACAAGCAACCTGCATATAAACAAATTTGGGCGCAATTATATAAAAATTCATAAGATACAAAAAAATATGGTGAATAAAAAAAGAAATAGAAAAAGCGATACATACCGAGACCCGTGAGCTGTGTACAAACAAATGCAGTTTGCTTTATGTCTTAATGTTGAGTGCCTTGATGAAATTGGGATGACATTGCATGTGGATATAACATTGGTATTTAAAGTATGTAATTCCTGGAGAAGATTGCCCGTGGGATAGTTGGCACACATTTTTAACATCTTAGGGGTGTAAAGCATTTCATGGAGAGTGACCCAATTTGCATGGAGACTCACACTAAACCGACATATATAGGTATTTAAAAGGCGTACTTGAGAAAAATTGTAATCGGGAAAGGAACCAATTCCGTACGCTTGCTCCCACAATAACATGTGTATATTTTGAGTCTCGACTATCATCTAAGAAATACAAAAATTGTTTTCAAAATTTGACTAATTTTTGTCTTTTTACATCGAAAGGAATTTTACAATGGGCAAGCTTGCCCCTCTCTGACAGAGTTAGGTTGCACGAGCAAATGCACGGCGTAGATGTGGAGGACCGTATTAACATCATCTGTCAAATTTGAACCGTCAATCAGAGCCCATTGAAATGTGATAGCGTGAAAATTGTGTGGTCAATTATCAATTGACTATATGCAACATGGAACTTGTTTGGTTGGTTGATCGGTGACCGTACCCAACTTGGATTCTGAAGGCCACTGCAAATGAGCCAAAAATTTGAAGAAATGTGGGCTCAAGGGCACCCTCCAACAACTAGTGTGCACTAGTGCAACTGTACTTGCTGATGCGGAGGATATTGGAAAAGTTATTAGGGAGGGCCGCCAACATATTTGTCACACATGTACAATTTTTAATATTTGATACTACGTCTCAACCTTATGCAAATTGCCACTTGTTTTTAATATTTATCTTCTATTATAATTTTTTTTAAAGGTAGACTCTAGACAAGGCACTGTAATTGTATGTGCGCCAAACCATAGTTTTATCCCTCTCGCATCAGCATTGGGTGCCCTTCCACGGCTGCACATTTTTCCTCGTGTAAGGTCAGAAACATACCACCAGATGCTCTCTAGAATATCCAAAGGCTCAGATCTAGATTTTCCCTCGCACATCGCACTCATAAAAATGCTAACAGAAAATGTCGTTGAGAATGACATTAGTGCACAGGAAACATGCCACATGCTCCTAAAATTACCACTTGTATTGTCTAGTCGTGCTTTTGTTACACTCAATGTAGGAAGAATTTTTTTGTGGTTTTGTGTCTGGTTTTCAATAGTTATATCTAATTGAATAATTCATATCTATTAGGGAAACATTTTACTATGTGTTAGGAGTTGTTTCAAAGGATGTTGTTGGTATCAATGTGGATTCTTCATAATTAGATGTATATGTTCTTTGGTATTGTCCATATAAACATTATATACGTACGAGTACATATGTATTAAATTTTGTATATATGTACATTTACATATCTATTAAATTTTGATATTTTGTAGATAATTTTTGATGTTTGAATTTTTTTTGTATTTTTACAAGAGCTATAGTTCAATAGTTTAGAATGATGTCTTGTTTACCTATTAACCAAAGTACAAGTCCCTCTAGATACTTAAGATGGATAGTCAAATGGATAGGATTGAGATTGTGCTCCGGGAACATTTGATAGATTGGAGGCCCCTTGGCTGTCACTACTTAGCTAAAATACGACATCAATATAAATATACGCTCAATCAAAAAGTGCATATCAATTAAATATAATATTTATTCTAACATGGGATAGAGATGTTGATATCTGTATAAAATTGTTGGCTTCTCGTTAAAATTTAAAAAAAAAAAACAAAATTCTAAATATTTTTCGAGTTGCAAAAACAATTCTAAGAATTAAACTGTAAGGGTTTGCATACCCTATTTCTTGTAATTAACCAAATTTAAAACTAGAAAGGGAGCCTACAAAGTGCTACAAAATGCAAGCATTGTGGTTGTGTTTCGAACTTGGAACCTATTGGATTTTCTAGCCATGAAAAACCTGAGCCGTTGAATAGGTATGGGAAAAGTCGTAAAAAAATAAAAAGAATATCGAAGTCCCATTTTTCCTTATTTTCTCAAAATTTTAGCAAACAAAAACAACTTCAATAAAACTTTGATATTAATTTTTTTTTTTTTTTACATTTATATTTATGCACAAAGGCGTGTTTACACCTATAGAAAGCCCAAAGAGTTACCGTACCGCATAGGTAAGAAATTCCTTACAAGATAGTAGTTTATTATCAATGCCCTGACGCGAGGCCGCATGCATCATTTTAACCCATCCCTTCAATTTGCAACGTAGGTCTAACTTTAAATGTGGCACCAAACTTTGACAGGTAGGTCCTGGTTGTCGAGGAATTTTTTCTGCTTCGTATGCAAAACATTTTTGGTTTCAGCATCTTGCAGGTCACACAAGAAAACTAGAGCCATCGAAGAAAGAACATTTCCTGTTGAATAATTCTGTTGCAAGGGTGGTTTTACAGAGTTGCCAATGCCAATGATCCCCACAATTTGGACATGCTGCTCACTCTCAATATATATAATCTTTTGTATAATTTTGGCGTTAAAAAGCTTGATGTCAGTGTCACCAAAAGTACAAGTAAAATACATAGTAGTATCTTTGATGTCAAATGAAACCCTTGAAATATTTGGTATCTCAATGTAACAACATTAGCGCTTGGTATAGCTAAATATTAATCCGACGTTAAAAGAGTACTAGTATAGCACACGACATTCTAAACCGTTCATCACACAACACCTTCGTGTTTAACACCATATTCGATCACAAGCTCTCGTCGTCTACTTCACCACCTGGTGCTCTCCACTTAGAGGAATGGCCGTTATCCACGTCAGGATTTCCGTCTGCGCTAGACTTAATACTCTCCCAGTTGAAAAGACACTCTTCCGAGTCATCGAAAAAGATAGCTCATGCTGGAGAAGGAACCATAAAAGCGTCGTAAAATCGCTAGCTTTTTTCCTGAAAACAAAACACAGGCCTTGTGGTTTCACTATAGAGCAACTCCGAAGGAGGTCTTATGGTGGACCCTAGGGTTATGCTTAGGGGGCTCGAGACCACAAAATCTATGCACACTGCCCTCATATTTGCCATTATTTTTTGTTTAAGACTTTTTCCAAGATTTTAGTAGTAAAATACTTACAAATATTTGAACTAACCATCACATGTGATTTGCAAATTTTAAGTATGGTTGTTATTTGTTATATAGATTAACAGGTGAATTATACTAATAGATATTAAATATAGTTAAATATATATAGAATAATCTTTTGTATATCATAATTTCGGTGTTAAAAAAAACTTGCCTTGACCATCAACAAAACTGCAACTAAAATACGTGGCAGTATCTGTAATCGTCAAATGAAACCCTTGAAATATTTAATATCTCGATTTAATAACATTATCACTCGTTATAATTAAATATTAATCTAGAGTTAAAAGGGTGCCAGTACAACACATTCTCTAGCTACTGACATCTATAAATAAGGCAAACGTTCTGCCGTCTCAAATATGCAACAACATGTCTCATTAAAGCAATAAAAAGAAAAACGTCACATTATGATAGCACATATACCATATGGTAGCTCTATTTTTCTTTTGAGGTAAAAATATTCGTTTATTCCCCAGTTTGTGCCCCAAGAGTTGCTTACAATCCAGTAGTCCTCACCCCTCTCGGATCCGTAGCCCATGGTGTAAGAAAGAAATGTTTTTATTTGCTACCCCCCTAGCATTTTCCCCACACTTTCACTTATCCTCCCTTAATACCCTTTTTGAACAAACATCCTCCTCTCTCGATTTTTCACTCCCTCCACTTTAGCTTTTCCGATGCATCTCCTTCGGCGTTTTCATTGCACACTTCTCGTGCGATTGCTAGTGTTATATACTATGAAGTCAAACTTTAGCGAGAGCTTCATATTTTCTTGCATAATGTTGAAAAAAAGCTTTCATATGGTTTTAGATTAAATTTTGCAAATCCATTTATATAGTTCATGCAACAAAAAATATGGATCGAAAAATGATATCTGTGTCATCGATTCTTCCCTCGTTTGAAATGGTTTTACATAAATTCTCCTGTGTATGTTTTTTTCTTTTGCATATTGAATGCTATTATATACATCTTCCTTGAAAACCTCGATTCTTTTATGGTGGATGAGCACATTTTGGATTACAACGAAGGATGGGCACTCATTATTTTCCTTCCTTACTATGAGCTGACTCAGAACTTTTCAAACTTATATAGCTTTACTTTTTTTAATGCTTCTAAATTCAATTCAATTCCCATGTTCGAATTAATCATTTGTTAAAAGGAAACGTTGCATCCATATAATCTTGTTTTGGAGAAAAAGATAATTTATAATATTGGTAAACATAAAAGAAAGTGAGAAAATAATTTTATGAAGTAATTGCTTTTATAATTCTTGATTTTTTATTCATGAAAGTTTGATAAGGTTATAACTAGATATACATTTTTGCCATAAATGTGAAGGCCTTTTGGAATCGACTAGCTCTTTTTTTAGAAGTCACGTATGCTTTTTGTGTTGAGTTTTTTTCTGCACACTTTCTCCAAATAAACACTTCTAGTAACACCGCGTTCTTACCTTGACATTTATGAGAGACAATGTTTACTCCTTTTTTCGCGTGTGGAAGTTGATCCCTTTTGTTGAATCCTTAAAAAAAAAATCTAACATGCTCATATATAAGCTAATCATTGCTTGTTTGAAACTAAATACAACATAAATAATTCCTTCCGTCTTCTTCTTTGTGTTTCTTCACCATTTCCTTCCAAAAAAATGTTGAAGCATTTTTTTGTTTCACTCTTCTTTCTGTTTCTTTCAAAACTTGCATTGATTGCATATTTAATAGCTTTGCAGTGCTATCACCCTTCACTTTTCTTGTCCTTTTCATGAACACACCGTTGACAAAAGGAGTTGTTTGCATGGTTGAAGGTTGTGCAAATATCGAACCCACATTGCAATTATTAAACATGGTCCCCCTTTGCTCGACCTTGAGCTTTGAAGTACAACATTGTGTACACATTTATGATGGATTGCACTTCCAAGAAACCCTCCTCCCGTCCAAGTTTTCAAGATGCATCCTCGAGCACATATTGTAGGAAGGCTGTATTGTGCATTTGTGCTAATTCCTCTGTATGATGGTTAAACACGATTTGTAAGCTATGTTTCTCTCCTTCTCATAAGTTGTGAGGGTAGTCCCATTTATCTTAGTGATTTTATTTCATCTCACTTTGTTCTTTGCAGGAGTGTTCTTATCATTTACATGGATATCATTGTCTCCACACATAACAATTAGTACACCCGCTCAACTTCCATGCCATTTAGTTTATGATAAACAAACAAAATGTGAATCAACAATTAATCTTAATAACTACCTTTCCCCACAAACATCTTCTTCTACAAAGCATGTTCCTTTGAACTATGCACCGATGCTTGTTCAAATTATTGCATTGAATATATCTTAAGGTTTTTGTCAATAAAGGGCCAAGCCCTTACAAAAACAACCTTTTGAGAATACTACAACACAAAGGGAAGTGGATCTTTTTTACTTTGATTTTGTGGACACCATAGGAGGGGAAATCTATGTCACATGTTTTAATGAGGTGGCACATAAGTTCTATGAGCATATTGAGAGTGGTAGCTTTTACACTATCTCGAATGGGAGGGTTGGTGATGTCAACTTGACCTAAAACCAATTGAATAGTTCTCTGTACATTTTTTACATCCGTACTCAAATGTCACTCTTCTTATTAAAAACAAGGAGTAAATTCCTGTACATAAATTCTACTTCAACTAGATCAAATATATACCAAAATTCCTTGTTGGCTCTTCAATTGATACGATTGGTGTTGTTTTAGCCATTTCACCAAATTCAACTATACATTAATGTGATGGGTCGGGAAAAAAAAAACACTTCAATTAAAATATATGTTTGGGTTTAGTGTTACTGTTACTTTGTGGGGAAAACATTTTGATGAGCTAAACAAAGAGCTTGTAGATATTATTTATGTTCCTTAACTTCCGGTTCTAGAAATAAAGGCTAGTCAAGTCTCTAGTTTTAATGTGTATGAAAACTTAAAAAATAACTAATCTAAAACCCTTAGTGAACTTGCACTACAAAAGTCATTTTGGATTAATCGTTTTAATCTAATTAAATCAAGATAATGCATTTCAAAGGACAAGAAGGAAAACAAAGAAACTCAAACCTCTCCCTTGGATGTTTGGATTTTCCTTCGATTTGTGGATGTCTTTGGTTGAATTGGGTGCAAGACAAAAGTAACAAAATTTGGTTTCTTAAGAGGGGGATTTTGATGAAGCAAGAGACACATTCAAATTGGGGTGGGCCATATTTGTATCTCCCTTTACTCTCAACAAAAAGGGTTTCTCAAAATTTCCTTTGCTTTCTAAAAGTAGAATGCTAGCATAAGAATTAGGTGCGACAAGATGTCAAGGTATGTGGAATGTACTCTAGGAGAGTTCATTATATAGGTTTAGGATTGGGGTGATTAGTTCACTTTGGTGAATGCAGGTTAATAGAGATGTATGATTATGCTTAGTTAATTAGGCTTAGCAGTAATTAAGTAGGATTAATAATCCATGTGAATTAGATGGGAAGAAAAAGGGTTTAATTAATCAATTAAGAATTGATTAATATGCCTAGATTAGCTTGTAACAACTATTTGAGAGGATTTTAGAGGAGATTGACGAGGTTTAGGGTGTGGATGTCACTTCAACATCACGATACCAATATAAATAAAAAGGAGGAAGGTTAGCCACTTGTGATCCTTAAGATTTTCCTAAGATGTGAGAGGAGAGCATACATGGTTTCAGCCTTGTGATAAACAAGCAACAATGGAAAGCACACAAGAAAGATGATAGATGTAAGATATTAAAAATTAACAATAAATATTATGTGATTGGGTCTTCAAGAGGAGGCCCTGCAACACAAAGGTTAGTAGTTTTTGTTTATAATCCCAATATATTCGACCAATCGAGCTGCAAGACAAGGTGGTTAGTAGTTTTTAATTAATCAAAAATCCTGCGACCACAAAAAATAGATAAACACAAAATAAGTATCAAAACGGATGTATTCTCCCCTTGTTTCTGCAATAATTATGTGAAAGTAAAATGTTAAAACCTGCAAATAACCACCAAAAACACTTGGAACCAAAGTTAGATTAGTTATCTCTAAGAAAAAAATTATTCTAGCAAAGGCACCAATAATCAGGTCAAAGGTGCTAAAATGGGTCAAAGGCGCCAGTACATGTAACAAAGGCGCTAAACTAAGATTAAACAGATATATTAGTCAAATCAATGAAGTACAAGACAAAGGTGCTAAAAGACATGACAAAGGTGCTAAAATAGAAAAGTCAATATTAGCATAATGCAAGTGTCAAGGTGTGAACATAGGTGCTAAACATCAGAGAATATGTGCCAAAAGTCAAAGTATACACACTAAACCCTCATAGATAATGGTAAAAAATAGAAGCGTTGATGTTTTTCATAAACGTGCCACGGGTTCCACAAAGGCACAAAATGACAGTCCTACAACCACATAGGTTAATGACTGCAAAAAAAGTATTAATCTAAGGAAAAAGCGCTAGACCTTATAGCATAATTGCCAAAACACAGGGCATAGGCGCCAATTCATGCTGAAAAATGGTAGATGAACACGAAAATTCAAAATTTGAAGGTGCAAAAGAAAATGATTTTTTTTCAAACTTTGACAGCTTATTTTAGGGAAGAAATAATATTGAAAACAATATAGAAGAGAGGAGTAAGCCCCACGGTGGGAACCAGAAATATAATGTGGAAAATATTAGTTAGTGAGTTTAAAAAACAAAAAAATTGCTTTCCTATGCTAATCCTTTCAACAATACCTCATCATTGAGAAAGAGATGTAAAGGGGGGAGAATTAATACCTGCCCTTACCAATAAAAATGCAATACTCCTCCTTTGTTGTATTCAATTTTCTCAAGGATTTATTGATTGCTTCAGATTTGAGTAGGCACTTGGGCAACACCTCCTTTTGATTTTCTAGGATTGCTTGACGAAGGATTAATGGATGATAGAGTGGATGAGGGATTGATTGTAGATTATGGATGATTGATAGAGGATAAAATGACAAATATTTGTTATGGATTTCCAAGATGGCTTCCATGGAGGAGGAGAGCTAAATTTATAGTTTGTTGTTGGGAGAATGGATGGTGAGGATTGATCCAAGCGGGATGAAGATCAATGGATGAGAATTGAGGAGATGATTGGAAGATTATAGAGATTTATAGAATGGAGAATTCTAGATTTTGTGAGAAGCCTCCGTTGAATTTAAAATTCAATGGAAAGTAGAAGAAGTTTAGAGAGGCTTCTAGAAATAGAAGCCTCTACATTTAGAGGTAGGGGATATGATTAGTTTAGGATTATATTAGATTAATAAAAGATGATTAGGGATGTGATTACATGAAGAGGCTGGGTGTAGGGTAGGTTTATAGTAGGTGGGTAGGTAGGTGTAGGAATATTAAATTCCTAAAAAAAGATAATAAGGATTAAGGTGAAATAATGAGATATAATAATGAATTAAAAGGATTAATGATGAGATAATGATGGGATATTAGATAAATGATGAAATTAATTAGGATAAAGGGTATATGTGGTATTTTATAGGAAAGAGATTAATTAGATAATGATGATGTTAGGATATTTGAGGGACAAATTAATCGAAATTAATTATGTCAATATTTTAGATGTATACAATGGTAATAGTTGACTATCTTTTGAAAATAATAATTTTAGACATGTAGTTAAATAGAAATCGAATTAAAGTGTAAGGAAATTGGAATATCTATAGACGATATATACCTAGAATGGAGAATGGTTTATTTCTAAGAAAATAATGTATTAAGGAATGAATTTTATTTAATTGATATAGTGGAGAATACGTGCAAAATTTCTTTGTTATGTTATGAATCCCACGTATGCAATATACATAAATCAAAATAAACCTTTCTTGTTATGTTTTGAATGATTTACATGTTAAGATCTCTTGAGGAACTAATGCTCAAAGTATCGTATAGGCCTAATAGTGGACGGTACATTAAATAGCCCTTGTTGATCCAAAAGGAGATAAATGCCCCTTTTTAAGAAACTTAATCCTTTGACTTCCTTTTTTTACATATTCGGATCTACTTTTTTATTAGCTTTATCATATTAAAAAAAATTCATACCTAAGTAAATGGAACTCTTGTTACGCCAAAAGGCATTTTTATAAAATGGGAAATCTCGAAGGGTGTCTGATAGCATTCAGAGCAATGTACAGGGGAAAGAGAGGGGGCAGAGAACAATAAAGCATGGCGTAATTGGAGTTTTCCAAACTAATTTAACCACGGTTTCAAGTCAAAACCAATTAACAACCGAGTACAATGTGTATAGACGATATTTGTATGTGTTAGCATAAGTGTTGGTGTCAATACTATATGTGCATAGATGATCTTTGTACGTGAATCTTCGGATTATACTTAAGGGAGAGGAGCCAGTAGTTGTGCACCCAAGTTGAGGGGTGTACAACACACATATAAATACATCAAATTTTGAAAAAAAAAACCCTTTAATAGATTTTTTTTTCTTAATCTAAATACTTTTTTTTGAGCATTTTTATTTTATGGAAAGTGGTTTTTAAATGGATTTAAATCAAGTAGTTTTCCATACAAAGGAAAAAAGGGTGGACCATTAGTAGGGAATTATGTCATGCATTTTTTTCACTTATGTGGCATCATGTGATTGGGTGATTCTTTGATATGATTTGATGTGACACATTTTATTAGCTACTTTTTTTTTCAAATGTTGAATGACAAATGTACATGTACTAGTCACTCACCTCACAAATACCCTCACCATTATTGGTCCATGCTCCACTATTGGCTCCTCTCCCTTATTATTTTTCCTCCTTGCCTCCTTCTGGGTGGATAATCCCTTACTCTCTCGTATCGTTCTAAATAGGATGGTCTCCTACACCATTTTCATCGCTCTGCTCCCTACTTCATGTTACTTAGTAGTTTCATCATCATCCAGGATGAGATTTCACCCTACTGGATCTGGTTTCATTACATTTCTTTGATAAAATATCCATATGAAGGGGTGCTCTAGAATGATTTCAATAGGGGAGCGAGTGTTTTTTAAGGGGGATGCAGGTGTTCGATGGGACACCCATGGACAGGATGAGCTCTCAGCTTCAACACTCCTTTCTCGTGCTTCTCGCTTCCAACGCAAATATAACCATAATGCAAACTACATGTGTCAAAACAAGACATACTAATATTCCCTCTATTCTCACATATATAAATGTATTACCTATTGCGTATTTTATAGTAGTTTTATATTTCCACTTGAATAAATGGAGGTTGTATGGAAACATATTTAAATTTGTATAATCCAAAGAATTTTATGCCTTTTCATTCAAACTACTCTGTTTTCTTTCTCAAAATTTTTTAATGAAAATTATTTGTAAATGCAAACTTAATTAACTTTAGTATGATGTTTAAAATCAATATATTTATTTATGTTGAAAGGTGTGTTTACAAGTAGAAAGCCTAGAGTCTCTGACAATATCAATCATCACCATCCATATTTACTTTGTATCAACGACCTTGAAATTAATATGTTTCGTTCACGTCCACCCAGTCATGTCCACATCTGTATCAATGAAATTTCCTCTGTGTTTTTACGGCCAGATGGAAAGGAACATGTGAGAATGAAATCACCTTCAACTCTTCGGTTTGTAATAGAAATCTCATATGAGTGCGCTCTTTTAAAAAAAATTGTGGCTAAGTACGAGAAGATCAACCCCGTTAAGGATTACGACCTCACGAGGGACTTCTCTAGGCCTAAAATCCATACATCATCCACCGTAGCATGTAATTACATGGAGGATGTGGGATTATTTGTATCCACCTGGGGTATGGCCCCTGCGGGACGAAATTCCAAGTGTGAGATCGATTTGTCAAAGGACATTGTGGGATCATATATGTTGGTCATCAATGATTACACATTCTTTGTGGTTAGTTGTTGAATTTACCTTACCACTATGAGTTCCGATGACAAATTGTGAGAAATAAAATAATCATTCCATATCTGCATTGAATATATATAACTTTGAGCTTATATATCATTTCCTTTCCATTTAATTAGATTTTTAAATGTTACTTATTATCTTTGTAATTCTGAATTTATATGATGTCATTAAAATCCCATTTTTAGTCATCTATTCTTTCCATATACCATTAGACACGCCATCATTGCAAATAATAGCAAAAAATGAAAACAATGAGTATAAATCTATCAAAAAACAAGAAATAAAGCTTGGCAAATCAGCTTCAGTAAGACCCACATCCAACTGATTCAGTTTTTTAGGTCTGGATTTAGTTCTTTCGTTGGAATTGATTTTTGAGATCTATTGGAATTGAAATTTGAGATTTGTTTTAACATTTTGTAACACATTTGAACTCTAATTTAAATTTGAATATTATTAATAGATTGCATATTTTTAGTAACTAATTATTCCATGACTATAATTTGTAAGTCATGAACTGCTTAAATGTAGACTAAACACATCAGATCTTAAATTAAAAAACACAGCAAATTATTTCCACTTTTACATTGCACATTACACTTTAATGGTTTTAATAGTTCAAATCCCTCTTTCAAATGAAAAATAAAATCCACCTTTCTCTCATTTGGACAACTACTTGAAGGAATTGATTATCTATGCTTTTTTGTGTCAACTACTTGAAGGAATTGATTATCTATGCTTTTTTGTGTCAACTATTGTCGTGTGCTTTCTTGAGCTTGAAAATGAAAAGGGAAGTTTGTTGAGCTTTTCTCATTTTTTAAAGTTTGGTCTCTTTAAAAACAAATTGCATTCATGTTAACAATACAAGCGAGATCGAGATGATAAAGTGGATCACATATAAGATATTATTTAGGTAAGAAAAATCTATGTCAGGGAATGGGTGTGGGACATGCAAGTATTTAATTCCCACGTTTTTAATAAGACATGGAATAAAGATGGGACATGCAAGTATCTAATTCCCATGATATTATTTAAAAAAAACTTTTTTTCGAATGGTAGATGAAATCCACCTTTCGTTCATATGGTCAAGCACTTGTGTGCCTCAATTATTGATGATTGTTCACGCATCACCTATTCCCATACAAGTACTCAAAATTGAAACTGAAAATGAAAATTTATTGGGGTTTCCTCATTTTTAAATATTGGTCCCTTTAAATATTAATTGAATTCATGTGCATGATGGAGGAGAGATTAAGACAAAAAAGTGGAGCAAATAGCAGATATTATTTAGGGGAACCCATTTAACTCATGGAATAACTATGGGGCATGCATGTATTAGAATTATCACAATTTATTTCTGACCTTCCATTTATGTCTTTGTCTTCCTTGAACAATCCTTTTATGTAGCATCACTGCATGATCCTAGGGAAGTAATTTCAGCTGCTGGGTTGCCATCTCCACACACATCTCGAGCAAAAAACTCCATTTCCAAAAACATGTTCCATTTCCCTTCACACTTCCAAGGTATACTTCACCTACATAATTCACATCTAGAAAAATTACATGCCTTAGGACTAGCTCGGTAAACTATTTTTTTCCCGATAGCTCTACATAAACCCTAATTGTAATTGTGTATGAAACCCATATCTTTGGGTTTTAGGCCCACTCGACATATCCTTGTCTCTAAATTATCCATTAAAACATACAAAAAAATCCCCCTTACATTTACTTTTGTCTTAACTACCCATATAATGCAAGAGCTGAAAACGCAAACAACTATTGACATCTTCAATTTTGAACAGTCACTCTTTGCATTCTTAGATATCTCCAAAATACGTTGCCTTGACCCCTTGCAAACCATAAGTAACCTTTTTTTACATATTTTAACTCTAATTTAAATTTGAATATTATTAATAGACTGTATATTTTTAGTAACCAATTATTTCATGACTAGAATTTTCAAGACACGAACTGTTTAAACGTAGAATAAACACATCATATCTTAAATAAGAAAACAAACAACCTATTTCCATCTATACCTTTCTATCATTTGGCCAACCGCTTGAAGAACTTGATAATCAATTATTTTTTTGTGTCCTCTATTCTCATGTGTTTTCTTGAGCTTAAAACTTAAAAGGGAAGTGAAGCACCATGGCTTAGATTTTTCCCACATAAATAATATATGCTATGAGCTTCACTTTTTCATTAGGATCTGTCTCACATTATGCACATGCATGCAATATGCGTTTAAAATGGCCAAAAAATAAATAAAATTGGAAAACCCAATAAATGTTCGTTCTCAGTTTCAAGCTCGAGTACTTATAGGGGAATAGGTGATATGTGAGTAGATTTTTACAAAATAAATCATGGAATAATTCTGGGACATGCATGTATTTAACTACCACTTTTTAATATAAAAATCCCTCTTTTAAATGGTGAATGAAAAATACCTTTCGCTCAAATTTCATTGATGTGAATAATGCAGACGAGATTGAGACAAAAAAGTGGAGCACATAGCATATATTATTTAGGTAATAAAAAACTAAGGTAGGGAGCAAGTGTGGGACATGCAGGTATTTAATTCCCACATTTTTACTAATTCATGGAATATGGGTGGGACATGCAGGTATTTAATTCCCACATTTTTTACTAGTTCATGGAATAGGGGTGGGACATGCATGTATTTAATTCCCATGTTTTGTTTAGAAATCTCTCTTTCGAATGGTAGATGAAATCCACCTTTCACTCTTATGGCCAACTACTTGCATGGCTCGATTAACGATACTTTTTCATGCATATTTCTTGTCAAATAACAACTTATTGTACCCAGTACGTCCATTCTCCAGAAGGGCTCAATTATCAATGGTTTTTTCTGCATCGCGTACTTCACTATAATTTATCGATCTTAAAATCTACAGAAAAACATGCATGTAAAGTGTTACAAGAAGCAAGCATTACATTGGGTTTCGTAATGGGACCCTTGTGAAGTCTCGTAAAGTTTTATTTTTCCCCCTTTAAAGTCACATTGCACTCACGTGAATAAATCACATGAGATTATGATGATTAAGTGGAGCACATATAGTAGATACTATTAGGAAAGGAACAATATGATTCATGGAATAGGTGAGGGGCATACATGTATTTAATTTCCCACCTTTTAATTTACAACAATCCATTCATGTCTACATCCAATCAATAACCTTGATGCCATAAAATAAAACAAGTTTGATTAACAAATAAAAGATACCTTTCACTGATATGTTTTATTGCTCCTGGGACTCAATTAGTGGTGTTTGTTTGTGCACCATCTATTTTCCTACACTTATTCGAGCTTACAACTTGAAGGGGAAACTACAAATTACTACAACATGCATCCATTTAGCCTAGGTTTCTAACCCTAAAACTTTCCGAGTTTCCCCAAATTTTATTATGTCCTCTTTGTGAGATTGAAATGATTAAGTGGAACACACATAGCAAATTATATTTGGGTAGGAACAATGTGATCCGTGGAAAATGTGTGGGGAATGCAATCCAAAGCCTTGATCTACCTTTGACTTGTTTGACCAATCATTGGAAAGTGTCAATTATCGATACATGTCTATGCATCTACTTCTTGCAATTAGTTGACCTTATAACTAGAAATCAAAGATACAAAATTTTACAACAAGTTGTCATTGTGGTCAAGTTTTGAACTTGGAACATGTTGGATTTTCTCTTTTTTATTTTTCCCCTTTAGAAGTAAATTACACTCATGTGAATACTACAATACCCTAATTGGTAACCTAATAGTTGGAGAAAAAATCTGATCTAAATTTTACATGGTATCGCTACCTTAGATTTCTATATACACTACACGTCTTCCTATCCCCGATGTGTCCCATGAAACATGCATTTAAATTCCCATTACATTTACATTTTCTCTAACTACCCAATATTGTAGATAGATAAAAATTCAAACAAGTATTTGCCTCAGTAACATTTTCCAACCACTTCTTAAATTTTTAGATATCTCCCTCAACAATTTTATCGGCGTCTTCTGCAACACGAGTTTTCTCCTTCTTATAATTGACAAACATGTCGTGTACTTATTAAAGGGTATATTTTCATATTGGATCCTCGATTCCTCTTTCCTTTCCCATGCACTTCTCCACCCTCAAATGCCTTTTTGTACACCCCTCTTCCTCCCCCATTATTTCTATTCATCTAGTTTCACTTCTTCATTAGATCCCTTTTGGCATTCATAACGTACATTTCATGTACGAGTGCTAGTTACGCCGAAGGCATTTCCCTATTAAAATCGGGGTGGATCATTTTGACATCGTTCATAGTGTGGGATGGTAGGGATGGAATTCGTATGGGCATTGATAGTCTGACACAATCCTCATCGTCCATGTATACATTGGTTTTTGTTTCATATTCTGTAACTTTTCTGACTGAAACGTCATATGTTGACGAATGCCACCAACCCCTGATCACATCGTCACACAAAGGTTTGGGTGACTAAGCTGTCATCCAGAACTAGATTATCATTTCAAAAGACATGTTGGTGTTTGTAGCCATGTTGTTCGGATTTTTCATCCCATCAAAGGCCACCTGCTTCCATACAACTACCTAACTAGAAATCTCATGTGCGCAATATGATGTGAACGTCGAAAGGGATGCTGTGGAAGAAATATATATGGAAAAGGGAAGGAAAACAAGAAGCGCAGTTGTGTTGGTTAAGGTATTTGATATGTAAGTTATATGAAGAAAGAGAGGGTGGAATAGGAGTTAAAATTAGTAAGGGGTTTAGTGGTGTAATGTGCGGTAATGTTAGAGAGGAGTAACTATTTATGGTGATTGATTAAAGAAAAGTACTAAAAATGGGAGTGAAGAGAATGGGAAAAAATTACAAAAATGTAGTTGACGTGAAGCAAACTTTTATGTAAAGAATCAATTTTTATGGGGAATAAGAGCATGAAATGCCCGTGATATGGACAACAACCAAAACATATTTACAACGGGGATGTAAAGGAGGATACTAAATGATAGATGAGGGATAGTCTTTATAGTATGCTTCCTTTTAGGTCTATAGGCGTTCGTTTACACACGGTAAAGTGGTATGGGGAAAGACTTGGAAACTCTAGTATCCTACAAGCACATGACGTATTTGTGAATTTATTAAAGGGGTAAGAACCATTTGTGTAGTCATTAAGGCAATGTATTGTGGATATATCTAAAACAATAAAGAGTGGTTGATCAATAATACTGAATTGAATAGTTGCTTGCAATTTCATGCCTTTTGTTTTATGGGTAGCTAGAACAAACATATATTTAAGGCTAATTCATGTGTGTGACTCATGGGACAACTTATAGACATAGACGTTGACCATAAATAGTGTGTGAGGGTGGGGATTTCATTCATATTTGAGTTTAAAGTTTTCTCTAACTATAAGGGTAATGAGTAAGAGTTCCCTCATTAATAGTCCTGATGGTGTCTTCCACTATCTGCTAAATACTAATAAATTATTTTTAATACTTATATGGTGATTGTTAGCATTAGTTTAAGTTTAATACATTGGTTATGTATTTGATGGACAGTTATAACTGTCCACCTTCCTCCCGCAACCTTTATATGGCTCTGCTTTTTCATTTGTTTCACGCATTGAATAAAAACATTCTTGTCTCTGCCATCATTGGTATCAGAGCTCTGCGTGTGATCTGGAGGAAGATTGACAGAGCAATGTGTAATTGAAGACCTATGTTTTCTTTCACCAAGACGTGTGGACTTTGGGCGTGGCAGTTTGGAGATCCCATGCATTCAACATTGGAGGATCGACCTATTTTAATGGAAACCTGCTATGACCTATGAGTGTATCCCATATTGAGCGTGGAGAATTTGCTGAGCTAACGTGGTGGTGTGATCTGGAGGAAACTTGTAGCAAGGTGTTTTGGAGCAGCACGAGACACAAGATCATAATGTGTCTAAAAGTTTGAAATTGGCACTTGGGACGTGTAGGAGAAATCAAATAAGATCCTGTCATTTGCTCGGATAGAATGTGGTAGAAACCTGCATGGAAACCAACACTGGAAGATCTGATTGACGTTTTTCTCCTTTGGACGAGTTTTCTGTGCACTGGCAGCACAAAATGGATGGAAACTTCAACAGATGGATGTCAAGAGTGCTTTTTTCAACGGTGATCTCAAAGAAGAAGTATACATGGCCCAACCTGAAGGGTTTGTAGATGAGCATCAACCACACAAGGTATGTCGTCTGATAAAGTCACTTTATGGACTCAAACAAGCACCTAGGGCATGGTATATAAAAATTTATGATCACCTATTGCAGCATGGATTCACTCGTAGCCCCTCAGATACAAATTTGTATATCAAGAAGGTAGGAATAGAGATTGTTATTCTGGTTTTGTATGTAGATGATCTTGTGATCACAGGAAGTTCCGACAATCTTGTAGATAATGTAAAGAATGATTTGAAGAAATCCTTCGACATGACCGATTTGGGGCTACTTCACTACTGTCTTGGCTTAGAGATATGGTAGAAGAAGAATCATATCTTCGTCTCCCAGATGAAATATGCCAAGACACTCCTGGAGAAGTATGGAATGACAGATTGTAAACCAATGTCCACACCTATGGAAAAAGGTTTGCAATTATCTAGATTCTAGGATTCACCGCAGGTAGATGGCACTCACTATAGGAAGCTTGTGGGGAGTCTCATTTACTTGACTTATACCAGGCTAGATCTTTGCTTTGCAGTGAGCTATCTCGCCAGATTTATGCAGGAACCGAAGAAATGTCATTGGATAGCAGAAAATCATGTGTTGAGATATGTCCGAGGTACAGTTGACTTTGGTTTGGAGTATCAGAAGAACACTCAGTTCTTCTTACAGGGATATACAACCTCGGACTATGCAGGATCCGTTGATGACAGGAAATCCACTTCAGAATATGTTTTTCATCTAGGATCTGGACCTATCTCGTTGATTAGCAAGAAGCAAACTGTTGTTGCTCTCTCATCCACTGAGGCTGAATACCACGCTGCACGAGGAGCTGTGTGCGAAGCGATTTGGTTACGTCTACATTCTTGCAGATATAGGGATTCCTGAAGAGAAACCTCCCATCATTCACTGCGCAATCAATTTGTGTTGAAGCTTGTGAAGAATCCTATTTTTCATGAACGAACAAAGCATATTGAGGTCCAATGTCACTACATTCGTGAACAGGTCTTGAACCACCAAATTCAGCTCCAGTACTACCCTACTGATTTTCAGGTTGTAGATATTCTCACCAAGCCTCTTGGCAAGGTGAAGTTTGATTTGTTTAGGGGGTACATATGTAGAAACAATGTATTAAGGGGGGGAATGTTAGCGTTAGTTTAAGTTTAATACATTGGTTAAGTATTTGATGGACAGTTATAACTATCCACCTTCCTCCCGCAACCTTTATATGGCTCTGCTTTTTCATTTGTTTCACGTATTGAATAAAAACATTCTTGTCTCTGCCATCAGTGACTTGGTTTTGACAGTCACTCTGAAAGTATAGTCTATTTAATGTATTTAATGTTAAAGCTTGTAATTTTAGAGCCACTTCATAAACATTTAATGTTAAATCCTGTAATTTGAAATCGAAATGAAATTTGTGAATGGAGTATTATTTGTTGTAATCTCAAATGTCAGAGAAGAAATAATTAAATTATATATTAAAGGTGAATAAAGATTAATATCCCTTTAAATAAAGTCTATTCATTTAATCAACTTATTCAAGTGATAGCCTCCATAGTTGGCGTAGACTTTTTCGTTGCCAAATTTAGCATGTTCGAGCAGACAAACCAAATTATGAAATATTGTGTCAAAAATTTATGTTTTTCTTTGTTATAAATATATTGGTATCTTTATGCGGTAACAAATATGTTAATTTGTTTTAATATGTGGGAGCTTAGAATTTTTAGGAAAACAATGTTTTCTAATTTTCTTGAGAATTTGATGGTGGGAATCATGGAATTCTTGCCTGCAGAATGCTTCTTCCGCTTCAGGATTGTCTGCAAGAAGTGGAATGCTTTCTTCTCATCTGAATATTTCAATTCCACATAGAGGAAACACCAACCATATTTGACTCTCTAGTCCTCTTAACACCAAGTGTCCTCTCTTGTCTATTCGTTTTTTACCAACACTTGGCGAATAATTTTTTTATCCTTCATAACTCATAATTCTTTCGTCAATTTCAAGGGATCCGTGTGTGGCTTGTTATTGGTAGAAATTCAGTCGCACCCCTGGTTTGGCTATGCTTATGGGATGATATATATTTGCAATCCACTAACCAAAAACATGCTTCCAGAGATTCCAACTGGCCGTCGTCTGGTAAGTTTTCCTCTCCCCGGTCCGTCATATTATTTCTCAAACAATTATTGCAAAAAGGGGGAAAATAAAAAATGGGGAAAAATCCAATACATTCCAGGGTTGAAACCCAACCACATTGCTTGTTTCATGTGGCACTTTGTACCCCGCTATTCAGTTTTAAGCTCAACAATTGCAGGAAAACAGTTCACGCTTGAAAAATAAACGACTGATCGGATTAAAAGGATGGATTTTTACACACACACATATGTAATGTGGAGAATTTTAAGATGAATTTCAATGTCGCTTATTTCTTTATAATCGAGGGTGAGATCACGAACACCGGGACTCAAACCCCAAACTTGTCAAAGTTGAAGAAGAAGGGGTCAGGGCCCACAACATTATTTGGAGAGGCACATTTTGTACAGGCGTGGGAACATTGTAGTAGAAGCCTGAATGCTTGTCGTATGTAATGAGCAACAAGGTTTGGTTTAGGTCCCGTTCTTGGAGCCTCGTGAACCTCTTTTATATATTTTTACCCTTATGACATGTCGTGAGAGGAATGTCATCGTTGGAAGGAAACAAATTATTGTCCATAAAATTTGTTTCCATCACCACATAATTGGGAGTCCTGTTGTGCTTTGAGAGAAACTTTAATTCCATGTCATAAGAATGGAATGTCAACACGTACTTGAGCTTTTATCAGTTTTTGTAGAACAAGGTGGCCGGAATATGTTGATAATAGATCCCGAAGGAAATACCTGAATCATCTATAAAAGAGAAAACATGACACTCAAGAGCCAACAATTTGGGTATATTATTGGTCGGAGAGTAGACGTCCAGTCGTTTGGACTAAGTGGAAGCATGTACGGAAGCAAACTATCTATCAAATAAAACAAATTCAGTGACAAGAGAGTTGCAAATGGGCACCACCGTTGGCCTGAAGCCATCCATGACAATGTGAGACATGTTGGGTTCCATGCAGGCAAATTACTAGAAGAATTTTCTTGTTTTAGGTGGACTTGCGGAAGTTTTTTCACAATTGCATATTTGTTTCCTGACAACTTCAAACAAGTGTAATTAAATTTCAATGTCAACCAACATAGCAAAGATATTGATAAGATGCGTATTAAATATAAAATTACATCTCTCGAGAAGGGTGGGCTTGTTGGTGTAGTATGCATGGACAACAAACAACTCTGCGAATTACAAGGATGGATTTTTACTAATAAGACCATCAAAGCGCGCGCGCGCGCGTGTGTATAATTGTGGAGAATTGAATTTAAGATGAATTTCAATGACACGTATTTCTTTATTTATCGAGGGTGAGATCACGAACACCGTGACTCAAACCCCGAACTTGCCAAAGTTGAAGAAGAAGGGGTCAGGGCCCACGAGAGGGCATATTCGTTTTAGACGTGAGAACATGGCAGAAGAAGCCCCCATGCTGGTCGTATGCAATGAGAAACAAGGTTTGGTTTAGCTCCCGTTCTCAGAGCCTCATGAACCTCTTTAACAAATTTCCACCCTTATGACACACCGTGAGAGGATCGTTGGAAGGAAACAACTTGTTTTCCATGTATTGCCACTCCACCACCACATAATTGGGCATCATGTTGTGCTTTGTGACCAACTTTAATTCCATGTCGTAAGAATGGAATTTCAACACGTACTTGAGATTTTATTAGTTTTTGTGGAACAAGATGACAAGTATATGTTGATAATAGATCCAGAAGAAAAGACCTCACTCATTTATAAAGTTGAAATCGGGGCACTTGACAGCCAACAGTTTGGGTATATTGCTGGTCAGATAGTGGACATATAGTCGGGTTGGATTGAGTGGAATCAGGTAAGAAATTGAATCATATATCAAATAAAACAAACTCGGTGACAAGAGAGTTGCAGATGGGCACCATCGTTAGCCTGAAGCCGTTCGTGATAGTGTGAGACATGTTGGGTTCCATGCAGGCAACTTGCTGGAAAAAGTTATTTGTTGGAGGTGGACTTGCGGAAGTTGCGTCATAGTTGAATATTTTTTTCCTAGTGGCTTCAAGAAAGTGTAATTAAATTCTGGTGTCAACCACCACTGGCACTAGAACGTCCAAACTTCACGCTTTCTAATGTTGAATTTCATCAGCAATGACTCAAGATTTCTCCCAACAATAAATGACTTAATACTGATAGTTGAGGTGCCATAATATTATTATTTTTTTCCCTACCACCTTGTTCCAAAAATCCATGGGACAAAACATTTGAGGATTTAGAGTGGATAAGATCCATAAAGATTACCCATAGAATGTACTTACCACTCCGTAAGAAACTCATGGCGATCTTATTTACTAGGCATTTGGCATGTGAATGAGGCTTCCAAAAGAGGCATATAGAACTGAAAATTCGGGTTTTGAATCCATCCATGGACTATAGCTTCTGGTCTCTTATACCAGGCTCATCATTGTTATTTTCTCCTTCTTGTTGTAAAATATGAATATTGAAGCAAAGGACCCACTAAAGAAAGCGGAGTCTTGTATTTATGTGTTGAATCAACTACTTAGTTTCCAGTTCATAATTGGTGTTCCCCAAAATCCAATATGCTATTTAAACTGCAAAAATAAGAGTCACAAAACAAAATCATAGGTGTATGGCAAGAGTCTGACTCATCAGTTGTTGCAGAAGATTCTTTGTTTTCAAGTTCAAGTTTCAGGGTTCACGTTAGCTGATGAGTGATATGCAATCTTCCTGGAGGCTAACATGTGATGAAGGCTTCTAATGTGGCAAATTTAGAGAAGATTATAGACCATTGGATTTATCAAAGACACTTCGTTCGATTTGTCATTGATATGAAATGTCTCAACCTTGTCAGAGCCAACAACCTGCAACCCCCTTGTCTAATTTGAGACATGCCTTTGGCTTAGTAACTTGAAGAACTCATTCGGTTGAATAATGTTATGAAACACATTGGATAGCTTGAAACGTCTATTGCATATTATTTATTTCTCGAAGCTTGTCTCTTGGTAATGAAAACTTATTGTACCTTATTTTTTTTCTTGTTATACTGTAATTAACAAAATGATTTTTTATTATTGCATGCTCGTAATCTTTTCATGTAAATCCACGTGGAAGTGAAAACTACAAATCTATTGTACCTGACGGGGATCAATCCCTTGTCAATAATTTGGTGTAGTAACTTGAAAAATGCCTCAAGTGTAATAGTGTTATGAAGCACATTAAATAGCTTGAAACTTCTATTGCATATAATTTATTTCCAGAAGCTTGTCTCTTGACCATGAAAACTTATTTTACCTTAATTTTTTCTTTGTTGCAGTGTAACTCACTAAATAATTATTTATTCTTGTGTGCTTGTAATCTAAACCACACATTATTTTGACCTCCATTACTCGGTAATCTAACACATTCATGATACCTAGATGTTTTTTTTTTTTTTTAGATATTCTACGAATTTGTTTGAATACATTCCATCCATGTTGCTCTACAACGCCATATTCACGGGTAGGGGTTAAATTTGACGGTCACCCCTACCCATCAAGAATTTTTTTTGTGACGGTTTTCGAACTAGTAACACCTTGCACATGACGTTTGTTTTTTATTTTTGACTTTCATGATTATGATTTTTCATAGAGATACAAAAATATATATTTTCCATGTAATAAAACCATATAATAATAGACATTTTTGACATAAATGAAATCACATTCTATTATAAGAATGTGTTAATATATCTAAGAAACACTAACTTAAAATATTTTGGATATATTCATATTAGAACCCATAATCATCCCATGAAATAATTTCAATAGAATGCATAGAATAATTAAAAATTAAAATTATCAATATTATTGTCATGGTTAAAATAATATACATCGATATTTTTGAAAATTTCAACATTAAACAATACTTTCCTAAAAGATAATATATTCTTTATTTAATAATAAATTCAATTAGTACAACATATTTTACAACATTTAGATGGTCTCATATCAATAATAATACACATTAATATATATTCAAAAATCAAATGTTTGATATCATTTTTAATAAAGATATCAATTTAGACTAAGTATTATAGCATCCTCACTACACATTAACATATCTTCAAAAAAGATCAAATTTATGAAAACATATGTCAATGGTACCTTGGAAACTTGCAGCAAAGGGATTTACAGACACAGTCCTTTAGCTCTTGATACTCATAGAGAACAAATGATAATAAAATCCTCTTGAAATTTTACCTGAGGAAAACATTACAAATACTAGAAGGGAAAAAAAAAGAAACAGATAGATTGATTTAAATTTGAAGAGAATAAGTATTAATAAATTTGGGGGAATAAACTAAGCACAATTTCTTACCAGATATGCTCTAGATAGAGAAATACTGAAGGAGGAACCTTAATGAAAGCTTTGGTCAACTGTATGTACAACTCTAAAATTTTCAAGCTCCTTAATCTTCTAAATTTTCAAATGGCCACATCAAATGGAGCAATAATAGATGTTTCTAAACAACCTCATAAAAAATACAGAAATCGACTCTCTATTATACTTTGAACATATGTCCACAATCCAGGCTCTCACTTCTCAACTTTGCTTCAAAGATCTAATTTTTTAACCAGCTGAGTGATTATATATTTCAATGGTTTATAAATTCAAAAAACAAAACTTCAATGTTGGCCACTGGCTATTAAATATAAGAAAACCAAATGAATTAAAGTGGAAAGACCTTAAAATCTTTTCAAATCTTACAAAACAAATCTTTAATATGCAAGGCATAAATCGGCAGCCATCTTTTCAAAAAGTATATAATATCTATTTCTTAATTTTATATGGCTTGTCAAGTTGCCATAGTAAATAATCCTCTCGGCCTCGGGCCTCACCCTACTCCTAATATCCATCACATCGATGTCAGACTTCCTGTACGCAGAGTCCAGATTACTAATTTGCTAGTGCATGTAGAATTTAAAAGATGTAATCACGATGAGACAACCAACTGTCATTGGTTATAAGCCTAGCTATCTTTAACTTATATATATATATATATATATATATATATATATATATATATATATATATATATATATATATATATATATAACTGGAAACGGCTAATTTTGAAAATGCACGTCACTTTGACAGTCCGTGAAAATATTTGCCCATCCCTTGGTATGGGGTGAAAATAAAATCACCTGTTTTTTACGGCTAAAATCTGCCAAAACGTCTAAACAAGCATCAAACACCTTTGAAGGCATCTCAAATTTCAATGTTTAATGTTGAAGGGATTATATTGTTTAATGTTGAAATTTTCGAAAATATCGATGTATATTATTTTAACCATGACAATAATATTGATAATTTTAATTTTTAATTAATTCTATGCATTCTATTGAAATTATTTCATGGGATGATTATGGGTTCTAATATGAATATATCCAAAATATTTTAAGTTAGTGTTTCTTAGATATATTAACACATTCTTAGAATAGAATGTGATTTCATTTATGTCAAAAATGTCTATTATTATATGGTTTTATTACATGGAAAATATATATTTTTGTATCTCTATGAAAAATCATAATCATGAAAGTCAAAAATAAAAAACAAACGTCATGTGCAAGGTGTTACTAGTTCGAAAACCGTCACAAAAAAATTTCTTGACGGATAGAGGTGACCGTCAAATTTAACTCCTGTCCCCATGCATATGGACCTTCCAATACCTTCCAACGTTTTTCCTCACTTACTTATATTATTCATTTATCTCAGTTAAAATAAACAAATCTTATAGAAATGTGGCGAGTTCCTTTTTTCTGGTCGGCGGTGTCTCCCGTGGTACCAAATTCAGGGAAGGGCTTCACAGTTTCAATGAACGCGTTAGGCCATGCAACTTGCTTCATTTCTATGTTTCAACATTTCATTGAAAATTGTTTTGGTAATAATTCAGGCCAATCTTGATCTATGGAGGAGTACATTATCTTTAGCAACCTGTGCCGCAATATTGAGATGGGTGGCCGTAATTTGTATTTCCTGCAACAAATCCTGCCTACACAAAGTGTTTCATTCACTTGGGATCCTTACTTCTCTGCAAATATAGTTTTTTATGTTCCCACTATGATATATAATATATATATATATATATATATATATATAAACGCTATTAATATCCACATATTGTGTGTACTGGTTGTGCTTCCATTCACCATCTGTGGGTATCTATAAAAAGAGATTCATTGTAAATTTCTATCAATCTACATGAGCTGGTGAAAGGAAGCTGTGTGCGTTTTGTATGTTGCATGCCACATAATTGTAATGCCAAGTGATAAAATCCCACATACTGACACACAACATCCATGAACATTTAAAAATTAATGGAAGCAAATCATTATAAACAATTAAACTTTAGATTTAAATGGGGTTTTTATTGGTTTTATTACACCTAAGGTGGAATTGGGTTTTGAATGTAGAATGTAGTATATTTTCTTCATTATTAATTTTTGTCATTTAAGAACAATTTGTACTCATAAGAATAATATATAAGTGATATTGAGATGATAAAATGGAGCACAAATAGCAGATATTATTTGTTCAAGGACGTTTTTAGTCATGGAATAGGTGTGAGACATACATGTATTTAATTCCTATTTTTTTCTTTCCAACTTTTTGCTCATATATCTATCTTATCTAACAAATAAAGTGTCATTCAATCAAAAATATCGACGTTATAAACAATTAAATAAAAAATAGCATAACCCATTTTCCTCATGATTTCTAAAAAAATGCATCTCTTTTAGTTGTGTAAGGGTCGGTTATTGTCGTCGTAGAACTAACAGACAAGTTACCAATGCTTACTGAGCGCCCCCTTTGTATGGAATAAAATAGACACGGTACAATGCTATTCTTAATCTCAATACTAATTCTGATAAAATAGATGCTCATTATGTCAATAATCTTTTTTCCAAACTACACCGATGTAAGAAAATTATCACTACACACAAATATCAAATGAATTTGGTTCTTTAATCATTTTCTTGTAGCCATATCCATGTTCGAACATGTAACCAATTGGATTTTCCCCATTTTTTTGGCCCGTTTAAGCACAAATTGTGGTCATAAGAATAATAAAAGCAAGATCATGATGATAAAGTGGATCACAAATAGCATATATTATTTGGTCAGGAACAATTTGAGTTGTGAAATAGGTGGCAAGACATATAGGTATTTAATTCTAGCATTTTTCTAACTTTCCATTCATTTATTCGTCTTATCTAACACATTAAATTTTGTCCAACTGAAAATAGTTTTGCCACAAAAATAAAATAAATAAATAGTGAATCCCATTTCCCCATATTTTCTAAAAAAAATCCATCTCTTTTAGTTGTGTATGGGTTAGTTGTCAGCATCGTAGAAGTAACAGACAAGTTAATGACACCTCCATGTGGCTAAAAATAGATTTGGTACAACTTTATTCTTAAGCTTGATACTATATTTTATTACGTTGACTCATGTTACATTTTGTAATTGTACTTGTCAACATTAGGGGTGGAAAGACCCCAGGTGAAAATCATTTGATCCACGACCTACACCCATTACAAAATAATAACAACCCCACAAATCATAAATCCTCCATTGCATCAAAAAATGGAGACTATAAAAGTAATTACCATCACTTATATGTACATAAAAAAGAAAGGCCAGCTACAAAACAATACTGCATGATGCTAATTGTTGGATTTGTAATGTTATCAAGTAATTACATTGATAACCTTTTTCCCAAACTAAACCAATGTGAGAAAATTCCAACAACACATGAATATCATACGACTTTTACAATGTGGACTATTAAATTAAACACCATCACTTTATATATACACAAAAAATAAAGGTAAACTATAAATTATATTCCACAAATAATACTACACAATGTTGGTTGTTATATATTTTTATTGTTAACAAAATAACTACATCGATAGCCTTATTTCCAAACTAGAATGATGTGAGAAAATTATAACAACACATAGATGTCATAAGAATTCATGCTAGCATAAAATATTGTTCTGTCATTTATCTCTACTTAAACCCTTAACATCAATCAATATTAGATTTTCATTTGGTTTTAGGATCAACAGACATTAATTTTTACATTGAGGATCCTTTGAGCTCAACATCGTATTGCATCATGGATCTTGTTATGAGTATTATGATTCATATTTGCTCACATCTAGCATTTCCTCACACCACTGATGGTATCACCCTAGTTTGCATTGAGATCAAGATGATAAACTGGAGTGTAGATACCATATAAAATTTGTCAAGCAACAATCCGAGTCATGTAAAAAGTGTGTGAAATACCCCAAGTGTTAATCCTTTGATTTCCAACCTAGTGTCTGCTGCAGAATAATAGAAACAGACCCACAAATCACTAATCCTCCATTGCATTGACAAAACACAGACTGTAAAAGTAGAGACCATCACGTACATATATACAATAAACAATCTAAAAACTATCCACAATAGTGGCAGTTGGATTTGTAATGTTAAAAAATTGCTTACGTTGATATCTTTTTTTCCAAACTACACTAATGCATGAAAATTCTGACAATGCACATATATCAGACAACTCTGGGTTCTTTGGTTATTTCCTCGAAGCTGTTAGAAATTCAGGTTTGTTAGTGCTCCATAACTATATAATTGTAACGGAGTTGTTTTGTTGTTCAAACAACTCGTTAGAATAGAAGTGTAGTTTCCTACTTTATAGGAAACTCTCTTCCTCTATATTTGTCTATCTAGGATGAATTAAACTACAACGAGATTATTATTATATTGCATTTGTTTAATCTGAACCAAATCTATTATTTGGTATCAGAGCGTTGTTGTTCAGATGGTGTAAAAATTGAGAGGGAGAATCAAAGTTCTGGTTGCCCCATTTGATGCGTGATTATCTTTTTTGAAACTGTGTATTGTTTTTAGAATAAATTGTTTAGAAAATTAAATATTTTAGTGTAAGACGCAGCTAGAACAACGCAATTGTGTGGATCTATTACTTTATAAATGGAGCAATTCTAGCATATTTCCAAGAACCGATAATTTTGTGTGTATAGTACATAAATTTTCTATCGTCATGAAGATTTTGTCTGTGTGTGGTATCTCATACTCTTTCCACTCTACCTTATATATCACAGTCAATTGATGCATCTGCAGATCTGGATGATCTTGATTCCACGGTTATGTATTTGAGAGAATTACATAGTCGTGTGGATGTGGAAGTAGAATCTCCAATTTTTTGATCTAAAAATCAACTCCAAAAATGTATTTAGCATTTTGGTCGCTTTGCAGATATCTGAACTCGCAACGTCATCCCCATCCAAAACAGGCTTCCTGATGTCTATTCTCTTCGTCCAACAAACCCTGCATTCAACTCAACAACATGTGTGCTCCTATGGAGGCCTCTATCAGATATGATCGTGATATGTTGTGGCGGTCGCCCTGATAGAAATTACGTCCTGGTGTTATACTTTATACATAACTCAACTCCCATCCACACACAACCTGTGGAAGTTGAATGGTAAAGAGTCTTAGATATCATGTGTCCTCGTCTAAAAGTTTAGTATGCCATTTAATTTCAAGTCAATTTACCTTAAACATCGTCAAAGTCATATTTATAAGTCTTACATTGATCTTTACATGGTATTGTTAAAATTTTAATAGTGTCAATACTTTTAAAGTTATAGTTATGATAAATGATCTCTTGTTAGTTTTTAAAATATCATTGGAGACATCTTGTCCGTTTGTTTAGGTAATAGTTTTTGTTTTTTTTTTTAATTTTTTTAACAATTCCTTTATTGTATTATTATTCGTCATTTTAAGTCATTTAGTATTGTCTAAGTGTTAACAAGTCACATTTTCAAATTTGTCATGTCCATGTAGTTGTCAAATTTCTTAAAAAGTCATCTTGTATAATAATGTCTTGTCAAAAAAAAGTCATAGAAAAAAAAATCCTTACGGATGTATTTTCGGTGTTATCCGACGTCCAAGTCTAAATCAAGGGGGTATATTGTACTTTTTTTAATGATCACATTCGACTGAGTTAGCATCGTATGTATTGGATAATGGAGGCATTGGAGGTAGGAGGAAAATCAACATCCTTGAGTTCGTCACTGCCTCAGAGGTCGCATACTTCTTTAGAGACATTTTTTTTTGCTTTGTGTGTTATGAATAAGAACAGTTGAGCATCCATGTTCCTATGTGCAGTACAATGTTTGTGTTTCACCTGTGATGATTTTGATGTGGATATTTGTACCATTGATACTATAGAAGGAAGCGTTCTTGATCAAATTGACTTGATGGTTGATTTGAATTGGTTGATAGGTCCTAATTCATGTATTCACCTAGATAGGTTGATGGGCCACTATTCATGGATGATGTAGTTCCCATAGTCATAGTTGAGTATCAATACCATGTGCAAGCTACAAATTGGTATGTTTCTTGGTTGACGATGGTGTTTTCCCCATGTTCGCACTAGGGGGGATGTTAGGAATTTAGGTTTGTTAGGGCTCCATAATTATATAATTGTAACGGAGTTGTTTTGTTGTTTAAACAACTCACTAGAATAGAAGAGTAGTTTCCTACTTTGTTGGAAACTCTCTTCCTATATATTTGTCTATCTAGGATGAATTAAATTACAGCCAGATTATTATTATATTGCATTTGTTTAATCTGAACCAAATTTATTAGCAACTATATCTGTGTCATGAATGTTTTTAGAGATATTTCCAGTTAGGATAGGAGGCCTCGTAAAAGGGCCTCATGTTCCTTTTTCTATCTTAGAATACACCTTTTGTTATCTTTCTTGACTCATCCTCCTCCACAAACCCTTATAAGGTGAATGCCTCATCTCACCATTGTGCTTCTCTTTTCTTCGATATAACATCGAAGATTATGCTTTCACCAAGATCTTAGTGATCCCTCTAATTTGATTTGTTTTGAATTTTCATTTGATTTTGGGATCAACAGGAATTAGTGTTTTCTTTAAGGGTCATTCAAGATTGAATTTCATCTTTTGCTAATGCCTCAAACATTAATCACGTTAATAGGCATTTCTAAATGTGATTCTTAGTAAGTGTGCCTAACATGTATCACATAAATGAGAGGTCAAGGTTTTAACTGATGGTCATTGATAGATACCGTCATCAACAATGCTGATAAGGGGAAACCCTAATCACTACCGTAATTACTACAAAGAAACTTTATTCGTAAATGTGCATGAAATTGAAAACATAAGGAACACTAAACATAGAGTTTCCCTATCTAACATATGTAGAGTTTGGGATTCAGACATGTGCAAGTTTCCTTTGGAAGTATTAATCAACCACATACATTGCCTTAACGACCTGCACACCACACCACCTTTCTCCTTCAAATTATTGACACACATGACATGTGTTTCAAACAATCTTGGTTCTAAGAAAGAGGATTTCTAAGTAGGTTACCCTCGACATTTTCCACAACCTTAGACTTATCCTCCCTCAAAATCCTTCTTCATTGTCCCCTTTCCTCCTCATATGTTAATCTCCCTCAAGTTTAACTTATTCAATGCACCCTCTTCGGCATTTTTATCTCACATTCCACATGTGATTGCTAGTTAATAGCACAAATAGAAAGAAGGAGAACATATTATGACCTTATAGGAAACTAAGAAGGAAGACTTTATGATAAGGAACCCAAGCTAAAGCTTTCACTTCATACTCTCAGAACATAGTGGAACATGAGTAATACTTTGGATTAATAATTATTGGAATGTAATATAAGTTCTTAAATCCTAAACACATTTTCTTTAAACAATGATTTACATAGGGGATTCAAGTCCTCATTTGAAGTATATTGTTAATATAATATTTTTTCTTATATACAAATTAGGAGTCATCTTGTATCTTGAGATTATAGTGGTTGATTGATCCACAAAAAATAGATTCAATTCGTATGGGTACATACATCATAAACAATATTTCAACCATTCATCTATTTCTTACTGCTTCAAAAGTATGTAAGAATATAAATATATTTTATACATATTTCCATGACATGTTAATTCTATAAGAAGAATCTTCCCTGATATACCACAGTTTAGAAGCCTAAATCATTTTTGATAACCTAGTAAATTTAATTAAAGTATCATTAGGCATTGACTAAGTACCTATGAATTCACCCATGGGATGAACAAATGTTTGAACTCAACTACCATTTACAGACCTTATCTCAATGTTGTGGTACATGAACAAATTAGTTGTTCGTTAATGTATGTATGATCGACCATACCTTGTTGTACATCATGTGAGCATGTGGTTTCAAAAAGGATTGAAATCATAAATATATTATAATAAATAAAAAAATTACCTTATTTTTTATTAGAACTTTAGAGCGGAAGTAAAGGCGTATGACATTCACACCTAGATCAACTTCTAAACCTTCAAAATATTTAAGTACATTATTATTTATCTATCTATATTTTCCACATGTTCTAATTGATATATCTTTTAATAATTTATATGTATGTTCAGATTTAAAAGTTAATATGTATTTACTAATCTAAATATACGTCTTATTTCCAACCATAATCTTGAATGAATTCTCATGACGATATCAAAGCATAAATAAAATCGAAATTTCTACCCCCACATTTTTTTTATTTCAAATTAAATCGACATGAACACTTTTAGATAGTTCATTTGTCATATATATGCTTATTATTCTACTATCTTTACTTTATTTAACACTACTCATTCTTATGACACCTAGTCTCGAATCGACACCTACACATAAAATGATGATGCAACACATTTGAGGGGTTTTATGCGATTAGAAATGGAATCATAGTTACCTAGGACCCCATCCTTATTATTCTATTGTATACAACTTATGGCATAGGGCCCAAAGTGCATTTTAGCTCCATTCATATGTTTAGATATTCAAGCAAATAAAAATACATCCCAATACTCTAAAAATAGAAAACCAAGACTTGGATGTAACTTGTTTTGTTATTATATAGATTCAAACACTAATGTTATCATCAGGGCCGAATTAACAGTTCGGAGCGCCCTAGGCAATAGTTTGAGTGGGCGCTCTCAAAAATTTATTTAATATTTTTTTCCATAAAGTAAATAAATAAAATATGTCTATATTTTTGTATTTTTAAATTTACATCATGGTCATAATAAAACAATAATAAAAATATATTATTAAATTATCACGAAATGATGAAAAATATACTGTGGATGGAAAAATTTAATCGCAGAAGATGCTCAGAATGCAAAAAATACAATATTTTATACAAGGCTTCTAACAAGTCTAATTTAGCCTTATCAAGTAGGTGACATGAACTCTATCCTCAAATAAAGCACCATTTTTTTCCAAAGAAACAAAAATGTTTATGTAGCTCCCATAGTTTTGTGAAGAGTCGTATTTGGACTAGGCCTACAGATTCCTCCATAACAAAATAATAGAAAATTTTCTCACAAAATTAAGAATAGAAAATTAAACACTTTTTTCCTTTAATTATACTCACCTCTATTAGATACACCAACAACATTATAAAAAATACATTAACCTTTTTCTAAATCCAATTACACACCTACATAATCTGGAGCTACATCATAGAATGGGTAACAATACCAAAAAAATCATATGTGATATTTTCTTTTACTTGGAAAAACATTGCAATTTTTTTTATGTGTATGTGTGAAATTTATGTTACTATACAATAATATCTATAAATGGGTTGTTCAATATTAATTTTTCAAATAAATTATTTTAAGTTCTAAAATTAACGGACAAAAAGGAAATTTTTAGATTCAGGCGCCCCTTGATGGCTGGCGCCCTAGGCAACTGCCTAGTTTGCCTAAGGCTTAATCCCTCTATGGTTATCATGTTTTCACACTTTATTTATATACTTCTCTACACACTAGACTTTAATGATATACATGACCTAAAAGTGGGATATATATTTTCCATGGACACATACAAATATGCTTCACAAATGCTTAAGTCCTACACTTAGGGATAACCTTTAAAATTGGAGGGATGCCTACAAAGTGGACATCTAACATAAAACATTGTCAGATTATATCTTTTGCACCTTTGTCCATTGGTGATTCAAATCTATTTACTAAAAGCCTTGTGTTGACTTATACTTCATTATTGTTGCTAAAATGAACACCATGCTTCATTTTTTGGCAACTAGTAATAAATAAAAGACTTATATGCTTTTAAATAGAGTTATGAAGGAATTTTGGAGCCTCCTTTGTGTTAAAAACTTGTTTTAATGGCTTCCCCCATTTTCCCTAGACTCGTGCAAGATAAACCAAGTAGAAACTAGTAAGAAATGTGTATTTTTTCCCTAATAAGGGTAAAAAACGTTTAAAATGGATAATTCCTTCAGTTTTACGGTAGAATGAAGCCATCAAACTTAATGGATAAAGGATGGGACAAGTGTTGGCAAACAACGCCTTGAAAATCTTGGGACTTAATTACTTTTCAAGTTATAAATTTGTTTTGGTCGTGGATTAATAACAAGTGGTGAGGAAAGACATGTGGCCAAGATCAGCACACCCATTATTTGATATAAAGAAGAAAAATATTTCCAAGGAACCTGAGAACCTGAGAATCCAAGAAGAAAATTTATCATGGATGTTGAGGCTTTAACAGTTTCAGTGAAAATTAACAGTATTCACAAAGAATAAAATATAGCTCGAGAGTTATGAGATCCCAAGATTTAAAGATAGATACACGTATGTTCACCTTAGAGCCTCATGGTCCCATAAGTTTCACAAAGTAAAATGAATGGGATGAGGAGGAACACAAAGATCCCAAAATCATGAATCCATGACAAAAAGCCACATGGACAAATCCATGTTCCCATGATTTTTAAAGGTATAAATTCAAAATGGGTACTTCAAATGAGCAGGCCTTGAGATCACGAGATTCAGAATGGTCATTTGGAGGTTAAATCTCAAGAAACTATGGAAAATAAGTGAGCAGATGGAGGACACAGGGCACTAGTGTATACATGACAAAGCCTCGATACTAGCTACAATGTATTGACGGTTTGTTCTAATGGAAATTAAAAATTGGGAGCGTCACTAAAGGACACAAACAAAGGTTTGGATTTTGGGTCATATATCTTTATTGGATCCTCCATTTCACCTGCAACAAGTACCATTAGAAGTGTATAAAAGGGAGATATACTCGAGGCTTAGTTTCAAAGAGAATGCTAAAGAGACTTGAGAGAAATCAATGATAGAGTCTTAAGGTGTCTTTTCTATCCAAAACTAGATCTAATCATTTTCCATATGACTTTGTAATGCTATTATCTAAAATATGCCCTCTTGGCGCCACCTAAATGTAGTTAAGAGGTTGAATTAGTAGTGAATCAAAGGGATGAGCTATTACATGGGCCCAAGGGTGAAATCATAGTTTTTAAACAATTGAATACTTGATCTACTTTCATTTTCTTGATCTCATGACTTACCTTGGTGTTTAACTAAGAGATAAGCTTGAAAACAAATATATACTCATTCCTTGGAGATGGAGACATCCAAACAGACTAGAATCAAATTAGTTTGACATCTCATGAGGGTTTTATTAGGTTTTATGGAAAGATATTTCTCAAATCCATGATTCATGTTTATGGATCATCATTCCCATCTGTAGAGATCCCAAGAATGTGCAAATAGGTGGATTTTTGTATATAAGTTAAATTAGACATCTTTCAGAGGATTTTGATCACTTTAGAGAAGATAGATATGAGAAGAAGAGATATTTAAAGTATATTTTGATCATCCTCTCTCTCTTCTCCTTCTTCCCTATCTCTTTTGTGGTATAGTAGAGATCAGTTCATATTATAAAGGGATGCTCTCTTGAATGTGGGTTTTTGAACATTTTGATTTACATACCTATTTTTGAACTTGTGTGATGTATCTAGTGCCTTCTCAATAACTATAACAAATTATGTATCTATTAAGACATTAATATGACTTGATTTTAGCTCTTCTATATCCTTTGTTTCATGTTAATGTTTTTTATCCTTTTTTTTCAGTTGTTGTATGGTGTGTGTATATTATACTTGCGTAATTTCAGTCCATTATGTCACTAATGCAGAGAGTGGGAGTATGATTTAATACAAAGTTGATTGTGGATAATCCCTACCCTTTTTTCATTGTATTCATCCTCTTTCTCTTTTATTAAGGAGAGTGGTCCCTTATTCTCTAGTGTATCATCAGACTTAGTTATTTTTAGTCATTCTTCTTCCCGCTTTTCTTTACACATTGTTAGCTAGAGTAGGTTAGTGTAGCATTATAATAGTTTAGGAAATGAATCCTACCTTATCTGGAGGTCTTCCCCAAGGAGCTAATGTCCCACACCTCATGAAAATTCCCATTATTGTTGTAAATATATAAAGACATTTAAAATTAATAGTAGTGTATGGGTGCACATATTTAATGAAAAGAGTTTTTTGGCACACCCAATGGGAGTAGGTCTACACTTTGTTTAAATCTTTTTTCATATTCTGATTTTTCCTTTAAATGTTCTAGTTAGCAACTAATAATTAGTGTGTCCTTGATTTACAAGTTTTTTAACCTCATCTACATGCACCTGATGACTCTCTTGGGAATTTGATTCGAAAATTCTTGTTCCCTTTAGAATATGAGAAGAATCACAACAAGGAGAACTACTACTCAATAAACTATTTAACACTTACAATTTTCACCCAAGAGGATAATAAGGATTACATATTTCCAAGGACTTGATGAACCTCATAAACCCCAAAGATATCAATCTACACCTCAACCTATTATTCATAACCAAATCTTACAAAGAATCCTCCAACCCCTCATAATTGTGGTCCATCTAAAGAAATTTTTCTTTCCCCACCTTTAATCTTGATATCCCTCTAGCTATAAATGTGTGGCATGACATTCCAGCTACTACCCTACTTTACAGGTTAGAAGCATGCAAACCTTGTTGACCACCTTAAAGACATAATACATTTATGTTCATTCCATCACATAACCCAAATGGATTTTGTAGTGAGGTTCATGGTTGTTCCCCTTAAAGGAAAAGATTTGGAAATGTATGGAAACCTCCATCCTACATCTATAAAAAATGGGATGAATTTGGAGAAAGGTTAGATAGATAGTTTCAAGATAAGTCAAACCACCTATTACTCGCGGAGAAACTCACTAAAAAACAAAAGGGAACCAACTAAAGAGTTATTTAACTTCAATTTCAGATCCTATTGGACTTGGGATAGGATCCAACAATTGGTAATTCCTTCTTCTCGCTCTGCATTATTCTATTATTGTAGATCTCTTGATTTAAATATAGTTGTTATGATTTAGTATATGAGGTGTACATGCCTTCCTGATGCCTTTGACATTTCTATATTGGTGTAGAGTAACATGATTCAAGTAGGAAAGTTAGCTCCATGACCTCCTGTTGTCCTTATTTTATGAGTTAACATCCTCTATTTATCCTCAACCTATTATGGTCCAACCATTGACATTCATCCCTAGCACATCTGCAAATGATGACAAGGTCAATAATATTTTAATAAACATGGTTAATATCATGATTGTAATAGCTAGACTATAATTTCATCCTGCCCAAATACCTTACGATTCATATACCTATGTGTCTAACATAATAGATATCAACCTCAATATTAAATTTCTCCCACAAGGCCTATCCAAAAATCTTGCCCTGCTCTCACCAATCCTACCATGGAAATGGTTTCTATAAAAAATATAGCCGGGGACATGAGATAGTGTTACCTTTGTTCCTAGCCTCATGAATTTAATATTTTCCCACATGGAGCCATGACTCAAGCCTTGATAGTGCATAATTCCTCAGAATGACCAAGCCAAATAGAAACTCCATCACAACCATATAATTGATCAATCGATGAGAGCCTAATTTATTATCAAGAAATAGACCTCTGTGATACCAGTCAAATTGAAAGAACACCAAAACCCCAAGTATAGTCTACCTATAACATAAGACCCAAGAAAAAAATACTGGATGTAAAGACACAAACATATTAAAATCAAAAGGTATAATGTTTTAATTCTATGGAGATCTTAGCAAAAAATTTAGATGTACAAAACTTTCATCCTCTTTCCAAAATATTGCATCCCAATCTTTATAATCATACACTTGAAAAGCCTAAAAAGGATGGATCTACTCACAATATACAAAAACCAGTACTATCACCTCTAGACATTGTGGAGCAAATGAAGAAGGCTAATGTTAATGTCTCTTTGTGGGATACTTTGACAGTCCCAGGGAATATGGATCTATTACAAGAAGGGATAATACAATGTAAAATTCAACCAAAAGATCAATTAAAGGAGGTGATTTCAGTACTTGTTAGTCTTTATCATTCTAATGTCAATAATGTAAGTTGTGCTCCCAATCCTTCTCCATTCTGTGTGTCTCTGATCATTGGAAAACATCTAGTTCGTAATTGTTTGATTGAGTATGGGGCTTATAGTAATATTATTCCCAAAGATATTTTGATATCCTATGTTTGAAATATACTCCCATCAATAGAAATAATAAAAGGCCTTAATCTGACCTTAAAATGTTTTTCCTAGTATTACCATTCCTCAAGAAATCTCACTTATTACGTTTCCCTTATCTTTTCTCTATGTTTATCAAGAGAATTTACTACAAAAGTGGAAGGGTATTTATCCGCTTACTAGTATGATGTGTCTAAAAAATAGATATGTAAGTAATTTCACCTTGAAAGCTAAACCTAGAACCTAATTCCATGTTGAGGCCTATGAACCAAAACCTCTTGAGATGAATTGTCTTATTACTTTTAAAATTGATGAAGAGGATAATGTTGAAACACTTGAGATAAGAACTAGATGAATGGGCCAAGGAGTTGTGGAATGTTTACCCCTATGAAAAATTTGAAGAAACTGGTATGGGAAATTATTGAGTCCAAGATGAAGGCCATTTCATCCTTGGATTGCCAAGATTAGATCAAGACTTAGAAATCCTTTAGATGTATTTTGGTGTTGTAAAGTGCAAGGTAGGGGTTGAAGTGGGTATTGTCTTGTTATCACCAAATAAAAAGAAGTTATTCTTATCACATAGACTTCAATTCAACTGCACTAACAATGTAGCTGAATATGAAGCTTTGATCAAAGGACTATTGATTTCCAAAAGAAATGGAATAAAAAAGATAATAGTCTATGGAGATATTAAACTAGTAATTCAGCAAGTTAGATCTCAATGTCAAGAAAAGAACCCCCTTCTCAAGGCCTGCAAACATAGGGTTTGAGATATTTTAGAATAATTTGATGCAATTAACTTGCTGACTATTGCAAGAAATTAGAATGTTGATGTTGATAGAATGGATTTTATTAGGACTCGGTTTGATCCACCTAAAGATATTATGAATATGGTAGATCAACATGTGAGGTTAGTTATCAGACTAGCGGTTCCAGAAAATGGTTTTAATGGGCATATTTTTTTAGAATGATCAATAAATTTTCAACTTCATGTGGAAGAAGTTAGAGTTATCACGTGATTTTCAACCAAGGCTGGAAGAAAGCAATTGTGATTAGATTATTCAATTGAAGACCAAAAAATTCCAAAGTGATTGATCATCTTGGAATGTTTGTTCACCTTTGATGATCAGTTTAAAGGGGAGAAGAGAAATGTAAAGATTAAGGAATAAGACTACCAACAAGTGTCTATCTCTACTAGTAAACCATCAAAGTTAGGAAAGGTATGAAAAAGTATGATGATGTTTTTTCATGTGATTATGATCACCTTAGAGGCTATAACTCTTACATCATCAAACATACCATTGAGTTGTATCGAAATGCCAAACTTGTGAGATAGAAGAAAAGACCAGTTAACCCAAAAGTTGAGCCCTCAATGAGGAAATAGTTAAACAAGTTTATTGAAGCACACATTATATTTCCTATCAAATACTCATCTTGGGTGGCTAACCTAATCCATTTAAGAAATAATGATGGTGAGATCATATTGTGTATGGATTTTATGGAATTAAAAAAGGTATCTCTCAAATATCACTACCCCTTTCCCTCCATGGATCATATCTTACAAATAGTGGCAGGGTCTAAAAGGATGTCATTGTTAGATGTTTTCTCAAGGTACAATTAGATCCTTGTTTAAGCATTTGATTACTACAAGATAATTTTCACTGATAAGTGGGGAAATTATATTGATAAGAATATGTATTTTGGGTTTTCCAATGTAGATGCTACTTTTTAGAGGGCAATGGACATGGATTTAAAAGGTATGATTAATGGAATCATCCTTGTCTACTTAGATGATGTCCTTTTTTTCTCAAAGAGAGAGGAAGACCACTTACAACATCTTGACCAAACTTTCAGAAGGTACAAATATTTTGGTGTATCTTTGAACCCCAAGAAGTGTCTCTTTTTTGTCCCTGAGGGTAAATTTTTTCATACATGTATCAAAAATAGTTTGGCAATAAATCCAGACATAATCTTAGATATCTTGTCCTTTTCTCTTCCCCAACATAAGAAAGCATTACATTCATTTTTAGGGAAGATAAACTTTGTAAGGAAATTCATCACCAATTTTACTAGTTTGGTAAGGCCTATAACCTTGATGGTGAAGAAAGGATGCAACTTCCAATAGACACAAGAAGGGTGGAACACCTTTGAAAAATTCAAACAAGCTATGTATCAGGACCTTACTCTTCTCAACCTAAAATTTGACAATGATTTCAATTTGTATGCTTTTGGAGAGGAAGTTAGTACGAATGTCATTGTGACTCACACAAATCAACAAGGTTTGAGTAACCCATTGCATTTACAAGTCATACCCTTAAAGAATATGATCTCAAATATAATTTTCAGACATTTGTTTTCAAACAACAAAATTATGGTCTATGTTACTCATTTAAACACCAAACGGTATATCATGAGCTCTGAGATCAGTGAAAAGAGGGTTGTTTGGATAAATTTTTTTATGGATTTTAATGTAGAGATCAATTCTAATAAACTAATAAGAGGAAGGGAATTGTGTCAACACCTAGCTAAAGATTTATGGATTTCTCAAGAATCAATTTATATTCATCTAATAAAGATTACAACATAAGCAAGTGTTGAAGATAATTGGTTTTAAAATATGTAGTGCTCGTTTAAAACAACCCCACTTGAGACCCAAGAAACAACCTAGAACTGGTTAGAAAATTATGGAATAATTTTTTTTTTATTAGAAGAGTCTACAACCAAGTTGTGTTGCAATAGTTGCCTCAATAGGTTCCAGAACAATTCTAAATTTACAAGAACAAAATTTACAATTATTAATCAATTATCAAGTTCACATGGTTCAATTTTGGGTTTAAAATTTTTAGTTAGGTTCAGGGAGTAACTTACCCCCATACCCACTCTCTAACAGGCTCAAAGTTTCAACTTGATTTTTCTCAGAATTAGCACTTCCAAAATTTCCCTATATCATTCCCATTGGATAGGAAATTTTCTCACCTTTCTGGTGATATAAAGAAGTCCTCCTAACTCCTTCAGAAACTCAAGCTATGATCAGGCGGAGTTTTGGGGTCATATTTTCCCCAAGGGGACACGTGTCAAGTAGGGGTTAAAAACACCCTTGGCGGATTGGTGGGTCACGGGGCGGCTTTAGAAAATTTTCCCCCCATGCGGTGCAAATGCAAACTTTCTCCCGTGCCTCCGCGGGTCCCCGATGGACATGTGTCAGGTCCAGGTTCAAAGCGGGAGAGGGTGAGGGAAGGGCAGAGCAGCAGGTTGATTTGGCGGACTTCGCCCAAAGGGAAAAAAAAACAACGTGGCCTCCACGTACCCACGGGTCCGCCAGGGACACGTGGAACTCCACCATTCACCATGGGAAAGAAAGGAGAGGGAGCGACGAAGTGGCGGAGAAGGTTGGTGAATTTCACTGAAGGGGAGAACAAAGTGAAAAAGGTTGCGTGGGTCCGCGCACCTGCGGAAGGAACTCTCCAAGGCGAGGGCGGGGATGTGGGTCCGTGGGGAAATTTTATCCAAATTTCCAAAGGCCAAAAACCAAAAAAACCAAAGGGTCCGCCCCCCTCCGCAAGCACCCAAAGCTGCCATGTGGTAGCCTGTGATTGGCCACGGGCCGACATGGCCAAAAGGAATTTTTTTCCAAAATTTTCAAAAAAATCCAAGGGTAAAGAAAATGCCGTGCCTCCACCACTGCCCCGTGAGGACACGTGACAGCCTCTGATTGGTTGAGGGCCGGTGGAGGAAAATTAGAAACTTTTTCCTAGATCAAAAATTTTCAAATTTTTTTCTAAGGCAATTCGACGGGAAATTTTTGGGTTGCGGGCTCGCTAGGGAAAATTTTCGCCAAATTTTTCCGCCAAGGCACAAAAGCTTCAAAGTCCCAAATCCACTACACATTCCTCGACTAAGGAGTCTACAGATATCTTGGCTCCATAAGCCATCTCGACATCCCAACTAAGACCCTGCCTAACTACCACTAGCCTGCATCGCTCTACTAAAGATGGTGCAATGAAAGAATCAGAAGAACCAGAATCAAACACCACAAAGGTAGGAATACCACCAATGCTACTTGTGGTCTCAATGATTGTGCTTTGGTGCTCAGCCTGGTGGTTCTCAATTGCTGCATAGATCTTGTGGCTACGCCCCATGTCACAACAGTCGACTCTGAAATACGTGCCTTACCCTTGATGTTAGGGTTCTGTGGGCAATCTCTCCAAAAGTGTCCAGTAACTCCACAACCAAAACATCCTCCTGATCCTCCCCAATGAGTAGCACCTCCAGTAGGTGCCTTAGAAGCCTATGGGGTGGATCCTAATAATCCAACTATGGTCTGTTGAGGTCTCTGATGGTGAGCTCTTGCTGACTACGCTTTAGGCCCACCCTGTGTCCTAATGGGACCCATAGGAGGAGGCCCCATACTCCGACCTCTCTGTGCATCAGCTCTTTGTGGAGGTCTATGAGGTGGTGGGACTGCTACTGCTACTGTTGTGGCCTAAAGGATGAATGTGCTATACCCTGGCCACCACGAGGAAGAGGTACTGACCCCCTCGATCTACCATCTTGCATCTGCTGTATGCAGTCTCCGGACTCGGTCTCTAGCCTGTTGGGTCTTACCCCGAGTCTCCTCTGCAATATAGGCCTTCTCAATGGCCTCTGCTAATGTCTGTGGGCAGTGGATCCACACAACACCTCCAATATCTAAATTCAGGCCCCAGATGAACCTGTGAATCCACACCTGCTCATCCTGCATATACTCTACATACTAGAGTAGATCTAGAAATCTACTCTCATACTCTGCTACAGAAAGAGAAGCCTGTCGGAGGTCATGGAACTCGTCAATCCTCTGCTGTATGAACCTCCGTGACAAATACCTACTCCTGAATCTCTCCTCAAATAGCTCCCAGGTCACTGTCTCTGAATCTACATGGAGCTTCTACTCCTCTATCCTCCACCATACTCTTGCTCCATCCCTCAGTAGATGGATCACAACACGAGCTTTCGTGTTGCTAGAACAAGGACAAAGCTTGAAGCAACCACTCAAGCTCACTAGCCAGGCCTCTACCTAAAATCCACCCATGTCACCTGAGTAATGTGAGGGCTGAAGCTTCAAGATCTCCCTGATGTGATCTGCTAGCTGTGGTCTATGTCGGCCTCTAGGTCTCTCTACACGCTCATCCCTAATCCTAGGGCTCCGAGACCTCTCTCTACGCTCTGGAACTCTGTCACCCTATCTCCTAGGTGGTGACTCTACTCTGGCTGACTCCGCATGGGAGTTCTCTCCTCTATGCTCCTCGCTAAGTCGAGGAGATACCTGACCCTCGATAGAAGGGGCTCTGTCATGACTAGCTGCATGTCCTCCTCCTAATCCTCTGCGTAGAGCAGACATTGACATCCTGAAGGGTCTGTAAAATCTGAGGTAGAATAGCTGCTACACCCTGATCCGGTGGTGGTGGTGGTGGTGGTGAGTCTGAGTCTCTGTGAAGGTTCCTCTCACTCCGTCTAAGCCTCCTGCATAGACCAAAGTGAGAGTTAGTTCATTTTGCTAAGTTTTACACAACTTCCATGTTTACTAAAATATACAAATTCTAGCTAAGTTGTTTTCTAAATTTAAAAGTGTACTAGGTTTAAGTTTTCATGTCTCAAGTTTTCTAGTGTGCCCAATGGTCCAAGCCTTTGAACCACTACTCTGATACCAAACTGTAGTGCCCGTTTAAAACAACCCACTTGAGACCCAAGAAACAACCTAGGACTGGTTAGAAAATTATGGAATAATTTTTTTTTTTTGATTAGAAGTGTCTACAACCAAGTTGCAAGACAACAGTTGCCTCAACAGGTTCCAGAACAATTCTAAATTTACTAGAACAAACTTTTCCTTTATTAACAATTATCAAGTTCACAAGGTTCAATTTTAGGGTTAGAAGTTTTAGTTAGGTTCAGGGAGTAATTTACCCCCATACCCACTCTCTAACAGGCTCAGAGTTTCAACTTGATTTTTCTCATACTTAATGCTTCCAAAATTTCCCTAAATCATTCCCATTGGATAGGAAATTTTCTCACCTTTCCGGTGATATAAAGAAGTCCTCCTAACTCCTTCAGAAACTCAAGATATGATCCAGGCAGAGTTTTGGGGTCAAATTTTCCCCAAGGGGACACGTGTCAAGTAGGGGTTAAAAACACCCTTGGCGAGTTGGCGGGTCGCAGGGTGGCTTTAGAAATTTTCCCCCCATGTGGCACAAATGCAAAACTTTCTCCCGCACCTCCGCGGGTCCCCGGTGGACACGTGTCGGGTCCAGGTTCAAAGCTGGGGAGAGGGTGAGGGAAGGGCGGAGCGGTGGGGCGATTTGGTGGACTTCCGCCCAAAGGGAAAAAAAAATAACTTGGCCTCCACGTGCCCGTGGGTCCACCAGGGACACGTGGCACTCCACCATTTGCCATGGGGAAGGAAAGGAGAGGGAGCGACGGAGTGGCAGAGAAGGTTGGCGAATTTTGCCGAAGGGGAGAACAAAGTGAAAAAAGGTTGCGCGGGTCCGTGCGCCCGCGGAAGGAACTCTCCAAGGCGAGGGCAGGGATGCGGGGCCCGAGGGGAAATTTTGAAAAATTTCCAAAGGCCAAAAAAAAAAAAAACCAAAGGGTCCACCCCCTCCGCAAGCACCCAAAGCTGCCACGTGGCAGCCTGTGATTGGTCGCGGGCCAACGGGGCCAAAAGGAATTTTTTTCCAAAATTTTCAAAAAAATCCTAAGGGCAAAGAAAATGCCGCGCCTCTGCCGCTGCCTCGTGAGGACACGTGGCAGCCTCTGATTGGCTGCGGGCCGGTGGAGGAAAAGTTAAAATTTTTCCTGAGACCAAAATTTTTCAAAATGTTTTTCTAAGGCAATTCGATGGGAAATTTTTGGGTTGCGGGCCCGCTAGGGAAAATTTTCCCAAATTTTCCGCCAAGGCACAAAAACTTCAAAGTGCCATAACTTGAGCTAGAAATCTTGGTTTTGGGAAAATGAGGACTTTTTGGAAATCTCTTGATGCCTCTTTGCATAAAAACATAAAATTTATATTTTGATAAAGTTTAAAGGGTCAATTTTGCAAAAATGATCTGCAGGCTTTTAATTAGCAAACTGGTAATTTCCAACTTTTCAATTTGATTAAATTGGATCTCCTCCTTCACTCAACATGTCAAACAGACATGGAGAATTGATCTAGGAAGGATTTAAAGTGGTTTAGGAAGTTAAATTTGTTCAATTGATTCAAAATTGTATTTTTCCAACAATAGACAGAAAAATGACTGAGGAAGGGATTTGATTCGATTTTGCAATGGTTAGATTGTTTTCTTAAGTTTTCTTTGTCGAATTGAGTTCCTTAACATCTTAGCATCCTAAATTATATCATTTTCAAGTTGATTAATGTGTGCAGATCCGAACTGTACATTTTTAATTAAAATTTACCAGTTTTAAAAATCACAATTGCAGCAGAGATTCATTTCAAAGAAAACTCTATGTATCAATTTTATCATTTAAGTGTAGGATACTTCATTCCTAAACTAATCTAATACAATCAGTTGTTTCTAAACAAATCATTTCCAAGTTAAATTGTAAAATCTGATTTCCAATATAATGTATTTTAACAGAAATAATGCAATATAATTCTTACACACGTATTTCTCTTTTCTTCCATTTTCTAAACAAGGATTTCAAATCACCATTTGATATTTCCAACTTCATCACAACAATGCAAAAGAGAGATGAACTTGAAATTCTTTAATGACTTCATTTATAAAACTTTACATCTTCACATTCTTCCATTTCTTGAATATAGTTAACAGAATTTCATTTATTTCTTTCCAATAAACAAAATCATAATTTAAATGCCTTTTACAATTTGAAAGACTAACTCTCATAATCAAATTATCATACATCATTTCCTTCACAAATACATGATACAATTTCATCCACAACAAGTGGGAAAGGATTACAATGAATGTGTTTTCACAAAGGACTGTCAAACTGCATTTTTCCTTTGCTCCAGGACAACAACATGCTCATTTATTTTTCTCCAGTTGATCACAACAAAAGAGGGGGAAAGACAACGCTCTCCACCCAACCAAGACATCCAATGAAAGGAGAAGCCTTCCTTCATCATTGGCCCCCGAGCCCCAACCAAAATACAATAACAGATGCAATTCAACCCATGGCAACAACTGGCTTCCACAACACAACATTCATTCAAACATGCACATTTCAATATACAACATAATTCAATACAAACAAGTAGTTTACAACTGCAATAGAAAACATTCAATCACAACTCAGGACTTGATCATGCAAGCCAAAGGAGCAAGGCCTATGGGGGAAGCTACTTATGCCTCCCAATTGGGAATTGGGCATCCACCAATAACAAACCACCAAATAATTCATCACACACATTTCCTTATGCCCCCCACAAATCCCTCCTTATGCCCCCCACAGATTTCCTTATGCCCCCCACAAAGTAAGAAATGCAAGCTATTTCTTTTCCATGGTGGATCCCAAACCCAAACTCCCTCCACAAAATTCTGATGCCAATGGCATTCCCTTATGCCCCCCACATGGATTCCCCATAGCCTTCTCCTACACCATCCCTATGGCAGTCTACCCAACCAGCCAACAAATAAAACAAAGCATGCACTATCCACACAACACAACAAGCAAATGACAACATATAAAAAGAGAGTTAAATTCCTACCTCTCCATGGTTACTTTTGTCTCCAAACAACAAGCTTCAAATGCCAAAACACAGTCCAAAATAGCAAACTCCAAGCATGCAAATCTTTCTCCAACTTCCTCCAAAACAAGAGCTCCACACAAGAAAAATGCGCCCCCAAGGAAGAATGCAAAATGATTCAACAACCCAAAAACAAGGCAAGAGTTTTGATTAAATAGAAGAGGGAGAGAAGAGGATGATGTGGATCCATGTAGGATGCCACATCACACATCCTCAAAATCAACACAAAAGACAAAATCCATTCTCCCAAGCACAATAAAGAGGTGGGTGAAAAATATGACAAGTTACTTGCACACTCTAAAAAGCCCACACCTCAAGGGACAACAAATTAATTAAAATGTAAGAAAGTGCAATCCAAAACAAGCAACATGCTTAAACAAAATTCATTATAAAAGTCACAAATCACATCTCCATCCATAAGTATGGTTGGTAGATTAAATTTAGAGGCATGGGACAAGTTTTACTTGTCCCACAAGCCTCCAAAAACAGCCCCAAGGACAAATTCGAATTTGTCATGGAGGTGGAGTATTTCATACTCCAAAACTGACTTACACAAGCTCTTACACAACTTACACATCCCTTACAAATTAAATGCAATCAACCAACAACTCTTATAATTACTTTCCCACATCCCAATTTAATTTATTAAAATTTTAATCATATGATTCTCACATTAATTCTATCACAATTTAATTAATTAAAAGAAGGGAACACATTACTAATAAAATACATACAACAATAATAAAAGAAACACATCAATAAAATACATAATACCCATGGTCACATATAAAGATAATCCCCCCATGGGAATCTCTAACAAAACAACACACAACACAATAAAACAAGTTGCCATGGTGACCTTGTCGAATTCACCTAGAATTCCATTATGGTTGGTCTCCGATCCCCCGATGTTTTGTTGTGATATTTTTAACCTTGAAAAAACACAAATACCTCCTTCGGCCTCATGGCCATATCAGAACATCCAATATGATATAAATGAAATCACAAAACCAACTATATAAATGAATCACAACAACATCGAAGCAACAACTACATCATTTGCATTTTTAATCCACAACTATATCAGCATCATAAAATATTCATTTTCTAGATCTACTCATAATATCCAAAATCACATGTCTGAACAACATCCATATCAAATAATATATCATCATCCACATATAAGGTGTCTCTAATAATCATCATGCATCAAAATCAAATCAAGATCAACAATAATCCATGATCAATGTCTAACATCATACTAAATCAAAACATAATAATGTCTATAATGTAATCAACAGTATCAACATAAGCATCAAAAGGTGTCAAATGGAAGTGAGTACTACACTTCCACAAACTACAAGTGTCGTTATGGCTTAAGACAATGAAGATTTATCTAATAATATTAGAGAAGCCCAAAATCATGTTACATTTCACATAACAATATAATGCCTTATAGTAGAGATTGAATTAACTGAAATCTTTAATTAATCTCAACAATTGCACGAGATCCTAGATCAAGCTGAAAAAAACTTAAGAAAACTAATCATGTAAGGGGTTGTCTCCATAATCACTGTGGGAATTGCACAAATCCTAAAGACATAGCTTGGGAAATTGAATACAATAGCTGGAAGTATTTATACTGCAAAAACGTTACTCCCAATAGTTTCGAATGGAAATTATCAAGAACCCACAACTACTCTAAATATCCTTGGTTTCTAGGGGTATTAAGGACTATTTATTTTATTTAAAGTGAAACCTAAGCTAAATGAAGTGATAATCATCAGATATTTTGTTATTATCAGTATCTAGATCTAAGACTCAATAAGCCTTATATGAGAATACAAACATGGAAGCTCTACATGACATATGATAGCCTGAATTTCAATCGAATACTTATTTTAACATATCCCCCACAATTTCTAATCAGGAACCTATATGTTGGTTGTCATACTTGCACCCTAAAAAAAAACAATCTAAAAGAGATGAGTCATTTGAGACGCAATAATGGAATCCTCTCCAAGTTGTAGAGAATAACCACAAAACAATGCTTGAGATGGGTACTTCTGGAGAATGTACATTTGGTTACAATGGCTATATTTTTCTGACTATCTACATACATACTCCTAGATGCTAGAAGGGAAAACTAAACTAAAAATGCCAAGGATACTAGGGATAAAAGGATAAAAAAATGGGTCCAAACTAATCTAAGGAAGGCGATAACACCAGAAAAAATAATGATGAACATTATCTATTATGAGTGAAGAAATAAAAGGGAAAGGCATTAGATTTGAGGCTAGTCACATGTAAGCACCAGACTAACATAGATTCACATGATCTTTTTTCATAAAACACAACTATAAAAAGATGATGCAAGGATACACCTCAAAATGACACAAAAAGAAAACACAGTAAAATAAAGGAAAGAAGAAGGAATGTAAAACATGCTAGGATAGAGATTAGCCACAATATGCGATGCTTCCATTCGACTTCCAAAAATGCATACACTATTACAATGGTGACTAAAGATCAATATTCACATGCACGAGTTAGATCTGGAGGTCTGCAACTCAAATACTACAAAAATATGAACTCCTTAGCATTCCATGCATGTAGGTCATGTCAGAAGCTGTCCAACATTGACCAATGAGCGCACAAATCTTAGCATTTAAAGATAGAATAAATGTTAAGAAGAAGATGAAGGAGGGAAAAACTAGATTTTGACACATAAAACCACAAATAAGAAGCATTGAATGCCTAGTAAATCCACCTTCAAATATAATCCAAATGCACTACCCCAAGTCTATTTGGCACTGTCTGGAGAAGGAAGGTAGATCAAATAAAATCTGGGTGGTTAGAGCAATAATGATTCGTATTCAAGTTGGCAACGCTTAGAAAGACATTTTCCCATTGTCTGCACCTACTCAAATACTACCAGGTAATTTGAATTTGAATATCTAGCATTATAGCCTACATTAGCATCTATCGATTGAGACTAGGCTTGTACTGATCAAATCTATGTAGCAAGTAGATATGGCTATCAAGAGATATTTTTAGAGGAAATACGCACATGCAAGAAACTTGGTGCATGTGGGAGTTAGATGAAAGGAAACCCATTTGTGTAAATGTTCTTTTCATTGATGCAAGATGTGTCACTCATTGATTTTCTAAAAGGATTCAATGCCCAGCTAGCGACACTTTGATTGGTTATGTGTGCGTGATAGCTTAAGGGTTTTAGATAATGCACATGGCACAGAAAGACGCATGAAGGAAGGATACATAAGGTATAGAATGTGGATAAGGAATGAGGCGTGGGAGTGATGAAAAAAGGAAGGGCACATGCAATTGCAATACGTGTAGAGGAAATTTGCATGTCGGGGACTTAGCCAATGACTTAGAGGGTGATTTTGGGAAGGTGAGGCTTAATGAGTGCACGCAGAACCAAGAAAAAAATGGCATGCAAGAAGGTAAAAGTGCATGGGGTATGCGTAATTTTGAAGATGGAAGAAATAATATATGAAGAGGAAGTGGGAATGTGAGGGTGTGCAAAACGAACTGAAAAGGAAGGCATGCACATAAGTTCACACAGGGAATCTATAACCATGAAAATGTGCCAAGTGAACATCTTGAAGTGCGTGCACAACCTACATGTAGAACCATAAAGCCATAATGGGGAGATGAGTTATCCAAATAACTAGGAGAGTTATTATGGATAATTTTTTTGTGACTTTCAAGGCCATCTACCTATTAGATGAAGGAGATCAGTAGCCTATTAGAAGCATCCATTGAGTCATGGAGTCTGCATGAAAATATGGAATATCTTATCTGCCAATTTTGAAGAACTAACCCCCATGAAGTCACTTTGAATCATATGTCTGAACTTCTGGATCTAAGCCATCTTGCCAAAACTACTAAATTTTTTTGGAAGACTCACTAGGATCATAATTGGCATCCTGGAAGAAAAAAAATAACATGCACAGAAGCATGTAAAAGAAGAAAGAACTATGTATAAAACAAATAATGTGCGCATGTAGTACACCTGGAGGAAGTGAAACTACTCTAATATTTACAAAATGATGCAAAACTAAGTTAATGGAAGGGTTTAAGATAGAATCCCATTTACTGGGATTGGTAGTGTGCCTCCATCAAGATGATACAACTCGAAATAGTTATCCTCCTTGCATGAAGTGATAGTATATGGGCCACTCCAAATTGCATCAAAATTTGACATGGCAGCCTCAAGTTTAGCTTAGTCAACATCCCATTTTAAGACCAAGTCCCTAAATTTAAAATCTTATAGCCTATGGCCTTTCTATCAAACCACTTCTTTATTTCTTGAGTAGATAGCTTGTTCTAGCTTGATCCATGGACAAAGTTCCTTGATTTTTCAAGACTAACCATTACTTATGTAATTTTTACTTCTCTCTAGAACTTTGCATTCAAATTATAGTTGTTAGGAAAGCTGACTAAAGAAGTTCAACTCAAGTTTCAAAGGAAGTATCATCCCCCTTTCCATGAACCAATCTTGTAAGGAGAATTTCCCATTGCTTTCCTTCATTATCACACCTTCTGTCTACCCATAATGCACACATGAGACCTTTGTATGTACCACTAATATTTGGCTGATATTCATTGTGTACTTCATGATTACCTGATCAAGTTCTTGTTTTTTGATTCTTCTAGACCGTTTCCCAGAGGGTAATAGTTGGAAGAAGTATTTAAATATACCCCAAGGCTAAGAGCCCAATCAGATGATTTTGGTACAAATGAAGGTCTTTGCATTATCAAAGATAATGGTTTGAGGAACACCAAACATTGTCGCTATAATGCCTTCAAGAAACTCAAGGATGACTGACTTCAGTTGATTATTTGAATGTGATAGCCTATGTCCATATAATGAAGTAATGTTTAGTTTTCAACACCCACTTATGTGGCCAGTGCTTGAAGGTGGACTGATCATGACCTATGAATTCAAGACCCCATTGTGTAAAAGGCTAGATCCATTTGAATTGGTCAAAGGGGAAGCACTGCATAATTTCTTATTTCCCGCAAAGAAATCACATTCTTTACATTTGGTATGACCCACTTGTTACGCGCACATGATACAAATAAGGTAGGACAAAATATACCTCGTCATTGATGATCTTCATCGTTGTAGTGCTTTGGCAGAGAAGTGTCCACTAGAGAATCCATTGTGAAATTTTTCTAACACCTTGTTCAGTCTATGCACAATAAATACACCTTAACAACATGCCAACAAAATTCTATCTTAAAGAGAAGGCCATTAATCAAAATGCATAAGGAATATATTGTACATCCTCAAATGTCTTATCTTTTTCTTATCTTAAACTAGGATGGTATAGTTCCCTTGGAAAGGAATGTGACCATGTCCTTCATCCAGTCATGCACATGCTAGGATCTTCACTCTACTTCAAGGTCTAACGCAGTGGGATATCTTCATGTAGAAATAATGAAGTCTCATGGTTCATTCTATGTATCGTCCACAATCTGCTTGGAGAGAACGATTGCCTCTTACTAGCTTGGTGGCTTTGATTGTCACATCATACTCCATGATTTTGGTCACCCTTCTTACTCTCTTCTCACTGATTGCTTCTCCCATGATGAAGTCTCTAACATATGAAGTGCAGAAACTAACAACTTGATATGATTTTTAGCAAGCATAATCTCTTGAATTTCTTAAGCATGCACATGATAGTGCATAGGCCTAATGTTTCTTCGTGTGACAATATTTTAATTCATAATCCTTTAATGTATTGACTGAAAGAAATCCATTGGATTGTTCTAGTCACTTGATTCATTTTCTTGTGTCAGGACAGAATAAAAACACTTGCATCAGATGACATAAGTGTAAATGTATGAAATCCTTTAGAGTAATCTGGGTTGATGAGTATTGGCGTACACAAACAATTTCTCGCTTGATCTTCTCAAAGATTTTGTTTCCTTCTACTATCTACTATGAAAACTATGTCCTTTTTTAGCATGAGGGTGATCGACCTTACCAGTCCTACAAAATCAAGAATAAATCTCCTAACAAAATTGATTTTTCCTAGGAAATACTACAAGGAATTTCTTGTGCACTAGTGCAGAGAAAGAGCAAGGATAGCTAGAAACATGCTCAGGATCAATGGTGATGTCATCCTTTGAGACCACATGACCCAAAATATTGCCTTGCACCACAAAAAAATTTCACTTCTTGGGGTTAAGAGACACCCCAATTCTTTCATCTCTCAAATACTTTCTCTAAGATGTGCCATGTGATCCACACTCTAATTTGAGAAAACAATTATGTCATCTAAGTAAACCGGGATGAACTCATTAATATATCCTTTGAAGGCAATGTCCATGAATTCATTGGAATGTTTGCCGTATGTATTTGAATAAACCAAAGGAATCTTTTGATATGCATATGTTCCCATTTGGTTGTAAATTTTGTCTTGAATTGATCCTCTTCCTTGACCAATGATCTGATTAAAACCAGAATACCCATCCAACATAGAAAATATCTTCACATGAACCAGCCATTGTCTATAAAATATTCTCCATAGAAAGTAAAGGATAATGATCCTTTAAGGACATGCCTTATTCAAATATTTGAAATTGACGCAGATTCTGATTTCACCATTCTTCTTGCTCACTAGAACAAGATTCGTGACCCAAGTAGAGTACTTGATGGGAAAAATATTATCTTCACCTTAATGAGTTTAGACAAATCTTTCCTCATGAGGGGCTCTATCTTTGGATTCACTGGCCTTTTCTTTTGTCTGATGGGATTGATACTAGATCAAGGTCAATGGAGTGTTGAGAAAAACTTGGATCAAATCCTTTGAGGTCTTCATACTCCCATGAGAAGATATCATAGCCATATTTTTGATAGAGAGAAATGAAGGCCTATTTTTCATCCTTGTGTGTAATTTTTTCCCAAGAAGAAAATCTTTGCCACAGTGCACAATAGTGATCTGGAGTACAATCTTCTTGTGCTGGAGTGCATATAATTCTTTCTTCACCCTTGAACTCATCATCAAGGTAACGGAAAATCTGTATCTAAGGTGACCAACCCTTTAGGCAAATTATTTTTCTTTAGTTGGATCACTTGGTCACCATAGTTGTTATGCAAGTTGAGCTTGCATGTCTTGAAGAGAAATTAGCTTCATTATGAATGAATTAGATAATCTTGTGCGTCACATTGTCAAAAAGTATTTCCAAGCTGGTGTCATTATCTGAGAATAGATGGTTTGATCACCATCTTGATGTGCTGAGTATGCGTTGCCTTAGACAAAATCATCAATAGGTGAGAACTGTGAACCAAGCATGTGGCCATTTGATCTTCTTCTTTGTTCATCTTTCTTGGTACCACTCTATAGATTTAGAGCATCAAAAATCTCTATAAGAGGTCCCAAAATCTATTTTTATAAGATTTGAGAAGCTTATCTCTTGTCATACACACTTGTTTGTGACCTGGTGGATAACCAACTTAGTAGTCATCCCAAAAAACTGTGCAGTGCCTTGATCCTTTTTCTTTTCAAAAATGAGAAGACCATGCACCAATGCTTCATATTTTGCTACATTGTTGGAGCATGTAAACTGCAACCTGTGCAGTGAAGAATAACTTATCATTCTTGGGAGAAATGAATAAAATGCTCCTTGCGCATGTGCCATTTCTACTTCTGGAGCCATCAAAATACAACTTCCATAGACTATAGGAATCATCTTGGTCATTATTTCTTGAGCGCACAGATAACACAAATTCTTCTTCAAGGATGCAATAAATACCAAGACCAGTTTCAAAATGCTTTATGGGATTCATCATAAGGATAAAATTCATAGTGGCACTTGTCTACCTATTCATCTAACAATAGATTGGGTATAGAAGGGGACAAATAGGTTGCTCTATTTTGAAACATGAATACTTTTTCTTGGCCTTTTTGGATTAGAAAATTGGCTTAAAGATAGGTGAGGGGGTCACATGAATCAACATGATATGAAAATATGGGCTAAACTATCTATGGTAAACCGGGGTACCATACCTTGTTCTAAGTAACATATGGGACTTATCAGAAGACAAGTATCCACCCACTTTAGGAGTGAAATATTATCGATAGGAAAAGGGGGAATAAAGGAGGTAAATAAATGATTGACACATATTTTGTTATTATTATACTTGAACGCATGCATGGAGGGATAACTGAAGATCCTTGATGACTCCTAGAGTAGTAACAGTTGAACCATCAACTTGCAATACTCCTTTAGACATAGGACTGTACTTAAGACTTAGGAAATCAACAATTTTATTTAGCATAACAAAAGTACTAGCTCGTGAATCAATCATACAATTGTGCACAACATGTTTTCCTCACTATCAAGGACATATAGAAAGGTGTGGTTTTGAAATTTTTTCTTACTTGTCTTCTCCTCTTGCTTAGACAGATATGTTGATAGCAGCATGAGATCTTTGGATTACTGGCTTAGTGCATGTAGGAGTTGCGTCAGCTGCTTCATGTAACAAGTCACACTGAGATGGAATGGTTAGGGTGTAGCTACATTGTGGCATTAAAATTTGTGTTCTTCATTTGGTCCAAAATTTTGAATGGAAGGCCCAAAAATATTTATGCATTTGAGGCACAACATTCTCTTTTCTTGATTTTTCAGGCATAAAGATATAAGATTTGGAGTGCATAGAGGTTTGACCTACCAAAGGAGAGGCACACACCACTTCAAGTGGAGAATTGTGTGGAACCTGACACACAAGAACTTTCGTGCTAGAACTATTATTCTGATTTACATTTACGTCCTTATGCTTTTGGAGATCATTCTACATGGTAGGGGCAAAGGTTTATGTGTCAGACTCGAGCATTCTCCTCTTATACCTTGTATTATCAACAACCTGGTTGTGTGGTCTATTTCGATTATCCATAGTTTGGTTCATTACACAAAATTCTTCAGCACCAAAGAACATAAGGTTTCCCTTACAAGAAACTTCTATCATTTCTTGATTTTTAGGTTCGTGCATGCCAATGGAGGGATCACAGTTTGAAACAACTTAGATCATGTAGGCCTGTACATGCAAGGCATTGGTGCAATTGTACTGGTTGTGAGGCATGTTATAAGGAAAACACCATTTTGATTCTTGGGTCATATTGTTATGAACTAGAACAAGTGCTTGACTTGAACTGGGTGCTAGAAGAGGTTGCACACGAGGAATTGTTTACAATGGGAGGTGCGCATTAACATTCCATCTGTCATTTTGTTGTTTTTTCACATATCTCTGGTTTGGATATTTATTTCTAAAAGGTTAATGTGTAACGCCCCTTAAAACAACCCACTTGAGATCCAAGAATAACCTAGGATTAGTTTAGGAAAATTATGGAATAATTTTTTTTTGATTAAAAGAATCTACAACCATGTTACAAGACAACAGCTGTCACTAATAGGTTCTATAACAATTCTAATATACTAGAGTATACTTTTATTTTATTAATAATTATTAGAGGCCATAAAGTCCAAAATTTAGGGTTAGAAGTTTCAATTAGGTTCAGAGGGAAATTCCTCACCTTACACACTCTCTAATAGGCCTAAAGTTTCAACTTGATTTTTCTCACCATTAGCTCATTAAAATTTTTCCTAAATTACTTCCATTGGATAGGAAATTTCCTCACCTTTCCAGTGATATAAAGAAGTCCTCCTAACTCCTCATAAAACTCAAGTTATGGGCCAGCAGACCTTGGGAGGAAAATTTTCCCAAGGGCGAGCCTGTGGGCCCAGGGAAGAAATTTTTTCCATGCGTGGACCAGCAGAGCGGAGAGAATTTTAGTGATTTTTCCCTCTTTGGGGAAAAAATGTGATTTGCCTCCATGCACCCGTGAGCCTAAAGAGGACACGTGTCAAGCTCTGATTGGCACGGGGAAAACGGACTTGCGGGGACACATTCAAATTTTTGACTTTAGAGTTTAAAAATGCAAAGGGTTAAAATCCACACGTGCCTCCGCTGCTCCCAGGTTCCGCTATGTGTCATGATTTTATTCGCTGCAGGTCATCGGCCCATCTGAGCACTTTTCGGTTTTAAGTTTTCAAGGGGAAAAAGTTCAAAGTTACAAAAAGTTCCGTGCCTCTGCCGATGCCTCAGGATGCCACGTGTCAGCCTACCATTGGTTGCGGGCGGCGGAGGAAAATTAGAAAATTTTCCCAAATTTTTTTCTAAAATGCTAAGGTCAAAATGGATTCCACTCCTCCACCGTTGCCTCGCAAGGCCACGTGGCAGCTTCTGATTGGCTGCGGGATGGCGGGGAAAAGTTGGAAAATTTTCCCAAAAAAAATGTTAAAAAAGTTAAGTTTGAATTTTCAACTTCGACAAAGGGAAAAAAATGGGGTGGCGGGTCTGCGTGGAAATTTTTCCAAAATTTCTTTTTGACAGTTGGATTAATTTTTGAAGCCAAAATGAAGTAAAACTTCAAAAGGTGATAACTTTTGATAGAAAGCTCGGTTTTGGGAAAACAAAGAATTTATGGAAATCTCTCAAAGCCCTCTTTTCACATGAATCTTTAATTTTAGATTTTCATAAAGTTGAAGGGGTCAATTTTAAGAAAACGTCCTGCAGGCTTATATAGTTCAAGCTGGTAAATTTTAACTTGTTAGAACAATTCAATTTGATCTTCCTCCTCTCTCAACATGTCAAATAAACATGGAGGATTGTTCCTAAATGGATTCAAGGGAGGATTCAAGGTTCAATTTGTCTAAATGATTTGCAATTTGAACATTTATGTTTTTTGACAGAAAACGATTGCAAAACGGTTTGAGCCCGATTTTGCTAAGTTTTAAAATATTTCCTTAAGTTTTTTTTGTCAAATTGAATTCATTTACATCATAGCATGTTCAATTTTAATGTTTCATTTTTATTTCTTGAATTGCAGGTTCAAACTATTCATTTTAGATAAATTATTTGCCAGGATGAAATACAAAACAGAGATCAATTTCTATAGGATTTATTTATCATTTTTCACCTTCCAAGTATGGAGATTCATTTCCATTCCAGTCTAATACATTTAAGTGATACAAACAAACCATTTAACAAGTAAAATGCAAGGTCTGATTTCAAATTTTAGCATATTTCAAAAGAACAGAGTTCCATATATTTCCCTCATACGCATTCCTCTTTCAATTTTCCAAACATAGGTTTCAAATCACAAATTGATGCTCAATTTCAATGCAACAATGCAAATTGAATAAAAGTATTGCAATCCTTTATTGATTTTGAAAAAACAATACAACTTTACATCTTTCAATTCCTTTAATGCAAATAATAGATTTCCAATTTCTTTCTTTCCGATGATCAGAACAAAGTATCTATCTCTTTCAAAACTTGGAATACATAACTTTCATAGCTTAATACAAATTATTTTTCCATTACAAATAATATACAGATCATCCACTTCAAAGTGGGAAAGGTTACAATCAGATTTCATTTCACATGGAACTGTCAAATTTTCTTTCTCCTCTGCTCCAGAACATCAACATAAATTTCTGCTTTTTGGATCACAACAAAGGCAGGGGAAAGGCAATGCTCTCCACCCAACCAAGACATCCAATGAAGAGGAGAATCCATCCTTCTTCATTGGCCCCCAAGCCCCAACCATAATGTAATAAAATATGTGATTCAACCCATGGAAACAAGGCTTCAACAACACACATGCAACATTTCACAATTAAAAAATACAGTTCAAAACAGAATGTAGTTTACAACTACATTTAAAACATACAAAAATACTAAGGCTTCATCAAGCAAACCAAAGGAGCAAGGAAATATGGGGGAAGATGCTTATGCCTCCCAATGGGAATTAGGTATCCACCTGTAACAAACTGCCAATATATAACATCTCCCATATATCCTTATGCCCCCCATAATCCCTCCTTATGCCCCCCTAAAATTTCTTTATGCCCCCCACAAAGTAAGAAATGGAATGCAATTTATTTTCCAAGGTAGAAACCCAATCCCAACTCCCTCTATATGAATTCTGATGCCACTGACATTCCCTTATGCCGCCCCCCACATGGATTCCCCATAGCCTTCTCCTACACCATTCTTAGGCAGTCTACCCAAATAGCCCACAAACATGCTAAAAAATTCACACAATAGCATGTACATTCATAAAGAAAAGGAGTATTTCAAGAGGCAATCTCTTACCTCTCCATGAAGGAGTTGTCTAAGTTCCAAAACAATAAGCTTTCTAGTGCCAAAATACAGTCCAAAATCAACAACCAATAAGCACGGAAAGGTCTCCAATTTCCTTCCAAAATCAAGAGCTCCACACAACAAAATATCGCCCAAAAGGAAGTATGCAAAATGTTCAACAACCCAAAAAAAAGCAAGAAGTTCTAATTTTATAGAAGAGGGAAGAGAAGAGGATGAGGTGGATCCATGTAGGATGCCACATCACACATCCTCAACTCCAACACAAAAGTCAACTTCATTCTCCAATACACAATAAAGAGGTGGGTGAATAATATGTAATAAACTTACACACTCCAAAAAGCCCACACCCCATAAGGACTGAAATTAAAACATATAAGAAAAGTTTAATTTAAAATTACAATTAGTCATATCAAAATGTATAAAGAAGGTCTAAATTCAACCCGCCAACCATAGGTATGGTTGGTAAATAAAATTAAGAGGTATGGGATAAATTTTACTTGTCCCACAAGCCTCCAAAATCAGCCTCCAAGGACAAATTCGAATTTCCAAGAAGGTGAAGTGTTTCACACTCAGAAGTAAACTTACAGATCACTTACAAGGTCACTTACACATACTTACAACATTTAATACAAAATCCAACCACTTCACTAATTAATTTCTTATGACATATTGATTTGTTTACTTTAACAACATGATTATTCACAACATTAACACAACATTTAATAAATAATGAAAAAGGGTAAAAGTACCACAAAATAAACACATGTAAACATTAATAAAATAAACTACATTAATAAATACATAAAGCCCCTTGGTCACATTCAAAGGTAATCCCCCCCATGGGAATCCCTAACAAAAACAACACACAAACACACACACAAAACATGTTGCCATGGTGACCTTGTTGAATTCATCTAGAATTCCAATGTGGTTGGTCTCCAATCCCCTGATGTTTATTGTGATAGTTTAATCTACAAAACACAAATACCTCCTTCAGCCTTGTGGCCATATCAGAACATCCAACATGATATAAATATAATCACAAAATCATCTATACATATGAATCACAACAACATCAAGGCAATCAACAATATCACTTTTTCTAGGTCTACTCACAATATCAAAAAATCACATGTTCGAACAAGATTCATAATATATCCATGTCAAATAGTATATCATCATCCACATATGAAGTGTCTCTAATAATCATCATGCATCATAACTAAATCAGATCAAAAATAATCCATGGTCCAACATCTAACATCGTACTAAATCAAAACCATAGTAATATCCATTATGTAATCAACAGTATCAAGATCAGTATTAAAAGGTGTCAAAGGGAAGTGGGCACTACATGATGGATTTGATTATACCCTTGACTAGAATTAATTTTGAAGGGTTGTGCTTGTTTCTTCTCTAAATATATGACCTTATTAGACAAGTTTCTAATCAGGGCCTTCATTTCATCATCCTCCTTTTATTGTGTAGGAGAGTGGATGTGGATGTAGTGGGTTAAGTACTCTACTTGAGAATAGGGACAACGAAAGACTGGGGTGCTTGAGGAATTTCTGGAAACAAGGGCACGGTCAGTCTATGAGCTAACTTTCATGCCTAAATTATATAGTTCTCAACTCTAATAGCTTATGGATAGGCCCCAGGAAGTGTCACACCCCCCATAGACTGTATCATGACGTCAATTTCATAATTTAAATCCCTTAAAAAGTAAACAAAAGAACCTTCTGGAGTTGGTCTTACCAAGGCTGGGATTTGTAGACACCAAATTTGGGTTACACTCCCATTGGTCCCCTTTTATTAATTAACGTAATGTATTCACCTAACCATGACACCTTACCCCACTTTCATATTAATTTAATTACTTACAATTGAATTAATTCTCATCCTCACATGATTAATTAATTTAATTAAATTAATTTACACCTCACCTAGCCACATCACCTAGACACCTCATCATGGACTTATTCTTAGTCTATTAAATAACTGAGACTGAGTCTCCACTTATCTTAACCAACTGAGACTTAGTCTAACACTAAAATTAAAGTCCCATTCCTTCTCCAAAAATACTCCCACTTATCTAAATTCTAACCCTCACTTGAGACCCAAACTGACAATTAGAGCACGCCAAAAATAGCAAGGATTTTCCTATTTTTGGAAAACCTAGGATTTCTAGCCTTAACCGACATTGGTTAACCCTCAACCAATGCCGATCACCCTAACTATCATCAGTTACCTTATATACAGTTTTGTAACCTTTTACCGAGGTTGGTCATTCTGAGTTTTGACAGATATCTTGCATTCAAGCGTGAACTAGAGACTTCTCAACATCCAAACGACATAATACACTCAATCACAGGCTCAAGCAAACACCTGATACTCATCCAAAGGAATTGGAACATTCACAGGAACACTCCAGGAAGTATTTCTATGGAACTGACCACAAAGTTCTTCACAGATCAACCATTATCTTTCTTTGCCAACCTGGCCTACAAATATAAGTAAGTGTTGTAGATTGAGAAACAAGGACAGAAGCCAGTGTAATTTTATTAATCTCAATCAACTAAAAAATTACAGTGAATAGGATGCAATATTTATAGATATTGCACAGCCAAATACATCTGGGAAAATGAGTTACACAGGTGCAACCAAATGCCATAATAAACAAGCTTCCAAATCACCCGGGAAGCAACAATTACATAAAAACAAATATATTGTTGAAAACAATATAACAGTGTGCATACAGAAAAATATGGTTGATTAACCATATAACAATATAACCATTTATTATTTAATTAATAAAATTAAATAACTATGCATAATTAAATATTAGGATAATAAAATTTATCCTAACATTCCCCCCCTTAATTGTGCATTGTTTGAAGAGATGAGGAGAGAAATGCTCTGAACAACTCGAACTTGTCACGTGCAAGTGACTTTGTGAAAATATCTGCTCGTTGTTCAGCCGTTGGACAAAACTGAAGCTGGATGTTGTGCTTCAACACATGTTCGCGTATGAAATGAACCTAAACTTCAATGTGCTTTGTTCTCTCGTGAAAAACTGGATTGCGAACAATTTTGAGAACACCTTCATTGTCAACATACATGGTGGTCGGTTTGTCTTGTGGTATTCCAAGTCCTTCCAGTATGCGACGTAGCCAAATCGCTTCACAGATAGCTTCTCCTGCAGAACGATACTCGGCTTCTATGGAAGAGCGAGAAACAAAGTGTTGTTTCTTACTTCCCCATGATATTGGTCCAAATCCCATAAAGAATACAAATCCAGAAGTGGATTTTCTATCATCAATGTTACCTGCATGATCTGAATCCGAATATCCAGTCAAGAAGAAGTTTTCGTTCTTCTTGTATTCTAGACCAAGATCCACTGATCCTTTGAGATATCTCAAAATGCACTTTGCTGCTTTCCAATGACAAATTTTGGGTTCCTGCATGAACCTGGATAGATAGCTCACTGCAAAGCTGATATCTGGTCTAGTGTAGGTTAGGTAAATGAGACTCCCAATCAGCTGCCGATAGAGAGTGGCACTTACCTCAGGAGATGGATTTGAACAAGATAACTATAATCTGTTCTCCATAGGTGTAGCAATTGGTGTGCAATCCATCATCCTAAACTTCTCGAGCATTGTCTTGGTATATTTCATCTGAGAAACAAAGATATGATTCACTTTCTGCCATACTTCCAGTCCAAGACAGTAGTGCATAAGCCTGAGATCTGTCATGTTGAATGATCGCTTAAGATCTTTCTTCGTTTCATCAATCATCTTCACTGAACTGCCAGTGATGACTAGATCATCGACATAAACTACAACAATCACCATCTCCCCCCTTGCTTTCTGAGGTAGAGATTGGGATCGTATGGATTTCTGACGAATCCATGTTGTACAAGATGCTCATCAATCTTGATGTACCATGCCCGGGGTGCCTATTTGAGGCCATACAGAGATTTCTTGAGTTTGTATACCTTTTCTTCTTGACCAGGTACAACATATCCCTCAGGTTGAGTCATGTAGACTTATTCTTGTAAATCTCCATTCAGGAAGGCACTTTTTACGTCCATCTGGTGAACTTTCCAACCAAACTGAGCAGCTAGAGCAAAGATCATCCTGATCATTTTGATCTTAGCTGTGGGAGAAAATGTCTCCTCATAGTCAATGCCTTCTTTTTGTGCGTACCCCTTTGCTACAAGTCTTGCTTTACACTTGTCCACTGTCCCATCTGCTTTGTACTTAGTTTTGAATATCCATCTGCATCCAATGGGTTTCTTCCCTGGTGGAAGATCAACAAGCTGCCAAGTGTTATTCTTCATCACTGATTGATATTCAGAATCCATGGCATCTTTCCAAGATTTTGACTGTAGGGCTTCCTGGACCATAGAGGGCTCGTCTGATTCAATGACTCTACTCATCAAAGCAAAGTTAACTTCTTCTCTTGCTTTACTGCGAGTCCGTGGTCCAGGGGTGGATGTATCCAGTGGAGCATCCAGTCTTGCATCTCGTAATGTACTTGTACACCATTTAGGCATACGTTGACCTGTTCCCATGGGTTGTGGTTCTATCTGATCAACACCATCATCCCCATCATCACTTTCATCTTCTGAGGGAACATTAGCTTCAATTTTTACAACTGGTAAAAAATCTACATCTTGCGAGTCCAGAGGAGGAGTCTCTGCTTCCTTCTTCTCGAAAAACTCAACATCTCTACTTGTGTAGACTTTTCTGGTCTTAGGATCCATCAGTCTGTACCCAAGATTCTCTTCACTGTATCCAATGAAGATGAGATTTTGTGACTTCATGTCTAATTTATTTCTGTTCTGTTTGGGTATGTGCATGCTGGCTTTGCACCCGAATACTCTGAGGTGTGAAATGGATGGTTTCCTTTTTGACCATGCTTCTTGTGGTGTAATTCCATCAAGAGCAGTTGTGGGCGCTCTGTTTAACAAATACACTGCTGTTTTTGCTGCTTCTGCCCAAAATGTCTTTGCAAGTCCGGAATCATCGATCATGCATCACACCATTTCCATGATAGTACGATTTCTTCTCTTGACAACACCATTTTACTGCGGTGTGTGTGGAGGAGGCATTTGTTGATGAATCCCGTGAGTTTGTAGATAGTCTTTGAACTCATCACTAGTGAGTTCCCCCCCTTGATCTGAGCGGAGAGTTCTGATGTGACGACCAGTTTCTTTCTCAACTGCCACTTTGAACTTTTTGAATGTTTCAAAGGCTTCACTTTTCTTGCGAAGACAAAAAATCCACAGTTTACGTGAATAGTCGTCAACACAGAGCATGAAGTACTGGAACCCTGAATGACTTGGCTGCATTGGACCACACAGATCAGTATGAACCAGGTCAAGTTTACCATGAGCTCGAAAAGTACTCGTTTGGAATGAAAATCTGTGTTGTTTTCCTGCTAAGCAGTGAGGACACTTGTCTGTATCCTTCTGAAGAGATGGTAGCCCATGTACCATATTACACCGGCGAAGTGTTTCGAGATATTTGAAACTTACATGACCAAATCTCTGATGCCACAACTGAGCTGAGGTGGAGTTTTTAGCCACAAGTGCTTGATCATTTTTGTGAATGAAATCAAGTTGAAACATTCGTCCCACATTTGAGGATTTTGCAATTATTTTCGAGCCTCTGGATTTATCTCGAATCAAACACATTTTCTTTCCGGATTGACTATCAAAGTCAATTTTCAGGTTGTGATCTAGGAGTTGACTGACCGAAAGAAGATTCTTTGTCAACCCAGGGACATATAGAACATCCGATAGTCTGCATTTGCGTGAACCAAGGGGTAGAGAAATGTTTCCAATCTCCTAAATTGTATATGAAGAATCATCTCCCAACGAAACATGATTTTTCGATGGTGTGTCCCTCATTGAAATAAACCAGTCTCTGTGGCCAGTCATGTGTCGAGTGGCTCCCGAATCAACATACCAGACGTCACTAGATGACGTGGATGGTTCACTTGAGCGAGCAGTGAACAAGAAGTCTTCATTATCTGACTGTTCTTGTTGCTCAGCAATATTACCTTGCTGGTGGGGTCTTCTTTTCTAGTTCCCCTTTTTCTTCCCGTGATAGTTGTTTGAATGTCCCTTGTAAGTTTGTTGTTGTTGTGGTCCAGAATTGCTTGATGAACCTTTCTTATATGTGTTAAACCAACATTCTTGCAAGTCATGTCCTCTTTTGCAAATTGGACATCGCTTCTTCTGTTGATTGTCCCCATGATACTGATTATGATGTGGGAACTTTTGATAGGATTTAGGTTTTCCTTTACCTTTTCCTTTCCATTTTTGATGTGAAGACAGTGCCTGCTCCTCTTCATCATCCTTGTTGTGCATTGCTTCCTCTTGTTGCAGTAGGTTTACTAGCTTGTCAAAACTAATTGTCATATCTGACAAGTTTAGAGTTGTGACAAAAATGCGGTAAGAAGAAGGGAGAGCTCTCAGAACAATGGGAACGAGAGATTCATCTTTGAATTCTTCTCCTAGGGCTAGAAGTGAAGCCCTCAACTCTGAAACTCTTCTTAGGAAGGCTTCAATTTACTCATTCTGTTTGAATTTCAATGTATGTAATTGACTCTGCAAATTGAGTATGACATTCTTGTTCTTGGCCTCATATATTGTGCTCAGTTTATCCCACGCTTCTTTTGCTGATGTGGCATCTCGAATGTGGGCTTGCACATCGTCAGATACTCCAAACAAGATGATGAGTTTTGCTTTCTGATCTACTCTATCAAATTGTCGTTGTTGTGTTGCATCCGTTGGTGATCTGGTTAGAGTACCAGTCACAACAGGCCAGATTTCTTCAAACTCAAGTTGTATTTTTATTTTTGTCTTCCATGCAGCATAGTTGCTTCCTCTGAGCAATTGTGAATCCGGAAGAAAAAATTTGGGGGCATAGGTGCCCATTTTGCAGAGATCACTAACAGGGTTTGGCTCTTATCACTCCAGGTATTAGGTCTCCCAATCTATATACCGTCAGTTCGATATACCGAACCTTTCTATATACGCGCCCTTCCGATATACCCGTCGGTACGTGGAAGAAGCTCGCCCTTTCTATATACCCGGCGGTACGTGAAAGAATTCGATACGTGGGTACCAAGACAATACTGATGGGGTCTGTGCGATTATTGACACCGGCTCAAAGAAATATCCTCATATGCGCCCATAACTTCGCTATATACTCGGATAATTTCTCAGTCCGGATTTATGTCTTGCAATTGTTCACAGACGGATGGGATGGTTCATAGTGTGTGCACTGTGACCTTATTACTTCTCGTCAATTTAAAGGGTGGATGCCCAGATGAAGTTGTTGCAACTATATTAGGTGTTAAGTGTAGTAGTAGTCATGACGGCTTTACCCATAAGTGCTTCCCAGATGCATTGTATATACTGAACGCTGCGAATGAGATCTAGGATCTCGTGAGTGTTACAGAACCAATTTTACTATTGTTTTGTATTATAATTTTCTGCTACTTTCTGAGCAGTTACAATAGTTTTGCGGTTGACTATGAAAACTTGAAAAATTGGTACAATATGATGAAGCATACAATTACATTCAAAAATTTAGAAAAAATTGAATGGCAGGCAAAAAAAATTAGTTTTGCGGGTCACTAGTGGCCTCCTGGAGCCCAATACGACCTACTGATGCTAAAAAACGGTAAACAACTAGCTCAAAATGCAAGTTTTTAGGTATGGGTCTCCTTTTGGCAAAATATGCTCTGGAATGCATAAAATATGACCAGAGTGGAGAGAATTTTTTTTTAACCCTAAAATAGGGTTTTTCTCCGCTAAATTTAGTTAGTTATAACTAAATTTGAATTTGTCTGCTAAAGTTAGCAGTTTCACTAAATTTTCTGCCAAATTTGCAAAAGGTGAGTTTTTGAGTGTTTTTTAGTGGGATTTGACCCCTCAAACCTCTCACTCCCATGGCGCAGTGTCACTAGCAAAAGTTATGCCCACTTAGGCCACTTGGGCTATGAAAGTTAATCTAAACAGGTATATAATGATAAGACAAAATTGACTTACCTTGAAACTCTTCCAGACTTGGTAAGCCTCCACGTGGCGCATGCTGGTAGAAAACCACAGTTTGGAAAAGGTGGTATTTGAGCTAAAAATTCGGAGCTGAAGCTTTAAAAAATCCTCAGGCCGCGTTTTTTATCTTCCCACGCACTGATTTGAATGTACAGGGCGCGTTTTTTTTGCATTTGGGTGCTGTATGGTGCCTTAGATGGGCCACATTTTCTTCCTTCCTTTGGCCGAGTTTGTAATCTCTTCCTTGGCCACGTATTTAATCCTCCTCAACCTGTGATTACAATGAATAAAGTGCAGGTTGCTGGATGAATTTGAATGGCACGGGTTTTGAGGAATTTTGACAAATGGTATTACATGGGATGCAGGTTGCGGAAGGTTGCAAAGAGGAACGCGTGGAGGACTTTCCTTTTCTTACCACATGAGGTCGATTCTGCTCACAAAAATGTTCTCCTCAACCTCTACTGCAATCCGCTAATCCTCTTCTTTGGCAACCTATTGCTCTGACTTCCAACTGTATATTTTGTGCAGGTCAAATAGTGGACAGAAGCATGTATCCTTTTATTAATGTGATTTTTTGCTCTGTGTAACCATTACAACTGGAGTCCTCAAGCACATGATTTATACAGTATTAGACAGTAATATACAAGACAAGAATCGGCTGGGGCTTGCACAGGTATAACTCAAAATCACAACAGCTTCCAAAATACATTCGGGAAGCAACAACCTCCAAATACAAACAAATAATAATTGATTACAACTACATTTAGACACATATAACCTATGCAATAATATGACAAATATTGTTATAAAGTTTATGTTCAATACCTATAGCAACTAATTACCTGGTATTAAATGCGCCAATGCAAATATTTAAGGTAATATAATGCATTCCAATTACACCTGGAACGAACTGGGGGACCCTGGAAAGGCAGAGATCTTTGATACTGGGAGTTTTTAGGAGGTTAGCACAAGGTCTGTATTGCAGCATAATATATCAGATCTAAACATACATGCAATGAAAGCAGCATATCTCTGCCAGAAGAATTATACAAAACAAGAGATATAAATCTGACACCAAATTTAAGATTGAGTTCACCTAGTGTGAGCGGACGTCCACTAAGTAATTTTATTAAGCTCAATCTATTATCCAAAAGCTTTGACAGTGATATAGGCAATGCAATATTTACAGATCTTCCACAGCCAAATACATCAGATGTGAAAGTGACTTTCTTTCAGGTGCAAGTTTTTGCTTCAGAATCCAAACAAGCTTCTCAAATCTCTCGGGAAGCAATAATTACATCAACTTTTGCAAGTATCTTGTTTAATTCAATATAACAGTGTGCATAAACCCTAGACAAATCATGGTTCATATAGGCATATATACAACTATAATTCACTTAGCCATGTAATTAATAAAATTAAATAGATCTATGCTTAATACTAAATAATAGGATAATAAAATTTATCCTAACGAGAGTGTATTTGATCTGCATAAAACACTCCTACACATGTAACCGACTTCGGTTAGCTTCCTAACCAATGTTGGTTCTTATATCCTGTTCTTGACTGCATTCCTCGATCCCCACCTAGGTGACTGATGTCGGTCCAACTTTATACCCACCGACTGTTGGTTATTTTGTTTTCATAGCTAAGTTTCAGGCATTCCCGATGCCTTCCTCGGAAGTAATTACGAGCTCCAACCATCCTCCAACAATAACATGAGCCATGACATATTCACAAAGTTTAATACCTACAGTTTATTCAACATATCACCAAGTCACCCCTAATGATATCAGTTACGTTGGGCCTCGTTTGTGGAAGATCTTAAACAAGAATTCAGTCACGTTGAAGGACCTTGTGTTTACTGTGTCTCAAATGCAACCTTCATACAGACTACCCCTAACATCCCCATAACCTGAAAAGATATGGATGGGGAGAGCAAACTGGGGATATTTAACTTCAACATGAAGGCAATGATGTAATTAAAAAGGTGAGATTTCAACTCTTTGTGAATCCTGCAGGGAGAGCCTAGACAGGTAAAATTTTGTGTCGGGATTCTGTCACTAAAGCCACAATAAAATTTGGACCATCTCAAATGATCCTTAACCGTCATTGATCATACCTTGACCGGATAGTCAGTCATCTAGGCATAGTAACATTGCCTTAGAAAAAAATAGCTTCCTAATCATCCATAAAAATACTCGATAACTAGGACATGTGGCCATTAAATCATACCTTGAACTACTTGACCCTAAGACCACCTGCCCATGTTGACTTGGGGAAACTAACCCGAGACCTTCATAAATTTGTATGTGAAATAATCTTGGCCCGGGATGTGGGTTTTTAAAAAAAATTATTCCAAACCTTGAGATACCTAAATTAGAACACTTTAGCAGTTGATACTATTAATTTGCATAATTAAATGAAATATTGGGTATTATATTACTTTGGACGATTTTTTCCATAATATTATTCTATTGAAAACATTGTCGATGAAGTATGGAACTTCTTTAATCTAGATTACACTAGCATTATTAACTAACCTATGACTATTCCACCATGCATCTTGTGGTCTTAATTTGCATTAAAAATCTTTAATCCTATGCTCAAAAGTAAGTTTACAGGGAGCTAGATATTGTGATTAGAAATCAGAATTGGATGTGATTTACAAGGAATTCAACCATGAAAAGATTACATGATTTAGATTTCTTCTAGGCATTTTAGTCTTGATTTATGCATTCATTATTAACCACAATCCGGTTATATGATATTTTGGCTACAAGCTATGTGACCCATCAGAGGTCAAAATCCCTCTTATATGAATTCCTAGAAGTAAGAATAAATATGAATTTGATTACACTTTGAAAAATAATTAGGAACATACTTGTACCATTTGAGTGTGATGAGAATGGGCATATGTCCATTCTTTCTATTAGACTAAAATAGATTGCTGTATTATTGGTCACTACTAACATGTACCCATATTCACATTGTCTACTGCATTGCATCAGTGAAGGGATCATTCCTGTCTCATGTTATTTATTTGCATACATCGAAAAAAATGAGATAAAGCAGATTTGCACATAAAAAGAATTAGGAACATAGTTGTATTATGAGTGTGTTGAGAATGTAGATCATATTCCCATTCTGAGGGCATAGATACTCACATTTAGAAGTTATGCCCAACTTACTTGTATGACGAATTAAGTCGTAAATCACTTTGGACATTCTGATATTACCAAACTAATTAAACAATTTACACATATAATAAAACATCATCCTACCCAAAATCTGATATCACACTAGATCACACGACCAATAGGATGGACAATTTAGGCACCAATCTGCATTCTCCATCCAGTCATTATCTCAGATAAAGGACCGCCCCCACCAAAATGATAATACCTCATAACCATCCTTAGATTCTTAGTAAAATGTCCATATTTCATACGACAAATTATGGTTGTAATGTTATCATATCCCTCACTCTATTGAAAATTGGAAATGCAAAATAGCATCTCTTGATGCAACCTAGAATTCACCAATACAAGCCTAGGCGCGCTAGCACATCACTCAACCTAGACTGGGCGCTCACCCAAATCACACAAAGGTACCAGGCCCCTCTTTAGGGTTACTATTGTAGGATGTTTAGCATGATGAAGACTTAAAGCATTCAAATCTATGGTCCTAATATATCATTCTACAGTGCATGTTCAGATCTAGATCTAGAGACATCATTGACTTAAGAGATAACCATGATGAAATAAAACATGCAACACTGAACTATAATCTTGATAACACTTTGATTTCAGTCTGTAATCTTCATTATATTAGATTGCAATAAATACACAGAATCTTCCTTACAATAACATTAGTATACGCTCATGCGTGTATCAGATCTGGCTACATAATCTCACTATAACCTAGTTCACACATGTATACTCTCTCTCTCTCTCTCTCTCTCTCTCTCTCTCTCTCTCTCTCTCTCTCTCTCTCTCTCACACACAGACACACACACACACACATAGTTCAATACATATTTATATGGGTGGGGAATTACCCCTTCACCACTTCATCTAAACCCAAAATAGGTCACATGCTATTATTAGCCACGTGTCATTACAAACATAGCCATACATGCAAGTGCACTAACAATAGACTATTTTTAGTTAACTGACAGTAGTAGATCTATTCCCATCTTGTGTCCATGTAAAGTGCTTCATAGCTGATCCTCCAAAAATAGCCAATGTGCGTGTCATGCAAGTCTTTGATCAGTTTGTGTGCTCTACACGCTACCTCCAAAAAATAGATCCTCACCGTGAAAATGGCTAAGTCCTGAATCATGTTTCTATTCTTCTCACACGATCCTTTCTGATACTTCGCATGCCTTTGAATGCAAATCTGCTTTCCCCGTGCACGAACCTTCTATATTTTCTTTGCTAAGTGCCAGATTATAACTAATCAAAATTACCCCACACTAGTTTGCATTGTTTTCTCTGGCAATGGTTATCTCAAAAATGAATCAAATAATATGAATAGAAGAATAGAAATAATTTTGATGAATAAAAGAATGTATTTAACCAACAGTGTCTTCTACTTGCAACTTGAATAATCAATTCAAGATATTATTATTGTATCTCCGCCTCTAAGGTCTTCTAGTCATTGAGCATGACCTCTGCCTTCTCTGGAATATCCACTACAATTGACTCTAATTCATCCCTTGTAATCTCTCCATTCTCATTTTGTAAGACTAACACAATGTTGGACATGCCAATCATTCTCCCTTCCAACAAATCCATCTTTTAAGCGATGAGTTTCCCAAGCTCATCCATCCTTTCCTTGTGTGGTTCCTGAGTTTTTATAAGGGCCTCACACTTTTTGCTTAACAATTGCTAATCATTTTAAGTAGCCCAATGTCTCATCCTTCTTGGCCTTCAGGACCTCATTGTCTTCCAAAATGGTTTTGGTCCTTATAACGGCTTTTGGATGCTATACAAATATTCAACGCTTGATCCGGCTTCTTTAGTTCCTCCTACAAGCTTTAAAGAAACCCTTCATACGATGTAATCTTCCACATCACTGAATCCTTTTCCCACTCTACTTCCTATGCTTGGATCCTTTGGTTCTGGCATGTGCAAAGAGGTTCATCTTCAAGCACTAAGTCCACCAATGTACTTACATAATGTATTTCCGAAGGAAACATCTTGGGTACCTTTGGCTCTAAGTGTGGCCTAGCCTTCATGACATTGTCACCAATCTCCTCTACCATGCTGATAAACACAACGTTCTTCTTCTATGCCAAATATCTTTCCTAGTTTAGGCAAGCACTATTTCCTCAACCTTAGTCTTGATCTCCTCCCTTAGCTACCCTAATTGTTGCAGCTTTATCCATATTCTGTCGTGTGACCTTCTATCGAGACTTTCACCAAAGCATTTCTTACTTGTTCATCTGACAGTTAATAGTAGGATTTACTGTTATGTTTCTGGGCTGAGGTATTCTTCTTAAACCTCCTTGACACACATGAATCCTAACACACACCATCAATTTCTAGTTCATCCATGTGCGTGTGCATTAACCATGACAATTTCTTCCTTGTGCGCACCATGTCGCCATATCTTCATCCATCAACTCCCAGCCATACAAATCCTTTTGTGTCATTGTGCTCTAGAAACATGTGGGGAAAATTTTACCTATGTCCTCAGCATAGCTCATGGCTAGTGGAATATACTCGCCACTTGTTCTTCTTGATCTAGACTTCTTAGGAACTTGGGCTTCAAGATTTGGAACTTTTGTTGTTGTGTCCTGAAGTAATCTCAGTTGCTATCTCATCTACCTCCTTTCCTCCCTTCCTTCTCCATCCTTCATATCTTCAGTCTTTTTGTTCTTCCACATTCTCTGGAGGTGTAGGATAATTAGGCGTGCTCTCCTCAAAATATTCCACTTCCTCATTCAAATTTGAGCTTCCTTCTTCTTTTCTCAGTTGTCTCCTTCTATGGAGAAAGTCGAGGTGATCTACGCACTATTTGTCAAAGTAACACCTTGGGTCCTTGTTCTCTTGAATACTCACTTAAAACATGGTGATGTCCTTGGAATACATCCTAAGTCCTCATCATCTCCCTCTTGTAGATGAGGTGGTGTAGTTGCGCACTCATCTTATTCTTTATTTAGAGGTTAGTCGTCTGCCTCTATGTTCCAAACCACCACTATCTTCATGCTCTTCTTCTTCATCATCTACTTGAATTGTTTCTATGGGCTCAGGTGTTGGAACATTTTCCATTGTCTTCTTACCCTTTGGTGGACTCTAGGAGCACAAAATCATTCTCCACATACTTATTTTTTTCCAGCTTGGGTTTGAGTTGTAGGTACACAAGCGTTGCTCTGGTGTCCCCAAATTCTAAGATTACAGGCCTCATGCTTATAATATCTGAAATAAGCCTTTCAATGTAGGAATTTCACCCTGAATATACATACTTCTTCCTCAGAGTGTGGTAGTCGCAATCTGCCTTATCTGCATTGAAGGTTAGGTGGCATTACATCTAAAAACTGGTGAACTAATGCCTAGAAATATCTTGACTGTGAAGGCATATGGTAGTTTGCTCCATGGGCTCCAAGGTTTTTCCTTCATTGTAAATTACGCGATGTAAAAAATGTTGGTATAGACTGGCAAACTGAACTACCTTACCCACCACCGAAGGCAAATCCTTGGGTATGTGCCACTCTTCTTTCAAATGCCATGTAGAATCTATCATGCCACATCTCTGCCCTCTTACTTGAATGTTCCACTCATTGATCCAGCACACAAGTACTTGCCAAATCTTTCTGCAGGTGACTTATGTTCCGTGGGGTATTCCCAAATCTTCTCCTTTGGCCCATTAGGTACCCTAATCTCCATAAATACTAAAGACAATAATGCAATGCCAAAAATTATTCTGTCACATATATATGCTTCTTCAATGATTGTATCTTTGCTATGTGATCTGCAATATCGTAGACCACTCCTTGAGACATTTTCTTTGCGACGTGAAACCACCATTGTGTTTACCTGTGACCACCTTCCTTGGTCATTTAGCTTTGTTAAAAGAAGTGTAGCTTCCTGTACTACTGGGTACTTTTTCAATTTGTCAATGTCCATGCCACGCAAACCTTTAGTATACCCCAGCTCTTTCCTTGTCTCTAGTATTGCGGCCTTATCAGTTAAATCACTATCCAGATCCAACCCTGAGGCCATTAGTCCTGTCACTATCTGAAATCAAAGCAGTTGTGATTCTTACCCTCCATCCAGCAAAGTATAAGAAGCTCCGCATAGTACTCTACTCGTTAACCACCAATACAATGGTTCATACTTCCCAAAGTATGGCATCTCATACAACTAGTTAGACTCTATTGTGCTTTAGTAACTTCTCACCAACATCATCGTATACTGACATATCCTCTGTCGTGCACTTTTTCATTTTTGTGCTCAGCAACACATCAAGCTCCTTATTATTATCTAATGTTTGATGGTTGTAATCATTGATTTTACATTGGCAGATATGGGAATCCCATTCTTGTCCCACAATCATGCCTTCTAGATACTGTATTTCTGAGAAATTACTCTCGAGAGTAATTTCTTCTTCCACTTCAACCTTCTTCTTCCCTTTATCTCCTACTGTGGGTGCATTCTTTGGTGCCATTTTCAAAAAATTTCTCTTTTCTTCCCTCTGTAATCAAGTAATTTGAAACCCTAGTTTTAAATCTTCTATGCCCTAGTGAAAATCACATGCCCTAGCTCATTTGTAACGTGTCTAATTCACTCAAACCCTTCACCTATAGGGAACGCAAGATTCTCATGCGTCACAACCCTTCTCTCCATGTCTGGTTTCACACTCTTCGCACCTCAACACGATTGTTTCAACTCATGTTCACACTTAACCCTTTTCAAATTCTCTCAATTGCAATAGTAAAAATGAACTTACATCCCATCCTTATATAGAATTTCAAAAATTTAGTGCATTTATTGCTCGTCCACCTACCAACAATCCTCTCATTAATTGACCATTTTCATTAGTTTCGTGCATGGTACATCTTTGTGCCCAAGATATAACCTTCTAGTGCGCACTCTTCTACCTTTTGGTTGCAGACTTCTCTTCAGTGTCACTTCCATACACCTGAGTACCTCATCACTGTGCCTTCCATTGGTAGTCTTCCCGGCCTCTGCTTACCTTGCACGTTATACTTGTTTCTTTATTCATCTTTATCTATGGTCCCTGTGTCCAGAAGCAATCTCTCTTAGTTTTTCAATTCTCCAACCTTGAATAGAACTTGTAGATAGTTCCTTTTATGTGTACTTATTTTCAGTAGTCATGTACCTGGACATCAAAAATCTACCCCATGCTAAAGTTATGTGTAGTCCTCTGCACATAAAAATTCTTCAAATAGGAATTAGCTTATAGCGCGTAAACGTGCTTATTACACAAACACACCAACTAAATTGACAAAGCATAGTGAACAAAGAAGGAAACACATGAAATAAATGCATAATTGAAAACCTAATCTAAATGGCAACATTTCCTTATTACAAACACCAAGAAGACTTATTTATAGTAGTGCTTCATCCTACTCCCATTAAAGTAACCAGAGTAACCGTATTCCATCAAGTGCCTCTAACTGAAAAGCACCTGATTTGAGTATGTGAGTGATATCATATGGCCCCAACCAATGTAATTTGATCTTTCCTGGATGGCGCAAAAACTTAAAATCATAACCCCCCAACTTTTTCTACTAAATTCGAAATGACTTCATTTGGTAAAGTCATGGTATTTTGCCTTAGTGGCGTTTGTTGTATATTTTGGTGTTGTATAGGCATGTGATAGCTTGCTATGAACTGATCATTGCCTTGCCAAGTTTCCCCGAGGGCATTTCCTTCATGTAGCGGTATGGAGGTATTTTCTTGAAAAGGGACCTCGGGTTGTGTTTGTAAGATTCCTATGGGTGGGTACATACCCCGAGAGCATTGTTCATTTCTGTCATGACGCATTGAATGTTCATCATCTAAAACTAGGTATGGATTTGATTGTCTACTGATTTGTGGTCTAAGCAGCACTTGAGGAGACGAACCAGATTCTCCTGTGAACATCATATTGTTTGAGCCTGAAGGCTCTGTGTGTTGCGTTTGAGCAAGCTGATCCAACTCTTCTATTTGGAAAGATGAGCTATATCTAGTTTTTGGAGGTGGAGTGTGTGTTGACAACCGGTTGGCTGAATAATTGTCACCCCATACTGAGAGCGAGGGTGATGACTGTCTATTCAGTCGAGCATAGTATGCCTAGAGACCTAGGAGAGGTCTTCCATATACATCAAATCCTAACATATTTGGGGGGTATATGAATACCCGTAGAATAATGGGAAGGAGGGAAGGTGGAAGACAGAGATAAGGAAGATGTTGCAGTTGTTTGTTTCATGTCAGGTTCACCAATTTTGTTGGTGAAGCTAATGTGGAGGCTAATGAGGCAGAAAATACGAAAAGTAAAATAATTTGAAAGAACAAGTAATAATATGACTCTAGATCAGAAGGTTGCGTGTTCGTTTCGCGTTGGGTTCACAAATTTTGTATGATGGAAAAGTGACAAGAAAACATGGGAATCTACAAGTAACTCTTCCTCACACCTAACCTCCCAAGGTCATGTCTGAGATAGCCAATGGGGATGGAATACGCATGGGATGCAGAACAAACTAGTTAGGTAATCTTATCTCTTTGATGCGCACTAGTGGAAACTGTGAATCTAAGGCAAAGAAGGCCCTCCTAACCTGAACTAGTGTGATAGATCGATTGGTAAGGATGACTGCTCGAAGGATCCAATCAATATCGAGCTCTAGTGTGATTCGGTCTATGGGTTGTGGGATACATGGAAAATGACCTGGGATAGTTTCATGTATGTCTCCAAACAGGGTCATAGGGTGGATGATGGGTACGATGGATTCTATGGGTGATTATCTGGTCTAGTCCAGAAATCCTTAGCTATAATTAGCTGCTACGTCTAACAAGGATAATTGTTTGATGATGATAGGTGGGGAAGTGGAGTAGATCTGAATACTAATGTGCATAAGCCAACATCTATATCTGATTCACCTGTGGATTCGTTGGGCTGTGGGATTTTTGGATTGCAACCGTAGATTTGTAGTTGTTGTCAGACCTGCTATGGTCATGTGTGGAATCAATCCCTAATCCCTAGTATCCAATAGTCATATGCTTTCTTGACCTCTATATTTAGAATTAATAGTTGTGTGATCTTCTTAGAGTGTCTCACAGGCATTTGTGCAACCTGAATTCTTAAGCTAGTATCTATGTCTATGAGAGTATCTCCTACGTCTGGCTATGGGACCAAAGGATCAGAACTAAACGTTTACTCTCTTTCAATCCCTTCTACATTCATGGGGATTTTTATCTAGGATAATTTATAGTTTGGCTGATTTGACCAAAACGTATGCTCTTGGTCGTCTTCTATGTTTAACCCACTCAACTGTGAGCTGATCTGTTGTAATTTTTTTATTGTTCGGAAGACTTGGATTCTAAGATTTTGATCTATGTCGGTTATTGCTATGACTGAGATTGGGTTGAGGCATGATTGGCTTGAATATGTATTCTCTTGGGTTCCCTAGGTCCCATGATTGTCATACAAAAGGGAATTATATGTAAATCTAAATGCATGACAAAATAAACTAAACTATGCGAAGATATATCTACAACATGTATAACTTCTCTAAGTCTGATAGTTTTATCTGAATAAGCTATTTGAACGATAATTTAAAGAGCAACTTATCTCAATATATCTAGAAATTGACAACTAAACTAATAACGACATTTAAAACAAACAAAGCAGCTGAGTATAGCTACTTGTCCTGTGCAGTTTTTAGATCTATTCTAAATAAATTGAAATAACTGATGTACTCTATTTGAAAGACTCTCAATCCTACCTCAAAAGTGAGGAGTGAATAATAGTTTCTCAGAAACTATCAATCCCCACAGCTTCCCTGGTAATATCGAAAGTGAAATTTAACTGAAATGAAAATGATTAGCTACTCTATTTGATATGCTTTTAACTAGAACTTTGAAAGCTAGAATCTGGATTCTGCAAAAAAGTGGCGAAATCTGATGGTGTGTGTTGTTTTGTCCCCTCAGTGTGATCTCCTCGTTCCTTTGTGCTCACATGGATCCAGAAAAGCATGTAATGCTAGCATCAATAAAATTAGATATTGGAACAAAGGTAGCTTAGGATACAGACTGAATACAATGCGAGTAGGAGAGGTATAGCGCAAGAGTATAGAACTTGGCCTATGGAATTCATAGTGGAATTTATTGCGAGTCATGCAACATAAAACGTCCAGATAACCGGAAACTATCCTGTGTTTGACGAGTAAAGCCTGCAACTTTAATGGCTTCCTACAAAAAATTAAATTGTTCTACCTTCAATGGATTACATGAAGTAATGACAACACTTGCACAAGATGGATATGTGGCTTTCTAATAGCTAGAATAACACTAACTAAGCATGCTAATGAACATGAAACTATGAATCCTAGACAAGAATGGAAGACTAAGCTATTGAAATGAGAAATTCAGAGGCAAATTTGAGGGGCCATTTGCTTGAGCACAAGCCAACTATTTATAGCATTTCCATTTACCCAAAGGTAAAAACCAAATTGATCTCTTAAACCATAAACAATGCCAAAACACTATTCCAGGGAACCAGAATCATTAATGCAAGCCAAAGGTGGTGAAAAAAGCTGGTAAATGTTGAAATTTACGTGAGTCGCGTTAAAAGAGCATTCTGGAAAACGCGTGAAGGACCTGCCGCCCTGAGCAGGGCGGTGGTGGTTACAGAAACCGCCACCCTGCCTGGGCGGCAGTCACGAGACCGCTGCCCAGGCAGGGCAGCGGTTTCGTAACTGAAGAGCAAAATGTAAAGAAAAGAGGGGAAAGAGAAAAAAAAAGCACACAGGGGCTAAGTGGGGCATGCAGGATGTTAACGCATACTTGGAGAGCTTTTCTGGATCCTGAACACCTTGTGAGGAGACCTGTATCATCATTGGGGCACGTGTTATGTTGTTCCAGCGGTGCAGTACCCTACAATTTTGGGTACGTACATATTTCCCCCTCAGAGAAGCATTTTAGCCATGAAGAGGTGTAAAACGGTGGGTCCGAGTATGGCGGTCCCAAAATGGGAAGTTAGAAGTTATACCTGATACGTCCGTGTGTCGAAATGATGCCATCCGAAATTCCTGCCACCTGCAAAATGAAAAGAGAACTCAAGTGCAGATAGACAAAAAAGATCGAAAAATAAATACTAAAATAATATGAAATGAGGATGTACCATTTGTGCGGGGATAAGAACTTACCTCTGTCGGCACTCCAAACCTGTGGAAAGGGCATTCAAAACAAGTCAGGTTGCTATATATGTAAAAGTGGGCCCATTTTCCTATTCATTTGCGCTTGTTGATTTGGTTGATTTTGAGCTCTGGGACCCATCGGTGATGGTTTCTGATGAGAGTAGAGTCAAAACGTTCGTGACAAGATAGTGATCATGCTTCCATAAGCATGGAACATCGACCCATGAGATCACAGGTTAGTTTTTCTCAATTTACCGTTTTTACCCTCAAAATTTTAAAATGTTAAAATCTTTGTCATGGGGGGGTTATTTTTGAAAATGTTAGTTTTAATAGGTCTATCTAGGGGGGGGCGCCTACTGGGTAGGCTTTGTTTTAGTCAAAATTGTCCATTTTTTGTGTTTTTAGGCCTTTTTAGGGTACATGACCCACGTGGGTTTTCGGGACACAACCGCCACCCTGAACAAGGTTGCGGTTACACGACCGCCGCCCTGGGCAAGGCGGCGGTTACACAGACCGCCACCTTGATCAGGGTGGCGGTTACAAGACCGCCACCTTTAAGGCGGAGTGATTGCGAAACTGCCACCCTACTCAGGGCATTGGTTCTTCACAAAATTCCTAAATAACACTTATTTGAAATTCGTTTTTACATTTTTAACATCTTTACCTGATTTCATGATTTTTCAAATGTCATTTGGATTCTAGCTTACTATGTTTTATGTGTTTTTGGGTTTATATAGGCAAGGGAGGAGTATATTCGATGGAACCGAGAGAAAGAGAGTGTGTGATTGGCTCCTAGCAGTATTAGATGCCCTTTCTCAGAATGAGCAGGACACTCTTCAAAGGGCTGGTATACTGTGCATATCACGCGTCCCGCATGTTGCACCGTCTAATCACATACTCTGTGACTTATTTTCATATTGGGATGCTAATCAGAACACTTTCTAATTACTTGGGGTTTGAGGTGAATGGACCATCACTTTAGAGGATGTTTACTGTATACTGGGGGTCCCGATCATCGGGAGACAACTCACTCTTGAGACAGTAGGGTCATGGAATTAGATAGCAATACAGTGGGCCTCATATATAGGAGATACAGTTATCTCCACTGGCTTGAAGAAGGGGGTGAGGGTCTGATCTATTCCTAGCTTGCCTATCCCCTTGATTCACTAAGCCATCATGGGGATCCTTTCGTCGAGATTGATCAGAGACATGGGAGGAGACACTTTATTATACTGCTGGTCCCCCATCATTAAACACATTGAGGGACATGGATCAGATTTACGCTTAGGGAGCCGACATTCTTGGGACTACCTACCATGATTTGTACAGGGTGGTCCGTTTACAGGGGAAGTCATTGAGCCACCCAAACCTGGTTATGAGCTGGGATCTATGAGCTTTTCATCCCCTATGGTAGAGGTGTAGAGGTGGCAGATCCTAGATCTATGAGGGTAGCTAGATAGACAAACATGTCAGTGCTCAGAGCACCTCACTAGCTAGTTTCTTCCTCTTTTACCATTGATGACATGGAGGTTATACCATTATTAGGCCATGGCAGGTTTATGGGGTGAGGAGGCTCTTACCTTGATTTCTTGCTCCACCATAGGGCAGCTTGTTAATAGGGTGGGGAGGGTGGAGATATATCCTTTTGGTCGAGTTCTCCTTAGTAGTTTGGCCTGCCTCACATGGGTATGCTTCCCCGGTGGTGCCAGTATATAGATCAGTTCGAGAGGCCAGGGGAGGTCCTAGAGGCTGGGGTTGGACAACTGTTATTACTCCGTGGATGTCCCTATTGCGGCTAGGCAGGTAGTACGTGCTCGAGGGAGAGCCGGTGCTCCTCAGGCACCCTTACTTCAGATTGCCGCCAGTCCCACCCATAGCAGTGATGACCCCATTGACATAGACTCTGAGTCTGAGGAGTTCACAGGGGGAGAGACGGAGGAGGAGAGCGAGGCTGAGGCTAGTGAGTCAGGTGGAGAGGAGGACAGTGATCCTGAGTGGCATGACACTCAGGATATTTTATAGGTAGAGAGGGCGGAGTAGAGCACAGAGAGGGTGACTCTGGTTTCAGAGGAGCCACTCTCCCAGGGCCTTGGTGGGGAGGATGAGTCCATAGTGGGATGTTACGTTGCTCCAGCCACTGGAGGAGTACCTCAGTCAGCGGCGGCATCTGTGGCAGGTGCTGATCCTAGAGATCCATCTTGGAGGCCCGACTATCCGAGTGAGTTATCTTCCTTCTTTTTAATGTTTGCTTTGAGTTAGGATTGCCTTAATTTATATTTCTCCCTTTGTTTACATCTATTTTTATCTCTTGATTATTTCTAATTTGTTTTCTCCTTTATTTGCAGAGACTGTTGATGAGTGGCAAGACCTGATTCGCAGGGTATGCACCGATACCCTGATGATCCCTATGGAGAAGACCTATGCATAGCTATCTATGGATGCAAGGGAGCCTTCAGCAGCTGGAAGACATACCGACATCTTTTCCCCTATCTGGCATGTGGCCAGGATGGTATCTACCCTCCGTATTGAGCTGGCAGGGTATAGGACAGCAGAGTGCCTAATGAGGAGTCATTCTCATGGTGAGACCGCATCTGCCCCTCGAGATCATGTGCCCTCCGTGCACTTAGAGTGCCGGTGTAGCCAGAGTCCTAGGCGTGGGCGTGCATCCTCAGAGGGATATCATAGGGGTTGAGAAGCCACTTGGCTCTTTTGGACTATTTGTATGATGTATTTTGTATCTCCCGGGATCTTTGAGCATTTTGACCATGCTTAGTGCATGATGGAATTGTACAGGAATTTTGACCATTTATATATATATTCTTTTTGGATCAGACTCTTGGCATCTATGACTTTGTTTCCATTTCCTCATGTAAACTATGATGTTATGTTTATATGCTTTTTGGAAAGTATGCAATGGAGAACAAATGATGCAAATGTTAACTTTATTTTTGTATTTCGTGATGATGATATATGACAATGTAAACACAATGTGATTTTGAATTTTAGTTTCTATAAGCAATTTTTGATACTTCATATTTGTTTTGACAAAGTGTGATGATAAACCGGTATGATGAGCAGATAAACTTGCCCCACTCCTAACTCCACACAACTAGTAAGATGAGAGGGCTTATCACCGAGAGCTAGAAAGGGCAC